>JAWZYV010018686.1:0-475000 GCA_038373885.1 Cheiracanthium punctorium
CGTTTTGCTCTAACGTGCCGCTAGATGACGCTGAAAAACATCGAATCATATTCCGTTTAACCGCGTGCTATGAAAATACTGTTCAACCGTTTTTATGAAGACTAATACAAATGGATATATGAAGACGTAGAATATTTTTACGTTATCTCTTTTGCTATAATTTGCCGCTAGATGACGCTGCAGAACGCCGAATTACATTCCGTTCAACCCTCTTGCTATGAAAATAACGTTCAACTAATTTTGATGGAAATTGGTACACATGGATATTTGAACATGGAGAATATTTTTACACTATCCATTTTGCTATGACTTGCCGCTATATGGCGCTGCACAACGTCGGATTCTATTCAACCGCATGCTGTGAAAATACCGTTTGAGCTATCTTGACGAAAATTGGTACGTATGGATATTTGAGCACGGAGAAAATTTTACACGATCCATTTTGCTATAACTTGCCGCTAGATAGCGCTGCAAATCGGCGAATTCTATTCCGTTGAACTGCTTGCTCTGAAAATATCGTTCAACTAATTTAGATGAAAATTAGTACACATGGATATTTGAAGACCTAGAATATTTTTATATTATTCGTTTTATTCTAACGTGCCACTAGATGGCGCTACAGAACATCGAATTATATTCCGTTTAACCGCGTGCTATGAAAATACCGTTCAACTGATTTTAATGAAAATTAATGCACGTGGATATTTGAAGACGTAGAATAGTTTTACGCTATCTCTTTTTGCTATAACTTGCTGCTAGATGACGCTGCAGAACGCCGAATTATATTCCGTTCAACCGTCTTTCTATGAAAATAACGTTCTACCGATTTTGACGAAAATTGGTACATATGGATATTTGAACATCGAGAATATTTTTACACTATCCATTTTGCTAGGACTTGCCGCTAGATGGCGCTGCAGCGCATCAACTTCTATACCGTTTGACCGATCGCCATAAGAAAATTTATATTTACTCATTTGAGCATGGAGAATACACTCTAACTATTCATTTAGTCGTTACTCACTACTAGATGGCACTGCATTATTACTTTAATTCGCCATTAGATGGCAATGAAGCACGCCAACTTCTTGACCACACAAATGATCTCTATGAAAATTGATACACATAGATATTTGAACATGGAGAATATTTTCGTGTTATCTATTGTCCTATAACTCACCATTTCATTGTTCTGTAGCCCATCATCACTTTAAATCGCCACTAGATGGTGCTGCAATGTAGCAACTTCTTTCTTTAACTCGCTGCTAGATGGCGCTGCAGCATATAAAAACTGTTCAACTCATCGCCATGAAAACTGGTATAGTTAGATATTTGAACACGGTGAATATTTAAGCGTTCTCCATTTTGCTGCCATTAGATGTTACTTCAATTCAATAACTTCAATTCCGTTCAACTGATCGGCATGGAAATTCGTATACATAGATGTTTGAACGGGAAGAATATTTTTGCCGTATCCCTCTTGCTATAACTCGCCTTCTGTACCATTCAACCGCTTGCTATGAAAATACCGTTTAACTGATTTCGATGAAAATTGGTACACATGGATATTTGAGCACGGAGAATACTTTTATACTATCCATTTTGCTATGACTTGCCACTACATGCGCAACAAATTCAAAACCGTTCGACCTTAAAATTGATCACCTAAAAAATTGGTACACTTACACATATGAGCAGAGAGAATATGTTTTTAGTATTCATTTGGCTGTAGCTCACCACTAGATGGCACTGCAGCACAATATTACTTTAACTCGTCTCTAGATGGCACTGCAGCAATCAACTTCTTGATCGGACAACTGACCGCTCTGAAAATTGGTATGCATACATATTTGAACACGGAGATATTTTCACGTTATTCATTTTGCTATAACTTGCCCATTGATGGCGCTGTAGCCTATTATTATTCTAATTTGGCACTGGATGGCGCTGCAGCGTACCTTGACCGTTAAATAGTTTGCTATGAAAATTGGTAGAAATAGATATTTGAACATGAGAATATTTTGATGCTATTCATTTTGCAATAAATTTGACAGTACATTGGCGCTGAGCCGAATCATCTTCTTCACCGTTTAAACGATCACCATGAAATTCTATATGCATAATTATTGAACACAGATAATATTTATGCGATATCCATTTTTCTATATCTATTTATTGTGATAAATAGTAATTACAACAAATCCTAATATAAAAAATCTATTCATTCCCGTGCAAAGAACGGGGCCTCCAGCTAGTATATATATATATATGTGTGTGTGTGTGTGTGTGTGTGTGTGTCTATGTGCCGGGTGTACCAAGAATGACTGATGGATTTTGAAAATCAATAACAAAAGACGGAATGCGATAGATATGTATCGTTTGCGGCCATATGCTTAAGAAATTAGGGAATTTTATCCCACCAAATTTCAAATTTAGTTAATATTTTCACCCTCAGGTGGCACTGAAAACTGTGAAAAAGTAAAGACTGGTATGAAAATTTTGATAGGACTGTTGCAAAAAACTAAACAATGGCATTTTCAATGAAACTCCCATTTGCTGGAACAACGTGGCGCAGTCTGAGGCAAAAATTTCCAGACATTCGTTCAAACATGTCACTTGGAAGTGTCTCATATGCAGTACAGACGTGCTGCTTCAGCTCCTAAATTGTTTGTGGAATTTGGCGCTATACCAAATCTTTCAGGTACCCCCAAAGAAAAAAGTCGCAGGGCGTCAAGTCTGGTGAATAAGGAAGCCATGCCACGCCATGCCACTTCCTGTATGCATGTCGTAATACAAGTTAGTTACCCGCTCACTGAAATGTTCGTTCAAGAAATCAAATACTGCAGACGTTCGATGTGGACGTGCACCATCTTGCATGAACCAGGAGGCATTCGAACAGTCCTCCAAAGCAGTATGAATCCCCACAAATTCTTCCAGAATCCCAAGATACAGCATTTATAGGTTGCCCTATGTTTAAATGGCCCTATTATTCTTTTGAAGGAAACTGCAGCCCATACCGTTATTTTTGGTGAATGCAGGGATGAAGGTTAAGCAATATGAGGATTTCCGCTTCCTCAAATTCGCGAGTTCTGCTTGCTGACATAGCCATAGAGGTGAAAATACGCTTCGTCTGAGAACCATATGTTGCCTACATCGAGTTCACCGTCATCCACAAGTTGCAGCATGGCGTTCGCGAAATTATAGCGTGCATTAATGGCATTTGGACTGAGGGATTGGTGAATCTGAATTTTCTACGAAAACATGTGAAGGTTGTGGCGCATGAGACCATGAGTGCTCACTTTTTGGGATTACAGTACAAGATGCAATACGGCGTACGGCAGTCCGGGGCCGCTGTTGGATAAAATGTCGTTCAAATGACATTTTATCCAACAGCGGCCGTTCAAATGTCGTTCAAATTTCTGAAATAGAGTCCTTATCGTATTGTCTGACGGTCCGTTTCTCACATGAAATTTTCTTTGGAAACTGCGCCTCGTTTGAACAAAACTCTGTTCCAGGCGGAGGAACTCTAACACTATAAATACCCGCTGTTCAATGAAAAAAAGACCATTTTGGTAGAGCGGACTTGCAATCTCAACAGCACACGCTATCAGCTTGACGACGAACTACGGAATGGCGAGGTGAAATACTTCGTTTTAACTATACCTGTTACAGATCGCCTGCAGCGCCATCTCTTGGTAGAAATGTTAACTAAATTTGAAATTTGGTGGGATAAAATTATCTGATTTCCTAAGCGTAAGGCCGCGAACGATACATATCTATTGCATTCCGTCTTTTTTTTTATTAACTTTCAAAATCCATCAGTCATTTTTGGGACACCCGGTATAATATGTATGCATGTTTATATGTATGTCTTGGTTGCACACCCGTAGAAAAATTCTTGCCTGTACCCCTGTTCCAAGTCCACTATCGGTGATGTGAGCATGGAAAAAAACCAAGAGGAACATTCTCTGGGAGGATGAACCAAGACCTAACTGAGTGTCGGAGAAACCTATCCAACCACATCGAAGATGACTAATGGTCGTCTTGCCCAGGGACAACTTATGAAAAAGTGCTGATTATTACCAGCACTTTTTCATAAAGAAATAATTAAGGTAGAAGATTTGCTGTTGCGGATTGAACGGAGTCTTTTCTGAGACAATCCAAACCCTCTTTAAGGCAGCTGAGCACAATTCCACTTTTTTAAATCCTTCGACGTCGAACTTAACTCCCAGATAAGTGAAGGACTGCTCCAGTTTCGAAGTTGGAATGGTACCGCTGGTAATACGAAAAACTTGATCAACCAGCTTCATCCTCTTGTTCCTACCTGAAGACTAGGAGATAGTAAACGAATTCCTTGGATTAACATTCAGACCAAACTCACCCAAGGTCTTACAGGCATAGTGCAGAAGTTGCTGCAATCCTGCTGGAGATTCAGTAAAAAGAAAGATGTCATCAGCAAAAGCTTTGAGATGATGTTCGAGCAACTAAATGCCAGTGTGGTCTGGAGGAGAAGCCAAAAATTTGTGAATAACCAAATTAAATATAAGGGGAGATAAGGGATCACCCTGATAAACGCCCCCCCCCAAGGGAAAATCCTGGCCGATCTTTCGCAACGAAATGCAAGACTGTGCAAGCATCCCGGTACATGGAAGAGATAAACTCCACCAGCAAGGGGGTTGCCCCACGGATCCGCAAAACCCCGTGGAGAGCAGGGTGGAAAACACTACCAAAAGCTTTGGACAAGTCTATGAAGGCAATGGAAACCGGTAACAACTCAGCCAGCCTTACACTTAGCGAAAGGTCAAGAGCAACAGTGTTTTCAAAGCATCCATCAACTGACCGGAAACCTACCCGAAGGGTTCACACGAGTCCTTAATCTGCTAAAATACTGAAAATTTGAAAATTATCCTAAAATATAAATATTCGATAGAACTTCTTCCCATCTATCTATCTATATAAATAAAACAAACTGTAAAATGTCAGTCGGTCAGTTAGTTAGTTAGTTTTTCTGTGTCTCGCGTAGCTCCTGGACGGGTGATCCTAGACCTACCAAATTTTGTATGGAAATTCTCCAGGACGGGACCCAACATACCTCGAAGCGATTTTTTCGAAATTCGAATTATTTTAGGAGATATTGATGAAAAACGTTTGGCAAAAGGCTAATTTCTGCTCTCCGCAATTTCGTAATTGTAACCCCGCAGTGTAAAGGGTGAGAATTATGAATATTAGGTTGCCATATTTGGCAAGTTTGTTAAATGATTCAGACTCTTTGAAGTAAAAATAAAAGAACAACGGGTTATTTTTTTTAGATTATTTGATGGGCTATTTTTTAGTTAAAATATCGTGTGCATGTGAAATAAGAGCAGGAATGAAATGTTTTATAGTCAAATGTTTTATAAAGTACTGATTGTTAGTACTTAAACAATGTTAGTTAGTTAAACAATGTTTTATTGTATTATATTCAAAAGAAGAATAGGATTTGGAAATTTTCCGAGACTAAAAATGTGCAACTTTTAATTGATCCTGAGGAAGCTGATGAATAGGTTTGATAGTAGATTACTAATACATATGGTGATAATCCTAATCCATCTCAGCCCTTTAATTTGGCGAAAAATAAAATGGTTGATGTGCGATTTTGAGGAGATGATTCTAACGCTTGGCGCAATTTATCGTAATTTTATCGTCTGCTACTTGGATTATGAATCCGCCTGAATAAATGTTTGAAACTTTCATTCAATTCGAAATGTGCATTTTTCTTCGCAGCTTTTTCCGATCTATTTCTAATGTATTACATCCAAAAAAGGATGTTAGATATATCAATTTTAATATTGTTTAATCATACTCATGAATAATGATATACTTTTCAACTTAATGAAATAAGGGAAGACCCATGGATTATAATACGCTTTTAATATATAGTACTTTAGTGCGTATTTAAAATCTGAAACTGTTTCAGATTTTCTTACTTTTATTTCCTTCCCGTTTTTTGATAAAGACCAATATATCCAGAAGCTCTTCAGAATTAATATAGGATGAAAATAACTTGTAGCTTTTTGTAGGTTTTTATCATTTAAATATATTATTTTTGTAACCAGGGGCGGCCCGACAGGGTAAGCATCGCATCTGGGTGTCATTTCGAACTCAAAAACTAAGTAGAGCATAAAAGGGGTCGTCTTTTTTACATTTTGAGGGGCGCCAATTACCTGAGGGCAGCTCCTGTTTGTAACCATCTTAATTTTAAATTCCATTCATAATCTGAGAGATTCCAGTGCCAAGGAAGCCGGTGAGGAACACTATTCTCCCCGAACAAGATTTATTCAGATGGCGAACCAACTGGTCGTCTGAGGCGGCTAGTACTTTATAAAACACAGGACCACTTTTAAAATATGAGACCACTGTAGAACAATATTTTAAAAGTTCGAAATTTCAGCACATCCGGGACTCTTACGAACCCTGACGAGAATCGTGACGTAGGAGGGGACGGATACTTTTGTCTAATAATTTAGTAAAAGTCGTCATGAACACATAGGTAACCATTATTGGACGCAGGCTCCCAGGGTTCTCTCGGGTTCAATTTTCTTTGGAATCAGCACGGCTCTTTAGGCCCCAAGTGCCTGGCCGAAAGAATTGTCGAAATTTTTTTTTGATCTCGCCTTCTGTCGAATCACTTTTCAGGGGCGGTTTTTTTTGTTTGCATCTGCTTCTTGCTCCTGCTATTCAGATTCTACCGCTTTATCTGTATGAGGTACAACAAATCTCGTTTCTTGTTTAAAAGGCTCTCTTTTATATTTACAACGTCATCCTTGCCGACAGTCCCGAATTTCCCGCAATCCGTGTGGTCCAGTGACGTGGGGAAACATTTTGAAATTTAAAAAATGCTCGCCCCTTAATTTTCTGCCACTACATTTCTTTCTGATCAAACATTCATATAAATCGTTTTTAAAATAATTTTTTAACCTGTATTTTTTCAGCCGTTAGTTGTCTCAGATTCATACTTGTTAAAAAATTTATTAATTAAGTTTGGAAACACAGTATTAACTTTTATATGCTTCTTGAATCCATGTGTTTTTCGTGTGTTTCCAAGGATGTTCAAGAAACTAAAATATTTTTGAAAATTTGAAAGTTTTTATTATTTTAAATTTAAAAAAATATTTCAACATCTTATTTTCGGAAAAAAGTGAATTAAAAAATATTTTTCTTTCTGTATTAGTTCTACTCTTGTGGAATAAAATGAGTATTCAGTTAGGCTTAGTGAATATAATGTTTACAAATGCTCCTAAAAATTTATTAATTGAGTATAAAGGATTCCCACTGATGTTTGAAAATGTAGCCTGAAAAATCATTTAAGAGGCATTGCAGAGGCAAATCGGGCAGGTCGTTCCCATCACCATCTCACAATTTCATGATTTTATTTTATTGTGTTGCCTTACCAAAGGAAAGAACACATATGAAATATTTTTGATTTACCTCTTTTAGTTTTGGAGTTATGGGGGGGGGGTCAAAGTACCCCAGAGGAGCAACGTCGAATTAATTTAGGGCCATTTTTGCCACATTATTGCCTCGACTGCGACTGGCTCAGAGGTGCTTCAGAGAATATTTTCATTTTATTCTATAATATACCTTGTATATTAAAAACTCAAATTAAAAATTTATTCGAAAATTGTCAGATCCCCAAATTAGGGCCCCCCAAAATACCCTCAATTTCATAAGAAATACAGTTTTAAGAATGCTTTAAATCTTGGCTCTGACGTGATACACAAAAAATTTTTGCACAGTGCAGTTATATATCTTCATATAAAATGAATCCAATGTTAAAAATTTTTGTAGGCCCACAGGGCCCCACGGTACGGGGCTCCAAACGTGGACCTTAGCGCTAATTTACGCAATTTCGAAGCATTGGTGCAGGTGAAACCGACTTCCCACAGGAAAACTATTGACATGGAGATGTAGTATCAACATAGTAGTTTGATATTATGAAAAAACATTTCTTGAAGGTACAACTGTTTCCAAGAAAAATCCCCAAAAGTACCTTCCCATTTGGGACATTCCACTGGCACGCATGGGGGCATTTCGGCGTTACTTTTAGAAGTTTAATCGACAGTGGCAATATTTAAAATCAACTTATTCTTCATATATCTCAAATATATCCTCCATATGTCACAAATAGTTATTTTACAGGGGCACTCATAAGAATTACATTACACTGAATGGGGATCTATGCAACTAGCGAACCGATTCGAAAATTTTTTTCACTTATAGAAAGCTACACTATTCCTGAGTATTATAAGCTACATTTCAACATGTAGCATAACTAGTTCTTTTACAGGGACACTAAAAAGAATTCCAGCACATGACGCTATGTGGACATCTCTGTAACTACTGAACCGATTCTAAAGATCTTTTCACTGAAAGCTACACTATTCCTGAGTAACATAGCCTAAAATTCATGCATGTAGCATAATTTACAGGAACACTCAAAATGATTTGTAAGCATTGTCGTAACTGTCTCCATTCGCCACTCAAATTTATTGAAATTTTATTCAACTCCATTCAAATTTTTGAACAGTGCAATTATATATCTTCATATAAAGTGAATCCAATGTTAAAAATTTTTGAAGGCCCCCAGGGCCTCGCAGTTTATTTTTTGAAAGCATCACCGTTTTCAAGAAAAATTTAACACAGTGATAAAAAAAATATATCTTTTCATAATACGAAACTACTATGTTGAAACTACAACTCCATGCTAATAGTTCTCATGTGCGAAGTCAGAGCCAGCTGTACCTATGCTTAGAAATTGCATAAATTAGCGCTAAGGACCATGTTTTGGCCCCGTATCGAGGGGCCCGGGAATTTTTATTTTTTCTCTATCACGTCAGAGCCAAGATTTAAAGCATCCTTTAAAACTGCATTTTTTAAGAAATCGGGGATATTTGGGGGGGGAGGGCTTATTTGGGGGCTCTGCCTATTTTCAAATGACTTTCCAGTTTTAGATGTTAATATTCAAGGTATATTATCAGATTAAAAAAAAATCTCTGAAGCATCTCAGAGCAAATCACAGTCGAGAGAGTAAAGTGGTAAAAATGGCCCTGAATTCGTCACTCCTCTGGGATACTTTGACCCCCCCCATAACTCCAAAACTAAAAGAGCTAAATCAAAAATATTTCAGATGTGTTCTTTCCTTGGGTAAGGCAATAAAAAAAATCATGAGATTTTGAGATGGTGATTGAAACTTTCTTCTTTACCTGCGATTTGCTCTTGCGATGCCTCTTAAAATGGCTGGAAGGTATAGGCCGCAAAGCTGGGGGCTTTCAAAAATATTTATCTTTGGATTCACTTTATATGAAGATATATAATTGCACTGTTCAAAAATTTGAATGGAGTTTAATAAAATTTGAATAAATTTGAGTAATGGAGACAGTTACGACAATGTTTACGAAATATTTTGAGTGTTCCTGTAAATTATGCTACATGCATGAATTTTAGGCTATGTTACTCAGGAATAGTGTAGCTTTCAGTGAAAAGATTTTTAGAATCGGTTCAGTAGTTACAGAGATGTCCACATAGCGTCATGTGCTGGAATTCTTTTTAGTGTCCCTGTAAAAGAACTAGTTATCCTACATGTTGAAATGTAGCTTATAATACTCAGGAATAGTGTAGCTATCTATCAGTGAAAAAATTTTTCGAATCGGTTCACTAGTTGCAGAGATCCTTATTCAGCGTAATATAATTCTTATGAGTGCCCCGTAAAATAACTATTTCTGATATATGGAGGATATATTTGATATATATGAAGAATAAGTTAATTTTCAATATTGTCACTGTCAATTAAACTTCTAAAAGTAACGCCGAAATGCCCCCATGCGTGCCAGTGGAATGTCCCAAATAGGGAGGTACTTTTTAGGATTTTTCTTGGAAACAATTGTACCTTCAAGAAATGTTTTTTCATAATATCAAACTACTATGTTGATACTACATCTCCATGTCAATAGTTCTTCTGTGGGAAGTCGGCTTCAGCTGTACCAATGCTTCGAAATTGCGTAAATTAGCGCTAAGGACCATGTTTGGGGCCCCGTCCCGGGTGGCCGGGGGTCCTTTGGGGTATTTTGGGGGTCCCTAATTTGGGGCCCTGACAATTTTCGAATGAATTTTTAATTTGAGATGTTAATATAGAAGGTATATTACAGGATAAAATGAAAAAAAATCTCTGAAGCACCTCTGAGCCAGTCACAGTCGAGACAATAAAGTGGCAAAAATGACCCTAAATTAATTCCACGTGTCTCCTCTAGGGTACTTTGACCCCCCATAACTCCAAAACTAAAAGAAGTAAATCAAAAATATTACAGATTTGTTCTTTCCTTGGGTAAGGCAACACAATAAAAGAAAATCATGAAATTCTGAGGTGGTGATGGGAACTTTTTTCTATTGACCTGCCCGATTTGCTTTTGCAACGGCTCTTAAAACAAACTTAGTGATAGGATAGGTTTAGTGATAGGATAGGTAGTTGCTAATCTTAATTTATAGGCGTTGAATTTTAAAAATATTTTGATTACATTTTGAGATTTTGCAAAATTCGTTTTAGAATGCTGAAATTTTGTTCAAGCCTCACGAAATAAAAACTGCAGGAAATGAAACGAAATTGGGTGACAGGATAGGTTGTCACTCAACTTAAATTCTAGGCTTCCAATTTTTCAAAAATGTTGATTAGATTTTGATATTTTCAAAAATCATTTCAATATGCGTAAATATTCGTTCGCGCATCAAATAATTACGACTAATGCGTATGAAATGATATTACTTAGTGACTCTCTAACCTGTAATATTTTAACAATACATAAAAATTATAACTTCGCTTTCTTTACTTTGGCAACATACTACATCCATTCTGTGTACTCCTACAATGCTGACGGAAGTTCTTGCTTTTTGGAAATTTGCATTCACTAACCCGTCAAGGACGGGTACTTCAGCTAGTATTTAATACCAATAGAAGAAATTCCAATTCACTTTACCCACCTTACCCTGTAACAATGAAATGCCGGAATACAATGTTTATCTAGAAACAAAAATCTACCAGACCTGGCCATAATATTTTTAAATTTCAATAATTTGAAAGTCATGATAGGAAATAATTAATGTTTGATAAAGTGTATTATTTTTTCTTTTGGCTTTTTCTTATGTATTAACCACTTTACCCCACATATACTCACTTTATGCAGCCTTAATGGAAAAAACAACTCTTAATAAATTATAAATGGCAGAAAACAGCCTATGATACAAAAATGTCTGTTTTTATGCCCGTTTTACCTCACCATACCCTATAATTTAAACATGCATCGGTTGAATATTCACAGAACACTAGTAAAATTTTGTAAATTACATCATTTTACTTCTTCTTCTTTGACTTGACAGACCACATTGACTCATAAGTATGATTATATACCATAATATTTCATTTCAGTCAGCGGATAATCAGTCCAATAACAAAAAATGTGTTGTAATTTAAAAGCATTCATGAGTTTTTAAGAAAGTAGCGCATGTTGTCAGTAGTTGGCAATTTTATTTGAGTGGAGACATCTGTATTGTGTAGTAAAATCAATGAGATATCACTTATGTGTCGGTTAATCACAGTAAAGACTTCGGCTTCTTTCAGAATGGAAACCAGATATTAACTATGCTAGTGACAAAAAATAGAGACTCGGTTAGCACCGGTCTCCAGCACTTGATAAATTATGTAATCTCGACATACAATTAGATTTTAGTCAGCAATCTGAAAGTACTGTGTTTGTCCAATTAATTTCTGAATGCCGGTTAATTGAACGAACCATTTGGAACTGGTATCAACTGCATTGTACCAACACATCCTCAAACCGCAATACTTTTGAGAATTTTTTTGTGTTTTGTTGTCTTCAGAAGTTTTTATATTTTTTTTATAAAATTAGTTTATTATACTTTAAGATACTATTAAACTGGTAAAATCCTTTTAATTAAACGGTATTTGTTCTAATAGCAGAAATTTTCGTTCCTATGACATAATTTTCGAAAAATCCATTTATACTACTTTCTCTCGGGAAATAAGATTTGAATTTAATTCTCAAATAAATTTTGATCATCCCATATTAAATACTTAATAGTTTCACTCAATATTTAATATTTTCAAAAATCTTCCTGACTAAAACAAGCGAAATGGTTTTTAAGAGAAAAAGATTCCATGAGACTCCACATTTACTTGTCTATTCTTCCGCTAAGGACGGACCGTTTAAATAACAGTTCATCATGATACAAAGGATTGGGTACTGCGAAACAAATCATTAGGTATAAATAATATCCTCTCTAACTGCAAAAATTTTTTTTCGACGGGAAATTTTAGTTAGCCATTGCTCACACATGGCGATTTTTTAACCCATTAAGGACGAATATTTTACCCTCCCCCCCCAATCTTTCCCCTGAACTGAATTAACTTCATTGGGGTTACTTGAGTGAGAATGTCCTTTTCTATTTTTTCAGATGTGAGATGTGAGATTTGGTAAATATGGCCAGGTGACCATATGGTCACGCTAGTCCTTTATGTGACCATACTATAAACCATTGTTTGCTGTTACCATACGATAACCCTAGTACCTAATGGGTTAATTATCAATCCAATAAACTGTAACATTTATTTCAAAATAAAGCTTTTATTCACTTGGACACAAAATGCTCTAATCTAGAGTAATCCTTATGAATACCAATTTCAACATAATATTGAGATATTTTGGAGTTATTAAAAACATTATTTGCTTTCCAAAAATGAAACTCTATGAATTAATATAAGACGTGCCAAAACCCACGAGTTATATAATACTATAATCTCTCGCGGAAAAAAAAATATAGGAATACTTTTTTTTAAAGCTTGACTTACCGACGAAAAAAAGATCTGATATTGGATAAGATTTCAAAAATTTATATAAGTAAAGTGTCAGAAAAATCTTAGTAGTAATTGATGAAAAGTACTGTTATCTCAAAAACTTTAGATTGTTGTCTAATTCTCCCACCCCTCCTTTTTATAAAAATATAAAGATTTATAAAGATTAAAAGATGATAGTTTTAATGCATTTTCTGGTATTGATGGTACGAAATTTTTCAAACGTGATTTTATAAAGATAAGATGTATAAATTTAAAATATATAAATGCTGGATTTAACTTTAAATATATCTTAAATACGTTGATTGATAAAAAATATAAAGAAAGCATAGATTGAAAGGTGCTTCTTTATTAGAAAGTGAAAAGCGAAAAATGAAAACATTTTTATTTCTTAATAAAAAGAGGAAAGAATTATCTATTGGGAGAAGAGCTTAGGGATTGAGATAGCTAGCTTACTGTACAAGACTGCCTAAGACTTCTTACACAGAAGATCTATTTAACAAGCAAACATTTTGTTAGAAAAATTAATAAACCCAATTATTTAGAAATTATAAAATTACTTTTGTACTAAGTATTTGAGTTTCATAGATGAGTTTTCTTCTAATAACTAATAAAAGTGATATACAGCGGGAAAAATTTGACCTTAACTTGAATTTGAAACATCCATTTGGAATCATAATAAGGAAACGAACAAAACACACAAAAACGAGTTTATTTACGAGTTATTTTATTTTATATTGAATTTAAAACTGATTATTTCATTTATTTTTTAATTAATTTTTTTTTTATTGAAACAGTTTGAATTATCGAACACATTGTTATTATGAAATGCTGAACAGCAAGAAAGACATTCTAATTGTTACCTCCCGTAACAATGCGGGGGTAACATTGTTACGGGAGCTCCTCCCGTAAGCACAACACAACAAGTTATATTTAATTTAATTTTGTCTTAATACAAAGTAATGCGACAGTTCAAAAAAGCGTGAACTCGAAGTTACTGAAAGAATTCGGGATGGCAATAGTACGTTTTCAAAAATATCATTAGCTGCGAAGTACACTGCTCAAAACAATTAAAGGATATTGCGGTTTTAGGTGGATCTTGTAGCTGGGAAACATTTTAGCTGATTGATACATGGTCGACAGACGTAGTAGGTTATATGAGAAAAAATTACACATGTTTGGCAGAAAAAAATGCATTTTATCGCGCATTTGTGTATAAAAGGAAAAAAACACAATTTGTGCATATGAGAAAATAAGAAAAAAGTGTTTTCTTCAAAGGGAATCATTTTCTGTAGGGGGTATGGTTTCCACGGACGGCCTGCAACGTTGAACACTTTTGAGGCACGGAGTCAATGAGGCTATTAATCACGAGTTGGGGTATTCTGTCCCACTCTTCCAGAAGAGCTCTTTCCAGTTCTTGGAGAGTTTGTGGGGGTGGTTGGCGGCCAGCAACGTGTCTTCCTAGAGCGTCCCAAACGTGCTCTATTGGATTCATGTCTGGAGAACACGCTGGCCATTCCAATCGTACGATTCCTTCCTCGAAAAAGAAATCCTCAACCAGGTTAGCGCGATGTGGCCTGCTTTTATTGTCCATTAAAATGAAGTGATCTCCAATTGCTGCAGCGTAAGGGACTACAATAAGTCTGAGGATCTCATCCCTATATCGGCGACCAGTCAGAGGTCCATCTCGAATGATGTAGAGGTATCTGCGGCCGTCAATGGAGATGCCACCATACACCAACACTCGACCACCGCCAAAGCTGACACTTTCGTGCACGAGCGCAGGATTATTACTACTGCCACGGTCCCTCCAGATGAAAATACACCTATTATCAGGATGAACTGAAAAACGGGACTCGTCAGAAAAAAGAACATTGCTCCATTCATTTCTCCTCAGTTCACATGCTCTGTTGCCCACTCCCTGCGGTCGCGATGATGCCTTGATGTTAGTCTAACACATACCATCGGTCGGCGAGCATACAGGCCTACACCATGGAGCCGGTTTCGGACAGTTTGAGTTGAAATCATTGTGCCAGTAGCCGAGCGAAGGTGTTGTTGGAGAAGAGTAGCTTTCATATTCCGGTGTCTCCGAGACGTTAACACTAAATAACGATCTTCATTGGGCGTTTTTGCCCGTCTACGACCTTGCCCTGGTCTTCGGCCTGCACTTCCAGTCGCCAAAAACCGATTCCAGATCCTGGAAATCACACTTTGTGACACGCCAATGGCTTGCGCTACTTCGGCTTGAGTTTGGCCCCCTTCTAACCTACCGACAACTCTCCAAGCTTCTGAATCGGTTACATGACTTCGCTGAGATATCGTACTCATCGGAACAAAGCAGTCACTGAATGCCGATCATCCTATTCTTCCTTGTCTTTTATTCAGTCGACAGTCCAATTTCATTCGCTGCCGCTGAAGCGACGTTTTTGACGTCGAACTCAAAATTAGCATGCTCCACAGTTTGAAAATCAGAAAAATTTGCATTTGTGATTCTCTTCTTCCATTTTCGGCCAAAAAAATTTCGCTTGTATCTTTATTTTATATAAAACTTACAATATCCTTTAATTGTTTTGAGCAGTGTATTATAACTTGCTTCGGTTTTTAAACTATTTTTTTCTAGAAATTGATGCATTTTAATGTTACTTGAAAGATAAAGAAATTTTAGAGGATTTAGAAAGTAAATCTGACAAAAAAAATGATGAATGAAAAATAAAGTATAAAAGTTATTAGATTAAAGAGAAAAGAAAAGTAATGCATATAACAATAAGTTGCAAATATTTACGAACGAATTCCCTTTTCAGTTCTTACTGCAATACCTCCTTTTTCTTACGCATTGGGGTATATTTTGAAGTTTTCTTCTTAAAATCTGCACGTTTCGCTCATCAACTGTATTTGCACGAAATATATATATACATCTTCCTTAAAATTCCTTTCTATATTTGCACGAAATATATATATACATCTTCCTTAAAATTCCTTTATAACATGACTTATACGTTTCACAAAATTCTGTTCAATAAAATTAATGTAGGTATTATCTTGGCAATCCCCTGCCATTGTATTATAGTGCTGGATTTCTTATACTCTTAACCGAGTGAGTCAGATGTTATACTTGAAAATTGAATAAGTTTACGTGCATTCTACTACAGGGAGAAAAAAAATCCCAGCGAAGTCTGCCATATCAGGAATAAAGAAAGTAATTTACACCTTAAAAAAATTAAATGTAAAAACATTGAGCAGATTATCCTTTTTTTTGTCTAGATAATAATTCTTATTTTTATCTTTAATAATAAATTATGTACTCCCTGGTCTGTCCCTCATATTTTTATTGTTATCCCTATTTTAAAGGAATGAATAATAGTTCAAATGCATTCAAGCTTGGTTAACCCCATTGTTAAAAGTACTGCTAAGTAAGATTCTTTCACATTAATCTTTGCGACCGTCATAATGTAACAGGGACTTCGAATCAGAACGAGACCACAAACTGGAAAGATCGAAACTTTTGCTGGAGAGAAACGGGATAAAAATTCATAATGCAGCAAGACGGAAAATCATTATTTTTTTCATTCCTGATTTTCGTTAATTTTTATTCAGCAATATATAACTTCCTTAGGTCACCGCTTTTACTTTTTTCTGGATTTTCCTTTCAAAAATAATCCTGGACAAGCCTGAAAATTCTCTCCCTCTCTTTTTTTTTCTTTTTGTTGTTTTCAGATAGAAGGTAAAACAAGGAGACAGTTTTGCCATTCGAGGAAAAAAATATTCGGTATTTTAATAGTAAAGATGGGCCACAAGCAGCAGTATTTTCTGTACATCATGCATCTATATAAATGAAACAAAGTGTAAAATGTCCGTTAGTTTGTCTGTGTCTCGCATAGCTCCGAGACGGATGATCGTAGACCTACCAAATGTTGTATGGAAATTCTCCAGGACGGGTCCCGACATACCTCGAAGCGATTTTATCGAAACGCGAATTATTGTAGGAGATATCGATAAAAAACGTATGGCAAAAGGCTAATTTTTGCTCTCCGCCATTTCGCAATTGTAGACCCCCGCAGTGGAAAGAGTGAGGATTAAGCATATGTAGGTTACCATATTTGGGAAGTTTACTAAATGATTCAGACTCTTGATATAAAAATAAAAGAATAACGATTTTTTATTTGTTTAGATTATTTGTAAGGTTATTTTTTAATTAAAATATCGTGTGCATGTGAAATCAGAGCAGGAATGAAATGTTTTATACTCAAAAGAACAATAGAGTTTGGAAATTTTCCGAGACTGAAATGTGCAACTTTTTAATTTGACGTAAAATAAAATGGTTGATATGCGATTTTGAGAAGACGTGATTCTAGCGCTTGGCGCAATTGATCGTCATTTTATCGTCTGCTACTTGGATTATGAATACACCTGTATAACTTTTTGAAACTTTCATTCAGTTCGAATTGTGCATTTTAATGCGCAGCTTTTTCCCATCTATTTCTAATGTATTACACACAGAAAAAGGATGTTAGAAATGCCAATTTTAATTTTTTTTAATCGCACTTATGAATAATGATATACTTTCCAACTTAATGGAATAAAGAAAGAAAATAGGGAAGACCCGTGGATTGTAATACGCTTTTAATGTATAGCACTTTCGTGCTTACTTAAAATCGTAAAGTGTGTTTCAGATTTTCTTACTTTTATTTCCTTCCCGTTTTTTGATAAAGACCAATATATCCAGAAGCTCTTCAGAATTAATATAGGACGAAAATAACTTGTAGCTTTTTGTAGGTTTTTATCATTTAACCATCTTATTTTTGTAACCAGGGGCGGCCCGAAACGTTAAGCATTGCATCTGGGCTCCGGCTTCGAGGGGTGTCATTTCGAACTAAAAAAGTAAGTAGAGCATAAAAGTGGACGTCTTTTTTGCTTTAGCAGGGGGCGCCACTTGCTCTAGGGCTACTCCTGTTTGTAAGCGTCTTAATTTTAAATTCCATTCAGAATCTGAGAGATTTCAGTGTAAAGGAAGCCAGTGAGAAACAGGATTCTCTCCGAACAACATTTATTAAGATAGAGAACCAACTGGTCGTCGGAGGCGGTCAGCCTTTGTATAAATGAAGAATGAAATTCGGGTTGTGCTTGGAGAAGTTGGTGTGACTACTCGAAAACATGTCAAAAGGGATCTTGTAAAGTTTCGTAATAAAGATTTGTATTTGAAAGATTGCACCGAATTCTGGAAGACCAGTTAGTGGATGCTGATGAAATCAAAAAGATTCTTAGAACCAATCAACACTAACATACACGTAAAGATACGCGTGATAATCAATTTATCCAGATCACGTGTTGAAAATAATTCACAAAAATTATTTTAAAAAGAAATAACACATAAGCTTATATATGTTCTTCTTTATTTTTGTTTTGTTAAACAGGGTAACCTTTTCTGTTTATATTTTTTGTACAGCCCTTAAGTATGTATGATCTATAAAATGCGTTGTTGAGCATTTAGTTTTGCTTTTGCTTTCTGATTTTGTCAGTATTTTAAAAGGAAATTCATAATTTTTTTTTTGTCCCTTCCCCTCTTGTATATTGAGGAAATGGCATTATCTAACTCAAGATAGATTACGTATGAGAAGTATATGAAATTATATACTACATGAGAGACAAGAATAGGTTTGTGGGTGTAAAACAGATATGCCAGAGCGTATAACCACTGTCCCTGCATTTGGTTAGTAGTACTTGTTTTTTTTTAAGTTATGAATAAGCATTGGACAGCGTTTGTCATCATTGTTGAATATTTACTGAGATAAGTAACTTTATTCACAATGTCTTCAGAGATAATCTAAATTTATTTTGCTACCTTAACTGGACTGCCACGTAATTTTCCAAAGAGCTGAATTAGTCTAATAAAACATCACAGAGATTTCAGTATTAAAAAAAGTTCTTATAAATTCTAACCTGAAAATTACAATTTTTGACTGGAAATATTATTTACATTTTTAAAAATCTGTACTAGTTTTTAAAATTCAAAAACTTTTCAAACAAATAAAAATGTTCAAAAATATCAGTACATTTTTAAATGTGTTACTTTCAAATACGTCGACTATTCATAATAATGAAAGTATTTACAAGCTGTAGACTGTAACCTGCATCTTTTCATTAAATTAACGGTAAAATACAAAATGTAGTTTAATGATTATATTTAACAAAATAAAGATGTCTGTAATTTAACGAGATTAAATTTATTAGTTGTCGTTTTATCGATCATTTAATGTTTGTTTGCATTTAATAACCTATTTTTTATTGAATGTAAACAATTCCTCATGTTTACCATCACTTTTGCTACTATTCTCAAGAAACTCTAAATGCACGCCATTTTACAAAAGCAAATACTCATAGCAAAAACATTTCAATGAGTTCAAAATTCTTAGATTTCGTATTCTGCGAAAAGATTTTATATTAAAGGTAAAATAAATTTATTTTGCATCATCTTCAATGGCGTAGAGGACTATTATTGCTAGTTATTAGTATAACTTCAAAAAGAAATGCTTGATTGTTTAAAAAAATAAAAAGACATTTTATTTACTTTAATACTGTTAAGTGTAATGATGCGTAAGATTTTGACAAAATATCGCTGAAAAGGAATACCATAAAACATCTTTTTACTATTTTGATTTATATTTTCGATGTTCTGTGACAAGGTTATTTTGAGTTTCACTAAAATGCATTGTATCAATATATTGAAAGTACCAAGAGACCCCAAGTACAAGAGACTGGGGTCAGTTTGCACATTTTTATCAATATTCATTTAGCACAATGCAAATTTATTTGGCCCTGAATCACAGAACCTTTGCAAATGTTTGCATAAATGCAATTATGGAATAACAGTTGAAACGGGGGTATAAAATCAATGGATCTGCCTAAGTGCATGGTATTACAATTTTCCTCTATCCTGGGTCGATTGTAATAGCTTCATGGGGCAGCTCTAATATAAAAGTTTTTATTACTAAAAGTGAAAATATATTATGCTGTCCGGAAAAATAATTTCGTTTTTTTTTCATCAGAGGACTTCATTGCATTTTTCCACAGTCAACTTCACACTTAAGCCGCCTAATCATTATATGTATAATTTGACAGCTTATATAGCAAGATTGCTTGCGAAAAAAAGTTCGATTGATTCTACGCAGTAGTTTTTGGATGGTATTCTCTCAAATATAGAAACTGAAAAGAGGCATTTTTGACATGTTTTCCTTTTTCTCTATCGAAAGGTAAAAATACTGTTTAAGAAAGAAAAAAAATATATCCGATGTGTATGAAGAACATGTATTCAGAGAACGACAGTGCCAAAACTGGTTTTGAAAATTTTGAGCTGGCAATTTCGATGTTGAAGAAGCACGACGTTCTGGAAGGCCAATCAAAAATGATGAAAGCACAATAAAGGCATGAAATGATGAAAACCGACGAATAACAACTCGTGAGATAGTTGAAAGATTAAATTTATCGAATTCGACCATTCTTGATCATTTGAAACTCCTCAAAGCTCGACAGACGGGTTCCTCGTGTTCTTAAAAAAAGAAATGACTTTCCGAACAAACCAATATTTGGAATAGCATTTCTGAAATCCAACAGAAAGAGAAATGATTTTATCCGATGACTTACATAATAGAGAGAAAACGATGAGAGAGCAAAAACTTAACGAAACAAAGCTTCTGCTCCGGAGCAACTAATATCCATCATACTACGCAGAGTGCTGTGGCGTTCTCTTGACAGCTATAAGAACTACTATATCATGCATAAATTGTAAAATGTTAAAACTGACCCGTGTTTCTTTGTGACACCAGTCTCTTCAAATGCGTTCGGTTTTTAAATGCGCGCAATTTCATTTTAAAAAATACGAGGATGAGTACGAAAATAAGGCTCGCCAGGCGACTATCGACTGTGTGTGAAAAGCTAAAAATTTAATGAGACATTAAAGATAAGACGTAACTTAATTCTTCCACATAACTACCAAGTACGCATGGAGACACTTGTCACACGCTTTATGAGCTTCAAAACGCCTTTCAGAAGAAAATCAAGGCTTCGCATACGGAAGAAGCATTCAACGGCTTGTGTGGCTTCAGCATTGTTTCCAAATCGCCTTCCGCCGAGATTCTTCTTCAAAGCCAGAAACAGATGAAAGTCAGTGGGTGCGAGATCAGGACTGTACGGCGGTTAGTGAAGGCGCTCCCAACGAAGAGTCCAACCATCTCCGCACCATTTGTTACGAAATCAAATCTGGTCGTTAGACTTCCACTAGGCGATTAAGGATTTCAGCTCCCGATAATCTATGTTTCCATTCATAGCAAACAACTGCTCTCATTCCTTCTTTTGACAACGAATTCAAAACGTATCTTCTCTACATATCTACCGGTACCAGACTGATTAGTGACTCTCGCAGTGACTCCGATTTGCACATACGAATTAGGACCCTTTAGAAAGACCCCATGGAGGACCCACCACCAATAGGCCTAGATCCATCGTCCAAATTGGCCGTAATCACACAACAACAACAACAACTCCGCTTTGCTCACGGCTCACGAACAGCGAGAGCGCCATCTGCTTGATCGCGGTCGAACGATACCCAATGGAGTATGGGTTCTATCGCAACCAACCGCTTTTTTGTTTCTCTCATTGATGTTCGATTTCCTGGGTAAAACTAAAGGGTAAACTTATTTTAGGACTTACCCTCGTATGTATATTTATGAGAATAATTTTTCAGGAATTCGATAACTGTCATTCCGCTGAAAATGATTTCATGTGATCTTGACCGCATGATAGTCACCCGTGCGGAAAGCGTCAATCCTGGACCTGGACCTTCAGACTTCGGCCATCTATCATGCTAAGTGTCTAAGCCATTGAAAATCAGAAATTAGTATAAATAGTAGAACTAACAGTATTTTTAAATTTAAATTTGGCAATATTTTTCTGATCCTCTTCAAATATTGCCTTCAATCTGTAAAGAATTTTGTGAAGAAAGTCATTTATAATTTTTATTCTTAAATTTTATATAGAACATTCTTTTTAAGATTTTTTGGAGAAAAATTCGTTTATTGTACTTCAATTTGAAAATACTAAAAGTCATTTAGGAGTTTAATGGAACTGTATTTTAAATACAATTATTATCGATGCACAGAATTCATAATTTTTGCAGTGCTGAAATTGTTAATGTGAATTACACACACTATGGAAACATTTCATTCGTTAACCGTACTAAAACTCAATAAAAGAGTCATTGTGCGGTTCTAACTGAAAATATTTTGAGCATTGCAGTTAGCTTTCTTTGGAAGCATGGTAAAACAATAGGGGAAAATATCTGCCGCTCAAAATATAAAGCATGCATATTTTTCATTGTTGCAACAGGTTTACTGAGTAATCAGGAAGTTTCTCCACCGAGGCGAATATTTTGATGCCGCGTTTAATGTGAAACGTAAATAAATAAATAAATAAACAAGTGTTTGCACTAAAGTTCAATTAATTTTGATTTGCTTACAGGTGAATGTGAAAAACAAATCTAGTTTAAAATATTTATTCCGTCTCTCTCTCTCTCTCTCTATATATATATATATATATAGTAAAAGGCATAACTTATGAATCAACGTAACATCCACTTGGCAAATACAAAATTCTAAATATCCATCGAATGATAGATGAGCAAAACAATGAACTCAAAATCTTAAGTAAAAACAGGAATAATCAGACACATATAGCAGATAGAAATCCGAACAATGGTAAATCAGAAAAAGAAAACGGAATTGGATGGAGTAAAACAATGGGTAGCAAGCATCGGCTAAACTCTTCAGGCCCCACGAACCGAATACTTACTACCAAGATAAAAAACGAAATAACAGGATTTCAATGCAGTTACTTAGCACAAAGAAAGCTAAATATGTAACTACAGGGGGCTATCCTGTTAAGAAGTAAAAAGTAATAGTAAAGACATACCCAGAAAAAAAGTAATTATGAAGAGAAAATGGAGATGAAGAGACCTAATCATTAAGCCTGAAAACATGGCTCAACCATGGAGCTGTTGTCAATTGAAGAGGGAAAATTATACGTTGCCAGAAAAATTGGAGAAAAGTTGAACAATAAGTAAAAAGTAAGAGTTAGTAAAATAATAATAAAAACAGTAGATTAAATTTTAAAAAAAGGGTTAAATAAAAATTATTATTAAGAAGAAATATTGGCATGATATATATTAGGGTTATGATATTTTAAAGGAATGCATCTAACTGCTTAAATAGCTATCTATTACATGCCTAGAGATATTTCAGAGATTATACTAATTAAAAGAACATAATTTATATTTAGATGATACCTGTGATCATTAGTTCATTTGTACATTTTTTTTCTCAATAAAACATGTACTAGAAAGCCAGAATTTTATCGATTTTTTTTTAAAATAATTTTATGAGCAAGCCAGCTACCAAACCTCAACTTCCAAACCAAAACCCCTTTATATAGATATATATATCTGCATTCCATTATTAATTAAATATCTATTTATTTTTCTTTCATAAAAAATACTTCTCATGTTTTTCATTGACGAATCCGAACTTTGATCTGTTTCGGAGTTTCGGAAAGGATTAATTTGATGTTCCACTTTAAAATAATTGATTTAGTAAATAATATAATTTTTAATTGAATCGCACTTGTAATATTAGAAGTAAAACTTCTTTGTATGTTGTTAATTTTTGAAAATGCATACGGGAACCTCAAAATACGAGATCTCGTGCATGTATAATTTGGTGCTGCCATCTCCCAACTTAAAGAGAAAGCATTGCCTGTATTTTAGCACTCTTCCATCCAACAACACTCAAACATACTTAAAGAATATTTTGAAAACTATAAAAGAATGCTATCAAAATGCATTTATATGTTATTCATGGTTTATGTGAAAAACATTGTTCTATAAATAATTGGTTTATTCGAAGTACAAATAGAGTCATGACGCTCATATTATGCTTAAGCTAAAAGCAATCATATAATTACTCGTATATTTACAAACATTACTTTCACTTTGTATTAATTATGACATATTGTAACTTTTTCCTTTTTCCCTACGTAGTAAGGAATAAAAGAGAGGAGATATTTCCAGAAGAAACGTCCAAAACATTCATTTATTTCATTCACTACTCTTTTTACTTATTTCATTTACGTTCTAGAAATACAAACAAGGCTTAGAACTAGAAAAAAGAAAAAAAAAGAAAAACTAACACTAAAAAGTATGCTATATTTTGATGTTTTCTGGTTTATCTATTTAATTTTGGGGAAATGAAATTTAGATTTTATATTTTTTATTAGAAATTTATTAGGTTTCTTTATGCTGAAAACATTAACTATGAAAGTAATTCCTAGATGGCGTTACATCATAGTGTTCATGTGCATATTGTGAATAAGTCCTAAGAAGTTCAGTAGTTTTAAAGTTAACAGACAGGAGTTGTCATCTTTTAATTTTATTTTGAATATATATACGAAATTGCTACGATAGCACAATGAAAGAGAAAGAAATAAAGTTATTATTGAGAACACTAGAGGATACTTGCTTAAATTGATCTTTTTTTAATTGGTGAATTTATGACTATCTATCAAACTCTTTTTTTTAATTCCCATTTGTACTATGATTTAGTTGAATGGCAATTTACCTGCAGAATTTAATTTCAAATTCAAACATGTAAAAGCATAATTCTTGCGTTTGTCCAACGGAAGGTTCACGGTGCGTGATTAGAAAAGTCAAACAGTAAACCCAAAGGTATGCATAAAATTTTTTATTTCATCGCATGGGCATTATTATTTTACTATAAGAAATACTCATATAAGAAACTACCTTACTTTAGAGAAAAAAATGACTGCAGATAAAACCCCAAAACAGGTGTTTCGATCGAGCTTCGTTAACATTTTTACGCAAATGACTTGTTATCCAAAGTTTAATAAAAGTTCTTTTGGTTAGGTTCTTTATAAATCAATATTTACACCTTCAAGAGAAGTCAGCATAGCTTAAAAATAATCTCTTAAAATGTAAAGGGTCTTCAATAAATGCTTTTATATACCATTAACACTTTTTATAAATTCATATAATTATACTTAAAGTTTTTTTTTTTTTTTAGTTTTAACTAAGCCCCCTTTTTAAGACTTAATGAGATTAGTCTAGACATGCCCACGGTATCTTCGCTTACACATGCCAACACTAGCTCATAGAGCAGTTTATTTTATATTGGTTAAAGTTTTGCAGAACAAATGTTTTTAATATGTAGTTGCTTTAGGTTCACTATATTTTTCAGTTCTTTAAGTACATTTTAGATTAAATAACCCACACATTTAAAATAAAAGTCTACCATGAATACCGTAAACATAAAATTCAACGGCAGACGCATTAATTTCAAAATTGAATTAAAAATATTTTGGTTATTATTCTCAGCTAATCTCAGCCTCAAAGTTTACGAAACTGTTTTATTCGTGATTATATAATTTTCGTGAGAAGGTTAGTTAATTAAATTCTTGCAGTTGCAAAAATTGCAAATTAGCTTCCCCGAAATGCAGTTTTTGCAATAAAACTCATTAATCTAAAGAACTTAAAACGCGTGACTTGAAGTTATCGATAAAAACAATCCATATTGTGTACTTTTTCACGGGCAAATGATGGATTTTCAGTTTTAAAGTTTAGTAGAATTTTTTCTGCATTTGTTTCTGGTGTGAGTGTAAAACTTCAGGCTGATTGGTGCAATGGTGTGGATATGTATGCAAACATACGTATTTTGTGTTTTATCTGGAAGAAAACAGCGACTCGTTAAAAGTGCTTAGTCTTTAAGATAATAAATATAATTATTTTTATCATTTTCATTTTAGTTTTAAGTTGTAGTTATAAATGTGGTATATATTTTACCACTAGAGTTCAGATATCATTTATTTTACAGCTTGCATAGTTAATGTGCGGATTAGATAGGTGATCCGTTAAAGTGCTTTAAATTGTTTCATTTCTCAAATTGCATAGGTAATTTTCAAATTACCTAAATTATCGGGAAATTGCCTACTAGATAGTGGTAATGTGCACTAGGTAATGTGCAGTGCAGATTAACGTCTTTCCAGCTTTGGTGGTGTACTGAAGAATTTACTAACACTTTTTTTTAAACATCTGGTTAATTCCTTTCTCATGCGATAATTTCACCCAATATAGCTGGTTTCTCTCTACCAATTCAAAGTTTACGAAACTTTACTTTACGAAACGTTACTCTTTCAAAGTTTACGAAACAGATTGCTCAGCTCTCAATGATTTAAATATTTAGGGGTATAGGTATCAAAATGGTAAGAAAAGGGTCTCAAATTATTTTACATAAAGAGAGTTAGTTCAAGCATATCGTTTTCAAATTGCGAACGGACAACAAGCTATTTTAATCTCGAGAATTTAAAATTGCATTAGAAACTCGATGTAACTTAAAACTCCCCATATCAAAATTGAGTATACTTTTGGATTATGCATCCCATCTACCCTTCCCAGGTAACGCTTTCTTTGCTAAAAGTTTATACGCACTGCCCATGCAAAAAGGAAACTTCTGGAAGCTAAAAAAACCCTCATCTGTTAATGAAAACTACATTCGATATGTCATCATTGCTCACTTGAAATCAATAATTAATTTCATGTTCTTATTTTAAGATTACAGTTACCGTAGTACAGAATTCATTCTTTCCCCTTAAGTTGATAAAACTGCAACAGTAGTCCATCCGCTTAAAGCTCGGTTACCATAGGAACACCAAAAGTGAAGCGTCGCCGGTCAGAGCTTGGGAGGGTGACAACCTCTCTCGCCTGGCCTGCTGTAGGAGTGTGTACGCTAAAGGGAGCTGGTGCAGGTAAAATCCTTCGCGGCTCCCGTGTCCTCCATGTTCAAACGGACATCTCTGCAGGTGCTAATCCAGTTGCTGGTCTTTCTTCTGGAATTGGTAAAAATTAGAAGAACTCGAGCTAGGGGCCGTGGTAGCCAAGTAGTAAAGACGTTGTACTCATAACCGAAAGGTTGCGGGTTCGATTTCAACGCACCACTTAAGACCACCATGTACATGCGGTGTACGTGTACGTTAAATCCCTGGTTCCGAAAGTCCTCTCGGCGGTCACTAGCAGTTTTCGAGGGGTACCAATATTCAGAAGTCTGCCACCTTCTGATGAGGATTCGAATTGTGGCGGGAAACTCCCGGTAGGACGTATGTAGCTCTAAGAGACATATGCCGTGACGCGAGCTCTCCTGACAAACAAACAAACAAAACCTCAAGCTAAGTCGGTCTTCCTCCCATCTCAGCTCAGCTGAATGGAAGTCACTCACTTTCGCCTATCGCCGTCTTATATGGAGGATCTGGCCCTACTACGCGGTTTAAACAACGAGAACAAGAACAAGTTGTCTAGCTCAATAATCCAAGGCAAACTGAATTTATTTCTAGTCAAGCTCTGAAAATACATAAATATGAAACAAGTAGATGATTAACTAATCGAAGCTTTGAACATATTCAGATTGTTAGTGCTATTCTAGTTATTTTGCATTTTAGTGCTTTCGCATGTGTGGCTAGATTTTCATCAAGCTCGTCACACCCACTCTCAAAAATGTACTCGACTATTAGTCGAATTTCTAAGTTCAGTTTTGTGAAGAATAGCTAATTTTTTTAGAAAATACACTACTAATCAGAAACATCAGAAGCTGTCATTGTTAACTACATAACTCAGTAACTCCTTTCTTATAAAAAACAGTACTTTAAATATGAAAATTTTACAAGAAATTTTACTTATCGGCATTTTAGAGAGGTTGTACTTGCAGTAACGCTGGTGGATCACCTGGAACCGTACATGCGCATATGAGTCAGCCATCTAGCAGAGGCAGCGACCTCTATTGTCGAAAAATTAGGGACCGTTTTGAGGACTTCAGCTCGGTAGAACATACCCATTCTCGATATTTATTTATTGCCGCAAGGACGTTCTGCCAGCCTCAGCGGCTATAGTGAACATTTTCAACAACTGTTCAACTACAATCAGCTGAACTGGTACGTACTTCTTTGTACTGTTTGTCGCATTTATTTTGGTGTGCACTTCCCGTGTAAGCATTTCCCACTACAAAAGCCAGAAATGCTGGGCGTTTTATAATGGGACACTCAGTACAATTTCACAAACGTAACCCCTTGTGAAGGGACGGACATATCAACAACAAAGTCCGAATTAGGAGTCGAGCCCAAATCTATAATCGTAGAGGGTGGTGTAGCTTGGTGTACTTCAATTGCAGATATTTCGTAAACTATAAAAGTTAGAGAATAGGAGTAAGCTGATGAAATGTTCAGTTTTTGACGCTCTTTCCAACGATGCAATATTTACATAAATTTGGGGGGAAATTTTTTTCAGTGTAATTAAAATGCCTGACATGTGGCAGCATGCTTCGAGAGTACATTAGTAGCGCATGCTCATAAAGCGTCTTCATTTTGACCTCATCGTTTTAAGAGTATAAGATTAGGTTTTATGAACAACTAGTATTTCTGTATAATATTTTGATATTCTGATAAAAAGTAAATCTGTATTTACTCGTTATTTTGTTTAACAATATTGACTTAAACATATAAAGTAAATAAATTTACACAGCTCCAAAATTCTCTGTATAAAAGCTTTAAACAACTATAACTCAATCAATATTATCTTTAAAGGATGACAGTGTTTGGTTACATGTCAAGTGGGTTTATCTAAGTATTTTTATAAATTTAACTGTTGAGATTTTAGTTCTTAATTTTAATGAAAGGCTCATTGATTCAAACAGCATCTAAAATAATTTTGTATCTTAAACATTTTTCCCATTAAAATTACTAAACTCCAACTTTTAGCTTATGAATTTGTTATTGGCCATCTTTAAGATAGTCCTTGAACACATTTATCAAATTTTAAATATTTTCCTATGACTAAAACATTGTTTTTATGCATTTAGTATAGCTTTATTACAATTTAAAGTTTTTTTGTGAATGTTACAACATACATTAGACCCGCAAGTCTGTTATAAACGACGTCCTATTAGTTTAATTCATCAAAACGTGATTTTACGGTTACTAGGAATATCATTTTAAAGATCATCAAGAGAAAGACCTTAAAATCGAGATCCTTACTGAAAACACGGCTTTCCTCTAAACATCACGTGGCTTTTCTCACTTGCCCAAAAGAGGAGAGGGAAAATTATTAATCTGGTCTCTGCCCTATTGCCCTGTGGTCATCTTAATTCGAACAAGTGGAAGTTGTTGTGTTGGTACGTGCAAAACCAACCTGACCATTAAAGAAGAAGCTGCTTTTTATTGGCAACTTACCGGAGAAAGTTATGGCTTGTGAGAATATTTTTATTTTGAATCTCAAGATTTTCTTTTGAGACGCTGCTGTAATGTTCTCTTCAAACGCAGCTGCTTTTATGGTGGATGCATTTCTCCGATTTTACAAAAAGGCGTTGTATTTATTTAATAAATAAATGTGCGTTTTATCGAATGAAAATTTAGGTATTACATATATTAAATAAATTAGATTATATGTGTGATATGCAAAACGAATTCGTTTCTAAAACAGTATACAGTACAGACTGACGGTATCGAAGAAACTTTTAAAATCATCATATATGTGAAATCAAGAAAGAATTCTAAACTAAGCATTTTGTCCAGTGCTTTGAAAGAAGAATGTTATTTGAAAATGATAAGCAATAAGTTATTTAGCAAAATACACTATTTAAAACTTACAGAAACAATACGTTTAAACATTTTCTAAATTATTATTTAAAAATCTACTCAAACATTTACATATTTTAAAAGTTTTTTTTAAACATTTCATCTTGATTTATCAATAAAATTAACTTGTCCTCTGGTTGCCCTTGATATTATATGTGTATTGCGTATTATTTGCGTACAAAAACACTATAAACTGCAAGTCGTGAAATTTTAAGTATTTTTATATTTTCTGTTCATGAATGGCAAAGCATCAATATATTTTTTCATCTGGTACATACTAAGCCCCATCTTTTATTTACAGACGAAATTTCCTGTTTTCATATTTAAAGTACTACATAAATATACATGATGTATGTGCGTAAAATCTGTCCCAAATTCAAATCTCAGACTGATGTGGCCAAACTGTTGGTCACCGGTGAACTATCCTCTACATATAACAAAACGTAGTCCAAACAATATTATTACAATAGACAGGGATATAGTTACTCCGAAACAAAAGTAAAATTTCATTCCAATTACGTTGAAGTTCTTTGATCAAAGTGAAAGTGCGTGCGTTTAAGGGTTTCACATCTTTTCGTAGAATCCACTCTTCTGAAACACCAATATAGACATCTATTATGTCATTTTATTCTCAAAACTCTATTATTAGGTATATCATGAACCTCTCTGGAGCAAAAACGGTACAGATTATAGCATGCAACAGAAAGTGATTTTGTATTGATTTGAAATCGTCTGGTTGGATTTTTTTATGATAGAATTTTTACGTTAATAATACTGTATCTCTTATATCGAAAACGTTACTCCAGTGTGAAAGCAATTACTCAATATGATGTTTTCCTGGTATTTGTTTTAAAATGTCACAAATTAAGCAGAACATTAAGAAAGTGATTTAAATATAAAATTAGGTAAGTTAATCAATACGGTTACTGAAATTTATATAATTGGTACCTTTGTATTCAGGTGAAAGTATTAAAGGAACTGAAAAAATTTTCGATGTTGAAAATATAATTTAACGAATAGTTCATACCTTTTTTTTACATGGCATGAGTAATATAATGGATCAAAACCAAGACTATCCTATTTTTAAAACTTGTTCAGAAGTTATCTCATCCTTAGAATTTTTCATAATTTTTCATTATTTGTAAGTGCACTGCAACAGTTTTCATTGAAAAACAGTGTATTCCTTTTATAATTTCATTTCCACTTTGATTGATTTTGATGAATATATAATATGAATGACTAAATTCGTATTTACGTTTTTCAAAATTTTAAGTATTTATTTGGCATGGGAGCCCATTAAACATACAATAAATTTGACAAATCCAGTTTCTGACACCAGTGCCAAAAGTCTTCTGAATTAGATCTACACATAAACCAAAATTATGATTAATGTGACAATACTTAAAATGAATTTACAATAAAGTGTCATGCTCAAAGTGTGTGCAGGAATATCAGAGCAGTAAAAATAAAAAATAAAATTAAAAAATCCCAAAACTAGAGGTAAACAAAATAGTAAAAAAGATAAGTCTTGACAATATCACGGGAAAAATCCATTTACTCTACCTATAATCAACATATCTATTAAAAATGTCACTAGAAAAATTGAACTCCCACTGCTGAAAAATGCTAGAGGCTTGTACAACGTTCAAAACTTCAAGGACACATTGCATAACAGCTTGCTCAATTTTACGAGGCTTACCAACACTTTGAGTCATTTGCTATTAAAAATGCGCAAAATAATTCATCTCATATGCATTTCACTCAATGCAATCCATTTTATTATAATTAAAATTCAGTTAAAACTTCAAAGACCCACTATTATGTATGCTACTCACGATGCTAATGAGATGGAGGCTGAATACATTAACCTATCATAGAATTATTTTTGGAGTAGTGCTTAAACCAAAGTATATTTTTCATACAAAATATAAGATGCCGAATATATCTATTATTCAGTAAAACAGTGGATGTTCAGTTACGGAAGAAAAAGCTCTCTTGGTCTTTATTCGGCCGTCATTCGACGCACAACAAAGTTATGTATACTAATCGTTTACTGATAGCATATATTTTAATTTGCTATTAATACAGCTTGCATAAGGGCAGTCTTCATATTTAAATACGCACTTTGTTTTTCAAAATAACAACACACTATTTTGACTTTATTAAACTAAAGCAAAAATTATCCTAAATCTAAATTTTCGCAAACTTTCTAATTTCCGGAGATCTTGCAAATTTAAGGCCTAATCTTCAGACTAAAAACGGTATATAAAGGTTCCGAATGTTTCGCCTCATAGCAGTTTCGCTTGCGGAAATTAAAAAAAAAGTATATCATTTTTCGTTTCGGCGAATTTTGAATCGGCAATTTAATGACTGGATTTTCTAAACATTTGAGGCAATACAATTGAGAGTAGGGGCAGGTGGCCCAAAATTATGCTAGCGGGAAAAATGATCCACATATGTTTTCTTAGATACAGGTAGCGCTATCTACCGGGTAACACATAAGCTAGTTGTGCCAAGTGAAGAAAAAGCAATGGCAGTATTCAAGTAGTCACAGTATTACACGTCTACATATAATTCTTCGAAAAATTGGGTTGTTATAAGGTAAGCACTACCTTTCCTATTTATTTAGGTATGCAGTCGTTCATGTACAAAAATATGACTTGGTTGACTGAATGGAGTATGTTTTTAGATGAAAATTACAATTGCTAAATTTTTTATGTTTCTCTACGTCATCCAGTAATATGATCTAAAGTGGACAGCCATATTGCCGGGTAAAATGATCCATAGATGAAGACACTCCAGTACCAGGTCCTAGACATCATAACAGGCCTTTAACGTTTCTCAAAATGCGTGACTCCCCATTACATTATTTAACTTATTTCCGCGTTTAGTGTTCGTCCTAAATTCTGAATTATAATTTTGAAATATTTCATTTTACTTTTCGTGACACTTTTTTATTTTAAAGTTTTCATAAAATAAATTATGCATGCTATATGATTCTAAAACTTACTTTATTTCATTATGTATAGTCATGATTATTCTTACATCTTTTATTTTGCCGATAAAAAAAAATTACAATTATTTTCAAATGAAGGATCATTCTGCCCTTTGGTTAAGGGTAAAATGATCCTTTGGACACTTTCTCAAAATTCTATTTTTTCATTACTCAATGTGCTTTAAAAATATTATTAAAATATGCCTATGATCCAAAATACAGTGTAAAATATGATAGCAAAGAGCCAAAGTTTTATTTAAATATTTTTGTTATTTTATACAAGCTTAAACCTTAAGGGGATCATTTTCGGCCACCTTCCCCTACTGTATAATAAACATTCGTCCAGGAATTCGAAAACTTCTTGTGTACGGTGCAGGTGAGTCCCATCTTGCATGAACTATGTCGTACCCGGTTCATAACGATTGTTCTGTGGCGTCAAAAGTTTCAAAAGCGTAATATGAAAGCGCAGGTCAAAGCGCGATTCAAAAGCGCAGTCATCATCGTTTCTCAAAATAAAAAAATCCCCAAACGGTAAGTTTTGGGAGTTGGAGGGGTCATGTGTGAGACAAATGAGGATTTCCTTATATCCGTCTTACCACTTGCAGCGCCATCTATCGGGGCAATTTCTGATCAAAATTTTGTGGCTTTGTATCAAATTCTAAGGTTTTAGGTCAACATACTACTGCTTTTATGTTTCTATCTATCACCGTTTTCGAGTTTTTTTTTTTCTTTTTCAAAGTCAGGGATTCTTTTTGAAACACCGTGTATATGATTGCTAATAATGGGTCTTACAGGTGAAATCTGCAGATAGGCATAGAGCGAAATTTGTATATTTGAAAATTTGCTTGTAATTAGTTAACAATTAAAAAATAGTTTTTCGAAAAATTCGCATTTTATAAATTTAGAAATAGCATCTTAACTCGTCAAAATAAAAAATAAAAATTATTTAATATAAGATCAACTACTGAACATTTAAATATGAAAATTTGCACAGTCCTGTAAAGTTGTTTTCTGCATCTAGATCCATCAAAATTCGGTTAGGTTGCCCTTTACATTTTTTTTCGAATATTAATATCAGGATTCATAATTCTTATTTTACTAAAAAATTATAATAATATTAAATTATGTTTGGGGTCTTTAGTTATAATGGTAAGTATAAAAATTAACTTCCCAGTATATCAATATCAAATAAGCAAGAATTAAAGTATTAAAATATATTTTAACATAGGTGGAGGGAAAATTTGGAAACTCATTATCGTTTGTTTGTCTGTTTGTGGATTAAGGCCGATTGACTGCACTAGGGTCAGAGGTGTATAGGGGGAATGCCCTACGTGGTGGGCTTTCTAAGGAATCCTAGCCCGCATTTACACGATGTTTCGGAGAAAACCCCGAAGAACTCCGAACGGCTAGGTTGACAGTCGTGACCTGGGTTTTAACCTGGCATCTCTCACCTTCCAATTTCAGGAGCGGAACCTCTGAGCCGCTGGTAGGGCCAAAACCTATTTCAAATTGGTATGGGTTAAAATGCGGTAAATTTTTGAGAAAAGAAATGAAAATTAGGTTTTGTCATAAGAAAAAATAAAGTTATTGGGGATTTACATATGAAGATGGCCACTTACGCAAATTTTAAATACAGAAAATTAAAGTGTACGGTACTCGTAAACTATGTATGCAATTTTACTCTATGATGAATGACGAATATATGAAGAGCAAGTGTTAATTTTGCTTCCTTATCTTCAAATTTACTGTTTTATTTGAGTTATTTTTTGCAAATTTTCATGGGTGTTTTAATGGATTTATGATTATCTTCATTTATGAATTCTAATAGGAATAAACGAAATCACACTATTTCCTGCCCAATGATAGGAAATATGAATTTCATTATGTAAATTTATGAATATAAAATATGCAATGTACTGTAATTTTTTAAAAGGAGTAAATGAAATACGAATTATTTGGAGATGAAAAATATGTTGACATTTAAAAAAGAACGCACAGGAAAGAATGTGCGAAACTTACCTGGCCAAACTTAGTGACCCCAATTTCATTAATTTATGCTTTCATATTGCAACGAGGTATTTTACAATCTATTATATTTTCCGGTGAATGTTAAAATACGTTTCAGCAAATACTTAAATTTATTTACTTAGTCTTGACATTGATAGTTTCGAGCTGAAAATTACAGCTATATTCCCGAATAACATCTGGATTTAAGTACTTTTGTTTTTGTTTGTAGATAGTTTTATATAAAGAAATAGTTTTATTTTGATTTTCTATAGTATACTAATGCAATTTTATTGTAGAGTTTAAAATAAAATCGGAGAAAACTTTTCCGGGTAAATAATTAGCACGCCTTACTGTTCACATCTCATACTCATGATTTTTCTTTATGAGGGTGTTTGATGTAGTTCAGTTTATTGTAGAATCTGACATGTTTGCGTGTAAATTTGCCACTTACTTAAGTACACGTAATGAGCTTAGTAAGTGAAAAGTACTTTTTCTCTTCAAATGTAGAAAACTTCTAAACTTATTTGTGAAACAATTATATTTTATCTGACTAACGTCAGCATTGTCAATCAAACATACAAAATACTCTCAAATAAAATAAGATCTTATTTTATTAAAGTTAATGCTATGTATAAATGAAAAAGAAATGGGAAAATTAATCCTTGCTACTTAATTAAATTTATAAATACAATTCGCGGCTTAATGAAATATGATATTTAAGTTTTTGGAATTTTTATTAGTTTACATTTAAGCCATTTAGTCTGTTTAACCTATTATCGACTGACTTTTTCAGCACGGCACCTATTTATGTAAATTCCAGAAATTATAAACAAATTTCCGACATTTATGTGGAATGAAGAATGTATATCTTTATCTAAAAGTATGTGAATAATCCAGTGAAAAATTCTCATTTTACTTTCTTATCACTGAGTATTTTGTGGAAATCAGATTTCTTATTGGAGAAATTAAAACAGAAAAATAAATTAATGTTTAAACACTTTTGTGACTTAAAAATTTTGCAACTGTGTAAAAGTAGATAGCTGGGCGTTAATGGGTTACAGCTCAGTTGTTATATATGCAGTATACTGGTGTCTTAAGTCGATTGACGCTGTTAGAGGCGTTTTTTATACGATTGATTTGACTCAATACCACAAAGTTTTCAACTATAAAGGGTTTTATATTAGCAGACATTAGCTTTTTAGCTTTTACATTTTATGAGAGACAGCAAATTTAAAAAATAAAAAAGGTTACTTTTTACTGTGGGTGTACACCAAATTTCGTTTGAGTGTATTACCAAATTCGTACATTAAAGTGCTTGCTTTAAAAATTCTATAATTTAAAAAAAAATAAAATCCTGAAGATTTAAGAATAAACATTTTTTGGGGGAGCGGGGTTGGTGGGAAGGATGATTTATCACCACTTTTTTTTCCCTTCTAGTTTTGCTTTAGAAATCGCTTATGAAGGGGTTGTGCAATAGTTGAATATATTTTTTCTATTATCCCCCCCACCCCCAGGTTGGTTTTATGAAAATTTATTATTTTTTATTTTAGTTTTTGTTTATTTATTTAAGTAATTTCTTACTGTCATACAGCCCATAGTCTATTACATATTTCAAAAACTATGCGAACAGACTGAAGTGTCTTGTATAAATAGAATCGTACAAAACGCTAATCATATATTTAAAGCGGATATTTTATGTAAAAAAATACTGTAAGAAAAAGCTAAACTAAATACTGGTTAAATTAAAAACGAATCAATATTTTGAAACAGCTGACATAACTCATGATCCTAGAAGACACTGCATGTATACTAACTCATAGTTGGCTAGTAATTTGTGATTTAAATGATTTGTTGTATTGCTCTTGTTTTGAACAATGCTTGTTATAAATAGCTTTTCTGAATTATCTCTAAAATTGTAAAATAAAAAATTCGTTAACAATTCACGAATGTACAGAATACGTGTGTTTCATTTTTGGCGTGTGTCTGGAGAAACGGCAAGTCGTATGATGACTCATTTGCTCTAGGACATTTATAACAGACCATTAAAATGCTGTATAATGGACAATCAATTTCTAATCGTCGTAATAATTTGCTTCATAAATGATGTATGCTTGCTTAATATGAGTGGATATTTATTGATGATACTTCGGATTTCTTTTCATTGAAGTACGTGCTTACCTTGAAAGCTAATTCTTTGGGAAAACAAACGATTGTCTCAATGAAATGCATTTATTTCAGAACAAATAAAGTGGAACACTGCAATTTCAACTTCTACATTACTCAAATATTTACGTTATTTCAGAGGGAATGAGGAGAAGTTTTAATATTTAATTTACTTTGGATCTTCTACAATAATTGCTAATGAATGTGACTTAGCACTTTTTATGTATTATGTTATTTCAAAACGTACTTGTGAGGCATGGTAACATTATTAAAACAATGCCAAAAGTAAGTTAAAATCTCTAGTTTTACTTTAACTGTTAACACAGGTTCTTGCATATAATATCATTTTTTATAAGAATCAAGATACCTAAGGCCTCCATTCTGTTCATAAATTGGAGTTAGAAAACGTTCATTAATTTATGAAAACTAGTCTTCCAATTCAATGATCGCGCCAGTATTTTTGCACGTTTATTGAAAATTATAATGTAATATGTTGCATTGACTGTATGAATACCGTTCAGCCATAGTTTAAAAGGGAAATTGGTGCTACTTTATAAATGTGGACCAAACATTAAATCAAAACATTCAATATCTATTTCCTTCATTATACAGGGTCCAAACTAAACAGAACTCCCTGTGCAAAAGGTTGTGTCTGGATCATAACCGTCTTTTTTCCAAATGTTCATTCAATTTCTATAGAAATTGTAAATAATTTATATTTTCGTTTGTTATGGGAAATAACGCTGTTGTGTATACTTCTAGATTCACACAAGTCTCTTTTACAGGTAAAATGATTGTTTCTACTTTGTTTAATTTTGTTCTTTTAAGTTCGTAGCACAAAATGGTATAAGGTTGGATTCTGTTTTATTTTTTCTTATCGTTAATAATGTGTGTGTTTTTTTTATGGTGAAAAAGACCTAAATAACGAGTAAATTAATTTAACAAACAAAGCATTCTTTTAATAAAGAAATTTTATGATTACAGAGGAAAATATGTGTGCACATAGAAAGGAATAATTATTCATTTTGAGGAAATGCTTTATTAATTTCTGCAAGCCGAATGAAGGATATCTCCGACATATCTTCCGTGAAGTATAATTTTTTTAAGTTATCAGTTGGTATTATACGGTTTTTTCAATTGGATAACGTCCGTGCATATGTTTCTGGGGGTATCCAGGACTTCTCATCATAAGGAATGATGCTACACTGATTTAGCCTGCTCATTCGCCAGATATGTTACCCAATGCACATCTGTAGAATTTATGTAACCGGCATCTCAATCCTGAACGCTAGTCAAGTTCAACATAACTTAGCTAACAGAAAGTAGCTGATTTGAATCCGCAGATGAAGTTGTGCCAGTTGTATCATATGCTGCATGTCATTGCATGACATAGCTAAAAACAGATTCGGGATGTATTTCGATGATCTTTAAAACTGTTGGCAAAAATGTTTTATCGCACGAGGGAAATATTTCAGAGAATGATATTCAATATTTTTTATAGGCTCTTTTTTATAGACTTTTTTAAAGATATCATAGTCTCGGTTCAGGAATTTTTGAGTTTTACCATGTACTAGTATCATACATGTACATATTCAAATAACAGATCCGCCTCTTTGCTTGAATGTTTTATTGAAATACACACAAGTTTGGTGGTACAGGTATGGAGCCCTTTTGCTGTAAAAATCGCTTATTAAATTTTCAAGATGAAACAATTAAAAAGATTTCTTTATCAAAAAGTAAATTTTAATTCTAGCATTAGCGTAATGCAGTAAAATCTGTATTAAGAGTAATTAGAGTTTATTAAACTTTTAAGAAATTTGGTAACTGTACGCTGTTCTTATATTTTGAGTACACGATTTTACCAAAAAAAGGTGGGGAGAGAGAGAGTACAAACAGCCTTTCACTGAATTTCTTTTAATAACTTACTCTTTGTACAGCTGCCTGTTATAAAGTACGATAAATAGCGTATAACTCGATAAAAACTTATGCATTGTTGTTCTGGCATTGGAATGCATTGAAGCTCTTGATTTTCATGAAAATACTCTCTGTAAGGAGTTATAGTAGATGCAAATAGTTTCAGACATTTAAAATGAGATGTCCCTCGTGTTCAAGGAAAGATGGTTACACATCTGCAACCCGTGCTATATTTTCACTGCTTGTTCAATGTCCTTTGAGATTATATATATATATCAACGAACCATCTCGAATCGCTAAAACCCCACGCACATTACATTGTCATTTAACAGTGCAGTTGCAATCACATGCCAGCAAATCTGCGAGCTTCTCTTGGTGAAGTCTGGGCCATCGGGATTCTACCGGGCCTGCTTGTGCAGAGGCCTACTGACGTTTCCTCGTTGGTAAGATTCGGCCGTTACATCACGTATCTAAGTGCTGGAACCTATAAGTGAGCATCCGTAGGCTTCTTTGGATGACTCATCAGAGTGCACAAGCAGGCCCGGTAAAATCACGATGGCCCCGGTCCAGTGCAAATCTAACAAGCGAAAACACAGACAGGAGATGAATCGTCGAGAACAAATTGTGAGGCCGAGCGTGTGCATCTTCAAAATCCTGTACGAATCTAGAAATTTGTTTTGTAAGACTGTGTGGCGAGTTTGCAGAGTTTCGCGCAAGGCTGTGTCCACCTTCATACGTACAAAGCATATTCCTTCGACACCAATCTTACTATTCGTTGTTTGATAATCCCCTCCTGCGCAATGCTCACTAAGACATTCATCTTTGTGCATTTCTTGATGATTCTTCGTACCGCAACAATAAAGTTATTTTAAAGTGTGCCGAGACAGACTTTTGCATTATATTTTCTAAAACGAGATTTTCTTTTAATTTATCGCTGACTCGGTTAACGATTGATTAAAGCGCTGGTTTTTATTTTATTTTGATTTCGCTTCAAGTATGGATGGTGTTCCTGCTCTTTCTTAGAAAGCTTGAAAGCTTTCCACAAAACATACCAATTTAAATAATACTCGTGCGAAGACAATAAATAACATGCCCAGAAATGCAAAAAAAAAAAAAAAAAAAAAAAAAAAAAAACTAAACAAGCTTTTGCATTTCTGAATTTTACAGAATTTTTGCGACTCTTTTTTAGATACTTTTTAAATTTTAAACTTAAAAATTGATTTTATTGTAGAGCCATCAGACAAAAAAAGTGTGTGCGTGTAATCTTTACGCGCGATTGAAGTAAAACTTCTTTGACGTTGGATTCAGTTACAGCCAGATTCATTTTCTTTGTGATGTTCATCCCCATGTTCTTAAACCGTTGTTCCGTCTGGAGGTTGGGTTAGAATCCAGCGAGTGTCCATGTATTATGCTTTAACTGCGTTCTTAAATCGTTTGCAACCGGGATTTGTTTCTTTGTGGTGTTCCATACCTGTGTTCTTAAACCGTTGTTCCGTCTGGAATTTGGATTAGAATCCAGGAAGTGTACATGTTGTAGTATTATTCTTTAACTGTTTTCTTATGCCATTGTTCCGTCTGGAGGTTGGGTTTGAATGGGGGGAATGTCCATATTCTAGTATTACACTTTAACTGTGTTCTTTAACGGATGTTTTCCTCTGTTTGTTGGGTTGAAATGCAGGTAGTATACATTTTTTTTTTCTGTGTATGTGTTTTTCTATCACAGTGTTCTTAAGAGTTGATTTCGTCTGTTGGTAGGTTTCAAATTATTATTCTGAAGCCGTGTTTTTAAACTGCAGGTCCTGTTTATTGTTTAGGATTGATTGCAGCCAGGGTCCGTTTTGTGGTGTTCCATCCCCGTGTTAAACAGCCTCCGTCTTGAGGTTGGGTTAGAATCCACGGAGTGTCCATTTGTTATTCTTTTATTCTGTTCTTAAACCGTTTGCAGCCAGTGTTTGTTTCTTTGTGGTGTTACATACCCGTGTTCTTAAACCGTCTTGTTCCGTCTGGATGTCGGGGTAGCATAAAGGAAACCATACGTCTTTGAAATTCGAGGACAGTCCCCAAATATAGATTTTTTTTTTACTTTGTCCCTAAAAATACCTTGACTTCTTGGGGACGCGAAAAGTCCCCAAATTTCAAGATTTGTACTTTTTTCCCCTGAAAGTTTCCGTTTAGTTTTTCTTTCAGAAAAAAATTGAAGAAATAAGAAAAATAAAAGAACTAAAAGCGCCTTCTACTCAGAGAAACAATGAAATTCGATCTCTGTAAACGTTTGTTGTCATTGTATGTGTAGCGTGTACAGACATTCAATAAAGTATTCGACTATGAGTCAAATTTCCCATTTCAGTTTTGTTAATGATTAATCACTTTTCAGGAACAACCATGCTTTAAATATGAAATTGAAGTACGAAATTTTTCTTGCACTTGAATACTTTTTTTAGAGGGTGTAAAAGGTTTCATGAAAAATGATCACAAAACGAGCCAATGTAAAAAGCAATGTCTTCTGAAAAATACGAATACTGTGCCAAGTATTAAATTATGAATAAATTGCAATATTTCAACATGGTATTCCTTTCATATTTCTGGTTTAAAAAATATTTATAAATACTTCCATTAATTTATTAGAAATAAGAATACACAATTGATATAAAGAGCTATTAGCATGGTAATATGTTGTGTCCTCCAATAAGTCCCCAAAGATATTTTCTAGTGTCCCCAAGTCTTCCTTGGATTCCAGGGCAATGCTTGATTTGTCCGCAAAATACTGTTTAGAAATATGGTCACCTTAGGTTAGCATCCAGGAAGTGTCCATGTTGAACTATTATTCTTTCACTGTTTTCTTAAAACGTTTTTCCGTAGGATAAGAATCGAGAGAATGTTTATGTTGTGGTATTTTTCTTTAAATGTGTTCCTAAACTGGTGTTTTCTTCTGTTGGTTGGTATCGAATGCACATAGGGTCTATTATTGCCTTTTTCTATGGCAGTGTTCTTAAACCTTTGTTTTCCTCTGCTGGTTTTGTTCGAAGTATTATTCTGTTTCCGTGCTCTTGAAATGTAGTTTTCATCTGCTAGTTTGGATCGATTGCAGGTTCTATTTCTTCATGTTTTTCTATCACCGTGTTCTTGAACCGTAGTTTTCGCCTGCTGGTTGGGTTCGATCGCAGGCAACTTCCGCTTTTCCAAAACCACGTGAGCGTTACTTCCGTCAGAAAAAAAATCTGAGTTACTCCCTAGTTGAACCTAAAGAAATTTTACTTCAAAAAAGGGAACAAATATGTTCGGAAATGCAGAAAGGGGTACATAAATAAATTTTTTTTATACAAGGGAGAGTCCCAAGGTAAGTTTCCCCTTGTCGTCTGTGGACAGAGGTGTGTATGAAAGACAAAAAATATAATGAGGCATTAAATATAATATACTTTATTTTTCCAGATACTTACCAAGGGCGTTGAAACATTCGACATACTTCATTATTAGCTTAAAAAACCTCTCCAGAAAAAAAAATAGGGATCTATATACGCAAGAACCGTTGAACTTGAGTGTCTTCAGCACTGCTTCCGAAGCGTCTTCCACCGGTATTCTTTTTCAAAGCCGGAAGTAGACGGAAGTCACTTGGTGCAAGATCTGGACTATATAGCTTATGGCCAAGGCGCTCCCATCCATCTCCGCCAAGAGGTGTGCCGGCTAGACTGCTTACCAAGGAGCGCTTACAAGACTCCTTTATTACCAAGGAGCATACCTTGATAAGATGCCCAGACGCTGCGCCATGTTTTTTACATTAACACGGCCGTTTCTAGCACGTCCGTTTTTTGTGATGCACGTACCATTCTAACGCTTTTTGAGGTTTTTAGAATGCGCTGATCATTTCGCGACGGAAAAAAAAGGTACTGCCATTCGAAAATTTCGAGTTTCTGTACCTATAAACGTAACCGTGAGCGCGATTTTTTTTTTATCGCCGTCATGTAATTTCAAAAAAAAAAAAAAAAAAAAGAAGCATTTACTTTTTCTTAGTTTTTTTTTTTTTTTTTTCATGGAACTGTTTTCCTTAAGCACTTCACTTGTAGAAGAACAAAAATTGCTTACATGGTCTTAGAATTTTCCGGAATTTTGATTTTTGAAAATTTTGTGACTATCAACCAATGATAATTAGTTGCTTTCCTAGCCAATTATATTATGTTACTTATTAAATGTATCTACACATATACACCTGAAAACTGCTAGTTTTGTTTCCTCTGATCTTATAAGAATTTTCAGTCTTTTTCATTTTCAGCAGTTTTTATCACTTTAGCCTAGTGAGTACAACATGTTTGTTATGACTTCATGGAAATTTTAAGAATTTATTTTGATGTTAAACTTACTTTGACTTCGAATTTCTTGGATGATCCAACAATTTTGCATGAAGAAGATTTCTTCACACAAAGATTGAAGAAAGATTTAGATTCGTTTATATGCTTTTATATTTCTTAAAAAATATATGTAGTAGTGTTTTTCCAGCATTGTTATACATTATATGTTATTTTTATAATACGTTCATTACAGAAAATCATGGTATTAATGATATCAGTAGGTTTAATATTAGTCATTAGTACATGATAAATGCTTAACTTTATTTAAAGAACTAAATCATGGAGTAATTGTGGAGAGTATCGGCTGGTATTTTTGAAATAATTTAGTATTATTTTATGATACCATGTTGAACCGTTCTATTAGCAATTATCTTATAATTGTCTAACTTATAAAAGTAATCGTTATAGTAGTTTTTTTTCATTTTTATATTTAATTTAAATATAGGTTAAAACACACTATGGGCTTACTGTAAGATGTGAAAGTCTCAAGGAATTCATACAGTAGCAAAAAAATAAGATTATCCTGAAATAATCTTTGTTTTGATCTAAATTACCAGAAAAAGTAACATTGATAATTTGATATTCAGTAAATACAAGGTAATATTTCTGTTGCTGAAAAAAATTGGCCACTTTTTCAAAAGGCAATCAAAATTTTTAAATGTGTTTCTGTACGCCATTCTCAATTTTATAAAGGAAAATAATCCTTAATTTAATTAAGCTTTAAACTACACTTACTAAAGAAATATATCAATAACCAAAATCGCATTTTATTTTGAATTTCTCAATAGTATGAAGGACATTTTATTAGTATTCAACATAAACATTAAATATGGTTAATAACCAAGCTCAAATATTATCTGAAATAAAGTAAATATATACACAGCCTGATGATTATAAAATTAGCTGTATAAAGAAACTAAATTTATACCATCAAAAACAAATTCTGTACAGCATGGTTTCTCAAATTTAATGTCCACGTTTCTTTCATGTTTCTGTTCGAGTCACTCTCACATGCTGAATGTTTTACAATACATTATGATACACGGTATTTTAAATTTTGTATTAACATGAAATTTCAAATTCTATTATTATTCTTTGCTTTTACATGATTTTGAGACAATGCAACAATACTTTGGAGAGTTCAGTTTCAGATAAGCTACAAAAACAAAATATGAAAGAGTTTGATGTTAAAATTGTGACCTAGTTCAATTCATATCAAACATTTGGACTGAACTGTTTTAGCTGAATTTGTTAGAAACTCTTAGCCTGAAATTTTGAAATATTTTGTCAGATTTCTTAGGTCTTTTTTGTGGATCTCAAACCTCCGCAGGAATATTAAAGCCCTACCTTAAATATTTCTCTACATATATTTTATTTTATTGCCCAATTTCAACACAGTAACGGAACCAATTAATTATTCAGATTGGTCCATTTCTTTCCCCTACTTCTACCAAAACTTATATATTAGTTGTTAATTGCTCTAAACTATAAATTCTACCGACCCGAATTTTTTTATAAAGATGTTAATTGAAGGAAATTTTAAAATTTTGAAAATAGATTGCATACGTATTGGGTCACATACTGATACTTACATTATCCTAGAAGAGTTTATTTTATTAATAAAGCTCTGAAGAGGTACTGTAAAGCAAGAAATGCTTTGTTCCTTTCTTTAATATAGTATCACTGAAACATCTGTTCAATTTAAATAACATTTAAGTTTATCATTGCTCTCATAGGTTTTATTAGTTCATAAGACATTAGTAGTTGAGTATATAAAAACATATTTCAGAGACACTATCAGTCATTTCTTCATAAATGGCAATTTATTTACGATTAACAAACTTTCTGGTTTGGATTGGGTTAAATTTATAGTTCAGTATAAATCTAAGTGTGTAATTCTAACCCAAGATTAAGTGTTTTAATTTAATACTGAATTTTGCTTCAAGTATATGTATGGAACTCGTGCATCTACTCTGAAAGTATTCAATAGCTGCTTATGGAAATGACCGTTTTATAAAATAAGAGTATTAACAACTGGTTCATCATTTGGCTGGAATATTTTCTTCTGCTTCACAGTAATGATTTAGCATCTAGAAAGAGTAATTGGGAAATTTAATAAAAGTAGACAAAACAAATTGTTCTAATGGAATGATTTTTACACTATTTTGCGAGTCTTTCTTTTCTTGAAAAACCCAAGCTACAATTTTACAAACATCATCATTATCAATGTTGAATCACCTCATTTTTTGTTTGAAGAATGGACAGCATACAAGAGTATTTATTCACTAAGAGCAGCTGAATTGGATAATGTGATTCTGAATAGGGCTCCAAGGCTGTTGCTATCAATCTCTGGTCCTTATTATGGGATTATAGTAAGATTTAAAGACTTATAGGTAACAGTTAAGTAACTCATAATACAACAGCAGTTGATTTCAGCAGCACGTTGTAATCTGCAGATGGCTTTACTTAGTCGTCGTCGAAGCAGACGCATTGGAAAATGCGTTAAGGTTCCATTTTCTTGAAATGTAAAGTTTTCTTTCACACTACATGTAAAAAATATGTCCTGGGCATTGAATTAATGAAGACACTGGTTACGTAGCATTCATTAGTAACACAATCCTGCAAAATTCGTGGAGTGTTAGAGTCATGTAGAGGATCGCCCACGAAATACACAAGGTGTTTTTTTCAGCATTGGATGATACTGAAAAAAAAAGTAAATGCGTAAGCAAAAGTATTGCTTGCAAAGTTAAATTCATGCAATCAAATTCGTTAAGAAGATACTGCATTGTAATAATAATTAAGATTTGATTTATTTACTCGTATTACGATTTTGTAGTTGTTACGAATAGGGTAAATTTATTTAACTCGTAAATTAATATACATATCGTATAGCAGAGGAAAACTATAAAACAATTAAAGAGAATAATTATGACAAATCATTTGTTGGAATATTGTTAAATAAATCTTTAAAATCAAAGTAGATTTGAAATTAATACACTGCTGGCCACCCAAATTGCAACACCAAGAAAAACAAGAGATATCACAACAAAATTTATTGTGTAGATAACATGTTGACCAAGTAACAAATGATTAAATTTACAGCATTCTATGAAGCGTGGTTCCTGCCAAAATCAGTACCCAGAGTAGCCGCCGTTGTTGGAGATCACAGCTGCCACACGCCTCGGCATTGATTCAAAGAGACTTTGAATGTGTTCTTGGGGTACAGCAGACCAAGCAGCTTCCACACGCTGCCAAAGTTGATCTGGTGTGACAGCTGGGGATGAACTCTGGGTCAGTCGTTGAGCAACCATGGACCACATGTTTTCTATCGGCGAAAGATCCGGAGAGCGCGCCGGCCAGGGAAGCAATTCAATCTGGTGATTGACGAAGAACCCTTGGACAATGCGTGCCACGTGTGGCCGTGCATTATCCTGCTGAAATATGGCTGTTGGCAAGCCCTGAAGGTAAGAAAGGACAACTGGCTCCAACACCTCGGAGATGTAGCGCTGGCTGGTTAAAGTACCGGCAATGCGTACTAGAGGAGTGCGAGAGAGATATCCGATACCGCCCCATACCATAATACCCGGTGCAGGACCAGTGTGACGGTGCATAATGCAGCTGTTCAGCATCCTCTCTCCACGGTGTCTCCAGACTCGAATCCGACCGTCGTGGTGTTGCATACAGAAGCGTGACTCGTCAGTAAAGAGAATTTCATTCCATTCTGTCGTCCACATCCTTCTTTCATCGCACCATTGGCGGCGGAGACGTCTGTGGTTCCGCGTCAGAGGTAGACAAAGCAACGGACGTCTTGCGGACAGACCATTCTGCTGTAAACGACGTCGAATGGTACGCGCAGACACTGGATGATGCGTTACAGACTGAATCTGCTGTGATATGGTTCGTGATGTGACTGAGCGGTCCGTCACTGCCATGCGTACAATCTGCCTGTCATCACGTGACGTGGTGCACTGAGGTCGATGCGGTCGATCACGTCTGTCCGTCGTACCCTCCTGCACCCAACGATCACATATCCGCATCACAGTTGTTTGGTTTCGTCCAATACGACGACCGATTTCCCTGAAAGATAACCCACAATCTCGGTATGCCACTATCCTTCCTCTGTCAAACTCGGATACTTGATCAAAAGATGATCGTTGTTTCCTACGAGGCATAATTTATCGTTTTTTTGAAAAAAAAGCAAGAAAAACACAATTGCTGTACTTGAAACCGTCGAAATCCCCAAGCCTTAAATAGCGCTTTGAGGTGGCGCCACAGGCGCGCTTGATGTGCGTCTGCGCTGAAATTCTAATCATTTGCATATCTCACCTCAGCTAATGCATGTTGTAAATTTCATATTATTTGCATGCTTCCTTCAGGGTGTTGCATTTACGATGGCCAGCAGTGTATTATCTAAACTATACCTCATTTAAAGAATATACGTCTTTTCGATATTTTTTAGTTTTATCTTTCATTTAAATAACTAAATATTATACAGTATTTTAAGAGTAATCTCTGCAACATTACTTAACTATATGCAATATTAAGTCATTTGTAAACATTACAGAGTGAGCCGGAGTAAGTTAGGCATAGTCGGAAGATGGGCGCAAGCCCCCAATTCCTATTTGATGCACGAGGGTGCAACACAGTGCTCGCAGATTTTAAAAAAAACTACAAGTACACATCCCAGTAAAAACAAAACAAAACTTAATAACAGGAAGCAGTGGATCGCTCCAGACACATTAAATTGAGTAAAAGAGATAAATTTGATTCATCCGATTATAATGAAATTCGGTAAGGAATAAAGGACAGTACAATTAGACGTTAAAAACTGCACGTGTGGATTAAGTCCGGCAATGATGAAAGTCTTGAAATCATATAAAATAAGACTGATCATGGCAGCTACGTGCAAGTAGATTATTATGTATGAAGTAACATTTAAAGGTACCCTTTCAAGGAAAACAACTATGCTGCATTCAAGGTAAGACGAGCACTGAGCAGTTCCAGTCTTTTAGTTCTTCTTTTAGTTGGTGGTTGCAATTCTCACATTTTTAATGTAGACGTTTTGGACTTTGCCGTGGAAAATTATGTTATGCTTACCATTCTTATTCTTCCCAACCACACAAGTTAATTTTCGTTTCTTTATAGGTCCGTTACCATGAACTTCTAATGTATGTTAATAGATAAACCAGGTAAGAAAATTCATTGCATAGCTTTGGAGAAAATTTCGATTAAGCTTGGAATATAGTTGCAACAGACGAAAGTGCATGTATTGGTTTCCAGACGTGGAATTTTTTTTTCTACTGCTTGTGCAGCTGTACTAAAAGAAGCATTCTGTACTGCAGGAACCACTACTGCTATAAGTTTGAGCTCCATCACCTAGTGGCTATCAGGACAATATAAAAAGCTGCTACAGCCAAACTCCATAGCCCTGACAAGCAGAAATATAGACCTATAAAATCTTAAAGTTTATATACCCCCTCCAGGTATGTGATATTCGAGGTACTTTCGTCTTTTCACACTTTGAACAAAAGAAAAGCCAGAAAATAGTTTGATATTCCTTTAACCGATATTTCATTAAGCGGTTTCGACTGTATTTAAAAAAATCTAAACGTAATTTTGCTGTAGTTAAAAACAGAGTCTGTACAAGTATGAAGCCCTACACATATCAGAATTTAATCTTTTATCGGCATGCTTTGAATAACATAACATGATTGCAGCATTAATGCAAATTATCTAATTTTATTTTTTCACGAAAGAACAAATCGAGTTATTCGTTGCATATGAATAGTTTAAAATATAATATCTTTATTTTAACATTACATTTCCTGTAATCTTCAAGAGAGTTAGAAGCTACACGTAAACAATTCCGCAAGTTATATAAATTGTGTTTTCTCATGACGATGTAGTCCACTAATGAACAACTAAAGTTATGCTCAAACAATAAAAAACAAAGCTACTTTAAACTGACCTGTTAGTGAACTCCCTGAAACAACTTAAGTATATTCGTGTTATGAGTTTATTTCGGTGTCTCTCATACGAGTTGTTTCATTATCATATTAAATAAGGTTTGAATGAGTTGAAACCGAAAGTAAACGCAAAGCTTTTTTAATTTGATATCGGAATTTATTTTAGAAGAATTTCAAATCAAGTGCGTACTTAAATAAAAAAATTATGTAAACTTTAATCTTACTTTACAACGAATTACCATTTTCAGAGGAACTGAGAAAAACTGTGTATCATATTCGATGACGTAAATTTGCAAACTTCTCAGTTGCCAATAAAACTGATGTAAAGAACAATAAATGCTGAAGGAAGAAGTATCAAAACATTGGTGATTTTCAACGAAAACATATTTTACCTTGTATGTCTAATTTTACACTGAAGCTGTATTTGAAAATTTTAAGTTCATAGGGTAAGTACTAACACCTTATGCAGCTTATTGTTATTGTTCGGTTAAATTTTTCAATTATATTTAGCAAGTTTTTCGAATAAATAATTTGAGAAAAGATATTATAGTAATTTCTTGAATTTTATGTCAGAGTTCTTCTGCCTCATGTAGAATCATGTAGAAAATGTACAGGGTGGCCATAATTAAACTTCAAGTGTTTAAGGGGTGCTGGAGAGAAAACTACCGAGAATATTCCAGTGAAATTTGGTATCTACACGTTTCAGAACATGCGCAAGTCAAATATGCAATAAAATAATCGCCATTTTCACGCGATAGATGGCGCTGTACCGTATTTCAAAGCTCACCGGTGACATATACAAATTCCAAAACCGATACACAGAGCATAGTGACATTCTAAGAGGCAAATAAACAATATAAAACATCATTTACAGTTTATCAAAATTCCATACAATTCGCTTCAGTAATTAAATTTTTACAGTAACATGTAATCAAAAATTAACGTAAATTAAGATCACAAATTAAACAATTCATAAAGCCGCTTTGGAAAACAATTAAACCATTATTTATTCTCATTGACACTCATTGGACCTCTTCTTAATGGTTTCATACGCCGGTATTCTTTCAGAGTAGCTGAATAATTGCTACCATTCTGATAGAATATCTTCACTAACAATGCACGTTCCTTCTTATTCTAACGTTCCTTCTTATTCTATTGATTGACCATTACTCAATGTGGTCTCGTTTTTACACTGTTCGATGGGCTTAAAATTTGCATGGATGACGTCCATAAGCATTGAAACACGATATAGCGCCATCTATCAGGTGAAAATGGCGATTTTTTTATTACATATTTGACTTGCGCATGGTCTGAAACGTGTAGATACCAAATTTTACTGGAATATTCTCGGTAGTTTTCTCTCCAGCACCCCTTGAACACTCGCAGTTTAATTAATTCCAACCTGTACATGCATTTAAAATGTTAGTACATTTTTAAAGTAAATGCAAGTAACAGAACGAATTTATGTTCGTAAAAAATAATTTATAAAACAGTTTTGAAGATTTCAGAATTTTAAAAGCATTTTTCGTCTGAAATCATTTTAATATCATACGTATATGATTTGAAAAAGTTATGAAGAATTTTTTTAAATTTTAAACAAAGAAATATTTTAATTAATTGTCTCATTTCAGTTTTTAAAAAAAAAATATTTTGATCAATCCGCTTTTGGAAATAGAAAATCCGTATTTTTACCAAAGACCAAACCTATAATTTGTGTTTGATTGCTGAGGTCTAAAAATCTGTATAAAAAATCCTAGTATTTATTTTTTCAGACGTTATGAAGAGAGCCATTTATTAAGCTAAAAAATTCAGGGTGTTAAAAATAGTACTCCCGAAAAGTAAACGATTACAACCGCAGAACTACTGATGTTACAATTTCTTTTAACAACTTAATCCAATATCGTTTTTAAACTTTTAAAAAATATAGATATTCAAAATGGTTGCACTCGAAAAACTGAAGTTTAAACCAAGGAGAGGGAGAGTTCAACTTTTCAATTTCTATGTCTTCTCAATCAAAGAAGATTCCGCATCATACTGAATATTATTTTGTGTGTAAAATATGAGATTGAAGATCTGGCAGAAAAGGCGTAGAATGCCTAATCCCTTTCTCCTTGGCTATAGTTTGGTTTTCGATAGGTTGACGCATAAAACTTATGCATTTATATAACGTTTAAAATATTTTTAAAATTTATTTTGTCTATAAATGTGTTATAGAGTCTTTACTGTTGTAATTTTAATGTTTGGTTAAGATCCTGCTTTTTGCAGGGGAACTAATTTTACAATTATGCCTTTTTCATCGCCAGTCAAAAAGGATATAGTGTAGGTTCATGAATTGGCAGAACAAGGATACAGTGATAAGTATGAACGTTTTTCAAAACAGGTGTGTTAAAATTTTGGAGAATGATAAATTTGGTAAAATGCTTTTCAAATTTAGCATTCTGATTGTATAGGCTTTGTAAAAGTCTGTTTTTTGTGAGTTTTAAGTACGTATAATTTTAAGTACGTAACTTAATGTTATAAAGTCCTGTGTTTATTTAAACAATTCTTATACGACTTAAAAATAGCAGACTGTTATGAGAATTTGCTTAGGATTAAACGGAGAAAAACTTGCTTCTAAATTGTCACATTTTACTGCTTTCTATGAATACATAATACTAAATTAGATGTTTTACCATCACTTTGCTTGCTGTACTGAATATTTTAAAAACTAGACATGTTTAAAGTTATCATTTATTCCGAGCAATCAACTACAAAAATTTACATGGACTGTTAGCTAACACTTTGCTTAAAATTCTTGAAACAGGTATATATGTAAAGAAAATGCTGAAAAAGTAAAATTTTACTTTGAATGAATCTTTTGTCGGCGTTCACATTTATTATTTTCTGATCAAAGTTCAGAAAATTTTCATTGATTACATATTTCTGCGGACAATAATCAATGAAAAAATAAAATTTCTATGTCGGTAATAGGAATATGACATCTATTAAAAAAAGGCTTACTTATTATGGTAAAATCAAATGTTGTGAAACCATAGACTTCAAGAACTAAGAAAATGAAAAGTAAAAAAGATGAAGTAAAATAAAATAAAAACCATTATTCTTGGCTAATACGTTTTATTCTCTACCTGTATGTCCACCGGTTAAAGAAAAGCGGAAGCAGAGAGCGGAAAGACCAGTCACGAATTAGTGGAAGTGCGTGTGTCAGCGGTGTTCCATTAGTGTTAATCTTGTTATGAGTTCTACTTAATATTTATATGCCGTTACTACTAGTCCTCATTCTTGAGAATTTCTTTGATACAATCTTTCGCTTGTATTAATAGTGTGATTAAAAGACAGTCGGATTTAGAGCAGTGCTCGAATGTAGCGTATTAAGTTACCCGTCATTAGGAAATAAAAAAGTGCATGCTCATTTTATTTATTTATATATTTTTTTAAATTTAGGACCGGTCTTCGAAAACGTGCACTAATAGAAGAATTGCGTTTCCACACACATATATATGTATATTAGTTTGTGGCGTTATGAGACAAATAAATTGCAGAAGAATGCAAAGAAAGTAGTCGTGCATAAATTCACCTCTTACTCTTGAATACAATTTAACTTTTGAATACACTTAAAATCGTAAGAACTTTTGCATAAACCTTTATGGATGTCTTTGAAATGCGTTTATGTGTAATATTCATATTTTGATTCTTGAAACTAATATTTTAAAAAATATAGTTTAAAAATATATTTATAATTCTCAAAGAAATCTCAATGAACACACGTTGTATAGACCGTAATATGCACTACTATACCAATTATCATCAAATAGCCAAATCGACAAGTAAATACTACTGCAATTGTAAATTTATTTTATTAATATTCTGCTAAGTTTAATTTATTGAAAATACTAGCAATAATTTTTTCAATAATGAACTTTTGATGCGTTTTTTGTTTACATAAGCTTATTATTTCACTTTCATTAATTATTGTTGAAGCGCAATAAATATCAACTCATATATTATGTAGTTGGAGAAGAAAGCTAAAGAAAAGTAAATTCATAAATAGAATGAAATGAATAGCATAAAATATCTTCGTACTATGGGCAAAATAAAAACAAAAACGGAAAAATTCACTAAAACAAGCCGAAATTTGCTTGAAGACTGCATTTCACAACACGTTTGTAACACTCCCTTTACCCACAGCAGTGAGCTGTGGAACATGTTCTGTTATGATTCCAGATGGTAGCGGACAATGATGGTCGTCATGTTGAACATGCTTTGTTTTAATAATATTTGTAAACTATCAGAAATGTATAAGTGTAATTCATTAAAAAATGACCCCTGGTGGCGAACATTTGAATTAGGTTTCTTATTTGCTCAAACAAATTTCCATATCTTCATTATGTCCTACATAAAACTTCATAACTTTCTCAAAAATACTTTCGTCTATAGACGAAAAGTATTTTTGAGAATATTATTTTAGAATATTATTGATATTAGAATATTAGAATATTATAGAATATTTTAGAATATTATTTGAGAATATTATTTTAGAATTTATTGAGAATATTAATTTATTACCTTAATAATATTTGTAAACTATCAGAAATGTATAAGTGTAATTCATTAAAAAATGACCCCTGGTGTCGAACATTTGAATTAGGTTTTTTATTTGCTCAAACAAATTTCCATATCTTCATTATGTCCTACATAAAACTTCATAACTTTCTCAAAAATACTTTCGTCTTAGACGACTTTAAAATAGGGTCATTTAATTTCGGACACCCTGCACTTCAAACAATACAGCAAGTGTTACAACCTGAATTGGCTATCTGTGCTACTTGAAGCTCTGCAGTCTCTTGGCGTCCTTCAAACGTGACTTCTTCTAGTCTTCGAAAGATTTGTCTAGCTAAAGTTGACTCGCATCTTAAACGCAGTTCTCCTTGCCTAAGATGATGTTGCTGTACATGAAAACGTAAGCCTAGTATAGTCGAGTATAGATTCGACGTCTGAGATCGTATTGAGCCATAATTTACAAGCTGACGTCTGGGAACCTGCAAAAAACGTGAAACAAAACATTGAGTTTATTACCGGACATTTTATCTGAAATTAAAGGTTTTTTTAATGAAAACTATTAGAGCAAGAGCCAGCGACCGCCAGACCTTCGTCATAGTTTAAAAGCTGAAACTTTCTCTGCGCATACCCCCCAACAGAGGTAGGAACAATCGGCCACTATAAAGTTTGAAGGATCGTGGCTTTGGCAGGTAACAGGTGGCAAAGGTGTATAAAATTGCCGAAAATTTCGTCATTTCATAAAGCTTAATTTTTTATATGTTCTTCTTCGCAGTACTAGAAATCACTTTATCCCTTGCCAGACACTTTTCCATCGTGGCTAACCCCCGCCAGACAACCTCAAAGTCTTGAAAAACGTAATTCGATTACGAGCGCGCTGCAAGAAAGTTCGCACGTAAGAAAGTTCAGAAGTAGCAGTATAAAATGTGCTTGGTACTTTGTGACAGCTTGACGTACTTCGTCGCGGGAGTTTAAGAACACAACAGTTTTCCATGACTTTGAGATTGTCTGGCGAGGGTTTGCCACGATGAAAAAGTGTCTGGCAAGGGATAAAGTGATTTCTAGTACTGCGAAGAAGAACATATAAAAAAATTAAGCTTTATGAAATGACGAAATTTTCGGCAATTTTATACACCTTTGTCACCTGTTACCTGACAAAGCCACGATCCTCCAAACTTTATAGTGGCCGATTGTTCCTACCTCTGTTGGGGGGTATGCGCAGAGAAAGTTTCAGCTTTTATACTATGACGAAGGTCTGGCGGTCGCTGGCTCTTAGACTATTTTGTTTCGTCTTTAAGACCTAACCATCAACCTTCTTTGCTTGGTGAAAAGTTTAGCGAAAATTTCGATTTAGCGAAAATTTCGAAGAAGCTATTGGTTAGGGTGGGAAATTTATGAAACATTGCTTTAAAAATATATGCAGTAGGCCGCACAAGTTTTGAGACGGTATGTTTTTCCGTCCTAACTTTTTCTGTAAAAAAATTTCTTAATGATGTAAATTAGTAATTAGTAGCTTTAGACCTTCTACATGCCGCACAACTGATAATGTGTATGAAAAATCGAAATAAAAAAAAATACCAATCGGGAATTTGAAAAGTTAGCAGAAGTTATGGGATGATTCGATTTTTCTAAAGTTCATTGAAATTTATCGTCTGAATGTAACGATATACAGAAAAATTTATTATGTAGTTGCATATTCCTTTGCAATGAGGTCTGAGCTACATCGTCTGTGCATTGAATTAGCAAGACTTTCTAAGATGGACCCAAGGAGATTTGCCCCTTCTGATTAATGATCCTGAAGAAGCTCTGCCTTTGAAGAATGTTTCAGCGTTCGGACTTTTTTTATGCGTTACCAAATGCGTTCAGTAAGTCCGAGGTCAAGTGAGTGACTCGGCCAGCTCGAAATTTTAATTTTCTTAACTGTAAATCGATTTTTCAACACTTTGCAGATGTGCTTCTTATCATTCTTCTGCCTAAAAATCCAACCACGAGAAATTTTTACGAGTATAAGCCAGCATATGTTTTTCAAAAATGTTCTTATAAAAATTTTGATCAATAATCCCTTTGATGTGAAAGACGGGAACGACGCTATCATGATTGAAAGCTCCTCAGATCATTACTGATCCGTTTCAGTGTTTTAATGTTGGAGTTTGGCACCAAGGATCCATTTGAGAACCGTTTGGACAACGAAAATAACGTCAGCCATCACTTCGAAACAAATTAAATTTAGATTCATTGCTCGTTTTTTTTTGTGCTCCTGGGAAATTTTCGATTTGATCTTCCGATTCTTTGCCCTGATAAGACTTTTTAAGCATGGACCCGTGCGCAGTCCAGAGTCATCTATACTGCCTTGGGAACATATATTAAGAAAAATCGTTACACGAAAACATTTTTGAAAGTCAGAACTCCTCCAGGATCTTTAAACCCCTTCGGCCCTGATTTCCTAGAGCATATCTTTGTATTACTCTACATTCTTCATTTTCAAGAATTTTAATGTACAAAACTAGTGTACTACTAATAATACATGTAAGAATAGCAGAAAGCTATCATTTTTCCTCTGTAGATGGCAGAAAATATCCAGCAGAGAAGATAAAGGACGTGTCAAGACCTTTGAAGTCAAAAGTTAAATGTATCTTTATGAATGTATGATTGAATGCATGCATACAATCAAAATGCATGAGAAGTGTGAAGTATTTTCATGTTTTCACGCACAAAGAAATTGTTTCAAAAGTTTTCATACAAAATAACTATAACATTTTTTTTCTCCTTTCGCTCAATTATATCTCGTCTCCTATTATTAGAACAACAGTATATGATATTGACATTTCTATTTCTCATTTAGTTAAATATTCCTTGAAACAACAGTTACAATCAATGAAATTAACATTTTAATTAACTGTTAAGTGTAGAAATAAATTTTGTGGAACCAGTAGCGTATCCAAGAATTTTTTTTCTGAGGTGACTAAGCGCTCGAAAAACTAGAATGCAATGCAGATTATAAAAATCGATAGGATATATTCTTTTTTTTTTGGGGGGGGGTCGATGGAACCCTTTACTTTGGTGATAAGTGTTTGCATATAAAAATGAATTAAAAAAATAGGAAAGAAAAAAAATTCAAGGGGAACTTTCAAATCTATACACAAATACGCAATCTTATTCATATCTTACGTTTACTTATTTCGGGGTGACTACAGCCCAATCAGCCACCCCCTGCCTACACCCCTGATTGGAACCAAGAAACATTTGCCATATACTGAGTGAAACTGAATTTGATAATTGTGGACATTATTCTTTTACCAAAATATTTTTGGAAATAATCATTTTCTTGTCATCTTTTTCTTGAAGTATATTAAGGAAACATTGAGTGCCTTCTCTTTCATTCATAGCATTAACATGATTTTTATTAAAAGTATACAGCTAGTTTCAAACTACCCCCATTTTCTCCCACTATGGGGGAACATGGGGGTTGTACAGTATCGATATTTGCCAAACGAAAAATGACACTGCCGAATAGTATTTTGATAACATTAAAAAATAATACTATATATTCAATCTGTGTAAGTCGGATGTATGTATTATACGTCAATAATTTAATTAACATAACTTTAACAGCTTGATTTTAGGATCTTTAAAAAAAATACATGATTTTCCCACCCTTTTCTCCCATCTGACGTTACTAAATATTTATGCATTTAATGCAGACAGTTAATTTCAACAAAAGTTTAGAAAAACTGAATCGTCTCAAAACTTCTTTCAACCTTTCAAATTTAAGCTTGGTATTTTTTAAAATTAACAATTTTCGTACACATTATTAGTTGCACACCATATAGGAGGACTATATAGCTACAAATTATCAATTTTCACCATTAAGAAATTTTGCTTTGCAGAAAATGTTAGGACAAACTTATCGTCTTAAGACTTGACTGTCTAGTGCAAACGTTTTAACAAAGGTCTAAGTTCTAAATATAAAAATGCGTGATCAATGCCTTTTATGATATATATGCTACCTATTGACATAGATTCGTTTAAGTACTTAGGTATGAAAGACTTAATATTTTTATTTGCTCAAACGTTTTATTAGTTATTTCTCATTATTTGATTTTCTAATTTTAAGAGTGCAAAATTTTGTTTTTTTACGATATACAGCTTTTATTATATATATATATTACTAAGTTCCTTTCTATTTATAAAATTTTGGGGAGTATTAAAAACTTTTTAATTAAAAAAAATAATTCTTCGGCTTTATTCTAGTGCAATTCTGAGAATGTGAATAAGTTAGAACGTATGGCTTTGAACGTCTTTTGAGGAAATAGCATGATAACTGGTTGCTAGTAATTTAAAAACTGCCAGTTTAATTCATTCTATGAATAAGTTCATCTTTAACTATATTCAATCCATCAATCCAATTAATCGTAAAATATAAACAATTAAATCAGTTAATTTACCATAAATATAGAAACAATGTTTGAAATTGAAGATATTTCATTATATGAAATTTATGTACAGCAAACTAACTAAACAAAATAATATGTAAAATAAATATGCAAATGATATATGTGCGCGTCTATTATAATATATTGCTTCTATAAATTTAAACTTGAGGTAATATTTTGAACTGAGAAACCATCTCTTTTAAACATAATGAATGGAATATCTGAATTGAACACCGGTAAAGTTCGTATTTCATGAATCTGTTTCATTGCCTTTAAATCTGCAAGTATTATACGCGAGGATCATTATACAGTATTAGAAGTTCCATGAAAACTAGTCCTTCCAAAACGATTCAATCGTATTTTCATTAATAGAAATTCATGATAGCGACACTAGATAATTACATTGCCCAACAGTACACTTACTTTTCTATGTTTATATGGATATTTTATCTGAGTGGGGTGCTCCCTTGCTGAGATATCGTCATGCCAACTAAAACCAATCGATTTTATTCACTCCAATATTGAGACAAATACGCTCTAAGAGCATCTACTTTCTGGACGTATTGATCTAAAGATGTCAAAAACATGGGATTGTTTTCACCTGCCCTTAAAGCTTTAATAATTCAATGCTTGTACGTTAATGTGATGATGATTTTCCTTGAGTCATATGGCGGAAAGTTGTATCTAGTCTATCAGTAATGACAGACTGATAGACCTCAAACTAAGCTCTGACAGAAGTACAGCTGAAAGTAGTGACTCAAAAATCTCTCCTTAAGAGATCCCAAAATGCTCCAATGCATGAACTCACATTTAAAGAGAGAAGCAAACAATTAACACATCTATTTCACGGGGAAAAGGCTAATGTAATATCAAAAGAGGTTTTTATATTGAAACACTCTACTTTGTGCTGTTTATTATAATAATACTTTAAAACTTTTAGTGGAACAGAATCATTTGACTCATCCTTTAATGCTTACAATTAGCAACTGCATTATTGTCGTTGTTGTACTGTGTTAATAAATCATTGAATGTTTTAAAGTTTTATTAATGTAATGTATTTTTCGTTCTAATATAGCTTACATTAATTACGGCGTTATTGATATTTACGTCATAAGACATCACTATTTCTCAAATCGTGTTTACGTTTTTTGTTAAACTTTCACACTCTCATTCGCAGGAATTCTTTCTAAGTTATTATGCTATTGTTATTAAGCATTTTGGAGATTCTCTTAGACAGAAGAAATGTAGCCAAAAACATTGTCAAGTAGAGCGACTCCAGGATAGTAACCGCACCCAGGAGGAAAGATGCCGCACCCCCTTTGTTTCTTATAATTGTCGATAGATAGCAGTCACACGCGAAGTATAGCAGTTGTATGGCAGGAATCCTTTTCAGTGCTTTAGCTGTAATTACACAATCCTTATTTTGAGATAAGCGCATTATTTCACTATCCAAATTTTTAAACATGTTGCGCTTAAGTGCTTTTTTACTATAATTACTGAATTCATGCATAATTCCGAAGTCAAAACTAAGTGTAGCACCTGCTTAGAGTACTTTGTATATGGTTATTAAACTTTCCGTTGCGAAGACAGGCAACTGCGATGTGTTACGTCTGTACCGTTCAAAATGCGATACATACCGCACTGTCATTCCGGTATATATGCCGCAGTTTCTTTTGTACGGGATGCCGCTTTTAGTAAAATTGTAATTTACCTCTCCGTGTCCTAGTTTTTTATTACTGAATTTATGTTATTGAAATATATTTGCATAGCTGTCAACAGATCCGGTATATAATTAACCACTTTTTTAAAACATGAATTTTCAGCTTAAAATACAGTAAAATTTTTGAGTTAGACGGGGAAGCTGGTTACTACTTTGAAAAAAAATATTTAAAAAAAATATATTGTTTAGAAAATGTGGTTAATTATATTTCGAAACAGTTGGCAGCTATGTATTTGCTGGATTTCATTAAGTGTTATTAACTTTTTCCTTTCATTTTGCACACACGCCAAGTTGGGCATGTTATTAGTCGTTAATTGTTATTGTAATAATTTTCCATTTTAACGTTCAGGCTTAAATAAAATAATGTTTTTAAAAACCGGATAAATTGTTAATTTGTTTGCAGATTTTTATTAAAAAAACCACATGAAAAAATAAAACAGTGTTAAACAAATAAAACAATGCAAACACTATTTTACTTTTTTCCCCTCTCAAATACAATGTTGCTACGTTGTTGATCAAACAACAATTAAAATTCAATTAAAAAATATAAAAATTTAATTTTAGTAGTGAATTAAGCAGACAGACTAATACTGATTTAAACCTGCTAGAACGTCTCTTTTTACTAATTTAGCACATTTTTGTTATTGAATAGGTAATTATAGTCCAGCAATGACTCTTTTTTCGAGTAGTTTTCCTTCATTATTTATATCTGTTCTTATGAAGGGCGTGGCAAAACTCCTGCACAAGAGCGGCGGCTCACCCGCAATGTGCAGGTTTAGAAAAAAATTGTTCAAAAATATTAATTATTTTTTTAGATATTTTGTTGCAATACACCTGTTCTATATTCTATTATAAATATCACGGCATCATTTATTTCACTGTATGTGCAGCCTGGGATTTTTTACACAAGTTAAAATATGTGCGGAATAAGTCCCGGAATTATCCTATGAGAATCTGTCTTCTGCTTACCTGACCAATACAAGCATACAAATTACTTCGCAACAGCCGAAGCTGAAGAAAGATTCCATGTATATTAGAGAAATACATATAGATAATAAATATACAGGAAAGGAGTCTTGAATATTTTTTTCTAAAAAAAGGTTATATGCTTACGAAAAGAATTTAACCTCACTAGAGTACCATAAAACTTAGCAAAACGGTAATTTATTTGCTTCAAAATTTGCTATTTCTTAATAATCTAACATTTACGATTTTTGTACAAAATGAATCTAATTTACATTATATATATATATATATATATATATAATGTAAATCAACTACTGAAGGTAAAAATATAAAACCTTTCACAGCCATGTAAAATTATTTCCTGCACATATTTTCTTTAAATTTGGCTACAAAAAATTTGGCTAAAAGTCACTATTCATGTTTTTTTCGAATATTTATACAATAATTCATAATTCATATTAATATTTATAATTCATACCAATAAATAATAATTGCGAATTATGTTTGAGCCTTTTAGTTCTAAAAGAACGCATGGAAATCAACTTAAAATCAATACTGAGTGATATATGAATTAATATGGAAAAATATTTTAACATAGGGTTAGGGAAATTTTAGAAGCTCACAACGCACTAATTTTTAGTTGAAATTTAATGAAGATTGGTATTCGTATCCGGTGTTATAAAATGAGATAAAGTTTTGAAAAATCAGATTAAGTCTATATGTTTCCATCAGAGAACGTTTGATATGCATTTAATTGTGAAGATCGGCACATACGCATATTTTATGAATAGTAAAACAAAGTGTACGCTATCCCACAACGATTGGCACATGTAACTTTGCTGCACTATAAACGACGGCCGAGGGCCTTTTTTATGGTAATAAAGGGCAAGTGGGTCTTTTTTTTCGTATGTATTTTTTACCGGCTTGAGCTCACACTATCTTTTTAGGCCATACGACTAAAATAGGTCACGAGCAGTCACTGCTGTGTAAGGGGATCCTTGATTTTTCTCTTATGACAGGCAAACTAGGTTAAAAAGTTCATAAAAAATCAAGCCAGTAGACAACGAAAGAGTGGGTAAGGCAAGTTAGTGAGCTGTCGACTATTGATAGTTGTCTACTGGGGCAAAATATACTTCCTGAGTAGTTTAGTTGCAATTTCACCTAAGAAATGTAAAAAGAACTACAGTCGATCCTGCTTAATAGAATATCGGTTAAAAGAATAACCCGCTTAAATTAATAAATTTTCAATGTACCAAACAGTAGTAAGATCTAGTATATTGGACTATCCTACTTATCAGAAAAACTTCCTCCGTCAATTTGTCTATGCCATTAAGCTGGTTTGACTGTATAGTGTATACCTCTATGGCCCATAGCTTAGGAGATAAATGCGAGAATAAAGTAGAAACGTCATTTTCCAGCATCCGGGGTACAAAAAAAAAACCGCACCTTTATTTGAAGCATGAATATACATATTCATGCAATTTTGGCATTTGTTTACATAAAATGTCCAGAAGTTCCATATGTAAGAGGGGAGGAGAGTAATAATACAGTTTAACACGGACTTACAAAGTTCGCTTACATGACTGAGAAGAAAGAATGGTAATATCCTTTTGTTCCTAATTTTATTTACTAGCTCTGGTCATATAGGAAGAAAGGTTTTGTTTTGGTCTGGGTTAGAATTCTGAGAAGCAATATTGGGTACTTTTTTCAAACATGAAGTGAATATTGGTTCAAGAAACACTGGTTGAAAATTTAAAAAGTGGAAAACTTGGGCTGAAGTTACGAAGAAAAACGAAATCAGATAAAGCTATTTATAACTAAGAAGAAATTATCGATAAACGCAACTTTCATTGTTTAAATTGTCAAACTAGTTTGTTTTTTGTATTTTCATCAACAAAAATAAAAATGCATTGCAATAAAAACAGAAGGTCAGTGAAAGTAGTTCTCTACGGCTCAGCCTCGGAAAGGGTTAACTGAAGATAGCCAAGAATGCAATAGATCAAACATGTATATATCCTCGTATAAAACTGTTTGAAAAGTATGTCATAATTTTTGAACAAACTGCTGCTAAATATCTGAAAAGCAGTTTTTGGTAAATCATTAATTTTAAGAAAAAATGCTATCTATTCAATAAATAATATCTATTCCGCTCGAAAATTGATAATGCTTAAAATTGCTTTTATTAGCATTGCTCAACAATGTTTATGCGCATTTAAACATATTTTTAATCCATTTATTAAAATTGCTTTGTATTTACTACGGAAATGGTAAACACTAGCTGTGCGGTATACATGTTTTCTCCGCACGCAAGATGTTTGACCTCGAAATGGGAAATTTAGTGCACATGTTTAGACTTCATTATAATTTCAAGGCACATATTGCTACATTATGTCAGTCAAGAACAGAAATACGCCGGGCGAACATTGCGAGATTGCAAGCCATTGATTCAGAATACGTACGGATACATGAGTAACTAAAAGAGGCAAAAGGTTTTTGATTTTCGGTTAAAACTTCAAATCAAATTCAATATACCGAGTAAAAAACATTGCTTGCTTTAAGAGTAATCGTTTACAATATATGTGTGAAGTTTTTTAAATGCTCTTATTTACATTACTCATATAGCAATTTTTTTATTTACACATTCACACACTACATAAAAAGAATATAATTGAAGGGTCTGCTGCGAAAAACAGGTAGTTCCAACTATTGCAGCTTTTGAAAAACTGTATAAACGTTTGGGCATTCACAAACTAACGAGGCAAGCAGCTTCATTGTTTGAGTAACACAAGTACTAACTATTGAAGCTACATCCTTTTTGATATATTAAACAAAATACTAAACAAAACGGATGCTAAACAAAAGAGGCTTTATTTTGCTGCAAGATAGTACATTGAAATTCAAACTCCTGTAGGATTGAACGAACTCCTTTTTCCAGCAAACTCTTCAATTACATAGCATAGTATTTGAGTTCATTCAGTATTTTAAAAACTCCAGAAAATGTAAAGATATAAATGTGATTCAAAAACTAAGTGTCAATCATGAAGTAGTAGACAAGAGCTATAAGATGTAAATTGTTCTTGTTTATAACCAGACGGTATTCAGCAAGGAATGAATACATATACAAAAAATACATCAGGTTAAATCACCAGATTTGCAGTTATTAGACATAGTAAATATGTAGCTATCTTCAAGAACATATTGTATGCATCTGATAAGATGGGGTTGGATGGCAAACACCAAACACAAAAAAAAATCTTCAAAGACTTTTTTAACGTCACATAATTGTGCAGAACATTGCTGTATCTATGCAAAATGACTTTCAAAGCTGCAAAATTTAATGATTGGGATAACCGCAAAAATACTACATACCAAAAGAAAACTATCCGATCAATATTTTGCTTGTTATAATCCGGTGGGTATCTGATAAGATTTCCACAGAGACTCAGTTCGAGTGCTAAGGAGATTCGGTTTGAGACACGGCAAACCGAATCCGATGATCCGACTCGATAGACGAGAATTTCTTTTTCAAATGTTAAGTAAATGTAATTAAAAGCCTGATATAAAATCTCTAATGAACTATATCCTTAACCATAGTCAAATCTTCTGTTTGCTGCAGTGAAATCCTTAATCGCAAAAACCCCTTTATTTTAAAATAAGATAAAAGTATTAGATTTGATACGTGAAAAAAAGCTTATTTTCATGAATGGCTTTTCATGTTAGTTTTAACTTATATTCAACAATTTCTTAGGTCATTTTTAAACCATTGAGAAGGTGACAATTGCATTAGGTACTGCTTACTTAAGAAATTTTATTAAAATATTCACAAATATTCACAAACTATGTAATACATAATATTTCAAGAACATTTCTTTTTGATTTAATTATGAATGCATGAGCGGAATTGAATTTTGAAGCATTGTACGAATATCCATTACCTTCAAGGGCGTAGCCAGAAATTTTTCATGGGGGGGGGTTACGACTACTTCAACTCATATATATGTATACGTGGGTGTGACAATGTAGTGAAGAATATACATTTTGTATGGCAAAAAATTCCTCATGAGGGGGGGGGGGTTATGACCCCCCTAACCCCCCCTTGGCTACGCCCCTGATTACCTTTAAACATAAATTACTTACTTAATATTAAATATATATAATTATTTAACACGCATATACTTAAGATATGTATTGTTTATACGCAAACCATTAAGCATTTTTTTATAGTATTTTAATCTGTTATAATTTTGAAAAACTTTTACTATCCATCACAGTACTAGTCTCTGATAAGTTATGACACAAAAAGTTTCCTTTAATCTGACAATTTTCTTCAGCGAATGTGATTACAATTGTGACGAAGTTCACATATTTTTCGCGTCTTAAAATAATGTTCCTATGTTTCGTCTTTCTAAATCAAAATTACGTATTCCGTATTAATCTCTCTCCACTTTGTTTTTTCGGCTCGATAAAATATTCTTTCCTTTTGCGCGACGCTATGTCTGGGATTTTTCGGGTTTCCCTTCTAAATTAATTTCGCTTTAGCATATGCTGTGTTGGTTCATAGCGTCTCCCGGTCTTCCGTCGGTGTTTTCCCACGGGGTTGTAGCCTTACGTATTGGCATCCGCCAAATTCTGGCACTTCTGTCTTGGCATCAATCATTTAATCCGTTTGTTTCAAATTTTTATATTGTTTACGCCTACCGGACGGTGGTTGTCACGTGGGGCAGTGGCTTATGAGTGCTCATATTTTACTCGCCAACCTGTAGAGAGCTGGCAGTTTTGTAGGAAGATTTGACAAGACTTCTTGATTGCTCTCCGTCAGAGGAGGTTGTGTTCGTTTTTTTTATGGAACTCCGGCATGCCGTGTGCCCGGAACAATTAGATATGTTCCTGTTATTTTTTGTTGAAGCAATGTACGGTGCGTAATTGAACTTGTTTCTTTAATAACTGTTTTGTGAAGATACCTACAATAAAGTGCAGCTTTTTTGTGTATTCCAGTTGTCCGTCAGTTTTTCTCAAATACCTTTTGTACACTATACGTCATGTGAGCGGCCGAGGGAACGTTTCTCTTAATCGTCCTCCGACAACTCCCTCATAACAATCATAATGGGTTCATTGCAATAACAAATTCAACTGCGATCTCATTTACGGTCTCCACTAATTGACACCAATCATGTCTCATGGGTGCCCATATGAGTAGTTTAAGGGAGAAGAGGGGCTCATCTCCGTCTTTTCAATTTTACAAACAAGTTTTGCAAAATAGTGCAAAATATTTAGTGTACTATAAAAATGTTCACTATACAGACAGCAAAAGTCCAGCTCCTCCTGCCTCCCCATATCTACACCCAAAAGTTTCGTTTCAAACTAACTAAAAACTATCATTGTAAAATCTTTGTGTTTGTTAATCATTAAATTAATGATTCGTAACCGCCATTATTGTATGCTCATTATTTCTTTGTTTTTTTATGTATTTAATGGTTCATGTTTTAATTAGATTATTGATTTAAATTACAAAACTCATAATTTTTTAGCCCATAGTGTGTAAGTAAATATAATTCCCTTTATTAATATCTTTTTTAATTATCAAGCTATTCTAAAATGGATTTTCGTGCCGGAAAACAATAAACAAAATACCCTTAAAATAACTATATCCACATCAAAATTAAAGCAAAACCATTTCTAAGCTGTTTGAGTAATTTTAATTAATTTTTTTTTCATATTTTATAGTTCATTCAGTTAACACGTTTAATCTTAGAAAAGAATAAGAGCAACAAATCTAAAAGTTAAAATATGAGTCATGAGGGAATCTGAACAAGGGAACAAGAAATACGGTAAACGTGACTTGAATACTCGTGTCAAATATGACATAATATTGAACTAAATCACGAAAGAACCTCTTAAGACCATTGCGTAAGTAAATTTATTAAATAATATATAATTCACGTTGAAAACAAATACTTTTAGACTTATTAATTTTTTTCTATTTCAGTAACTACAAAATTTCACATCTGTTTAAACGACGAATTTCTACTCAAAATTTATCAATTTTTTGTGATATTTAAATCTAAACAATTCTACGGAACTCTTTACCATTGCTGTTTTAAAGCATATCAGTATTTGGGATAAGATGCTAGTTTAAGTTGATGTGTCTTTTCTCGTAATATTTTTGTGCTGTACCAAATTATTACAAGCTTAATATAAAAACCGAAAATAAAACCATTAATTTTTTGAAAAACTCATAACTAAAGGTGTCAACATCAAACACTTACATGAACTACTCACATTATTTGAAAAATTAACCTAAAATGAGCGAAATAAGAAACGCAAAATTTTTGCGCACAAATCTTTTTTTCAATACTGATCAACAAATAGACATTTGTGAAAAATATGTTTAATAAATAATAAATTTAGTTATTACGGCTTCATTTGTACGTGGTTGAAAAATACAAAAAAAATCTTTTGTTAGGTGTAGAGAAATAAAGAAGAATCATTAAACAAATCGTTATATATACACGCATAAATAAAGACTGTGTACTCGAGTCATTATTGCCCTCAGAATATAATGTCCACGAATTCGAGTTTAAACTAAAAAAAAAAAAAATTCCACCAGTAAAACACATATCCACCACTATTTTCTGATGACCAGATATTTTGCCCGTCTTTTGTTGCTTTTTGCTTGAAAAGATTTTTGATGTGGGGTGGGGAGGATTTTTTTGTGTTGGTTAGATCTACTGTATAGTCTTTAAAGTGATACGGTGCAGTTTGTTTCGTCAAGGTGTACACCGGTTCGTTAACTAGAATACCCGAATGAGATTTATTCCAATTTAGACAAATTAATTGCCATTAAAATTAAGCGTCATTAGAATGTTGTAAAATTTCTTGTGCTTCTGGGTTTTTTGTTTGCGTATCCTGCAAGATCTTCTGGGCTGACAGGCTGTCTGTAAATGTTACGGTGGATAAGAGTGAAATATTTATAATCCACTTTTATTTGTGTAGGACTGGCAAGCAGTTGAGCCTTAAATACGAATTTTTTATACTTAATTATGCATTCCATTTATATATTGGTCTATTTTTTATAAAGGCGCAGAAGGTTAAACCAGTTCCCCTTTCAAATTTAGTACTGTCCGCGTAAATTTCTAGATCTGAGGAGTCGGAGGAAGCGATTGGATAGGATTCAGGGAAGGGTGCTGCTGTTGGGTGGATAGTCATCTGGTAGTTTTTACCTGTCATTGCTGGGGAGAGAAAGTGTCTGACCAACAGAGATGGCAGTATTTAGTCTTGATATTAACAAGAATTTCGCCTCTTTTTGGAGGGTTGATGCCGAAGGAGGGATGCCTGTCAAGACTTGCAGAACAAATGTTGAGGATACGTGCGAAACATTTGAAGAAGGGTTGAATGGTGGAGAGATGGCAGCAAATGTTCCAGGACAGTTTTTTAAAGGTTTGGAAGCCATCAAGAGCTTGAACAGACTATAACATTTCGGTTCCTTAACTACTATTATGGAATTTTTTTCAGAAACTAAACTCCCCTCTAACTAGCTTGATACTTTAAGCCACTTTATCGCTAATAATAGCTCTTCGAAAAATATGCACTTCAAATCTAATCTTTCTCAATCTCAATATTCTGCTCGCAAAGGGCTCTTCACTCTTCTACTAACTAAGGACTTCTACTAACTTACTTATTACCAAAGCTGATAAAATAGATGAAATACTCTTACTTGATAAATCTTCTTCGGGTGATATTATAAATAACATACTAGCAAGTAGTACTTACACTAAGTTGAATTCTGATGCTACTAATACTCAACCTTCTGAATTTAAACGCACTGTCACGTACTCTGTAATCTTAAATGATCTATCAAAACGTTATGTCATTCCTTCTATTGCTGATCGTGCTCGCTTCTATGCCCATCCTAAAATTCATAAACCTTCTATTGCCTTTCGCCCTATTGATTCTAATATTGACTGCCTCTTAGAAATTTCTCATGTTTCCGCTCGCATACACTCTCATTCACCTTTAACTGTTAGTAATACTCACGCTGTTAAAAATTCTTACGAATTTGCTAACAAAATTATAAAACATTTTTCGCTCACTAATTGTTCAAAAAATGTCAATAATCTCTCTTAATGTCAAATTCTTGTTTACTAATATTCATATACAGAGGGCAATTGATTTTTGTTAGAGTTTAGGCGAATTTCAGCTTTCTTCTTTAAGAAGTTCGTATCTTTAATAAACGTATGTGCTAAGCAAACAACTTATAGTTTTAATGGTTCATTAACAAACTGAGGGTCTTGCTATGGATAACCCACTTTCTCTTCTATTATATAACATTTATATGGTTTATTTTAAAGAGAATCTCCTCTAATTCTGCGGTTTCTAATGCTGGGTCAAATACGTTGGTGATGCTTTCGTTTTTGACGATTCTAGCTTTGATATATCTAATTTAATTTCGATTGTTAATTGTATTGATCCTTGTATCCAGTTTAACTTCGAAGAGGAGTGTGAAAATTCTTTACCTAAAGAACCCTGACGATTTCTCTACTTCTGTTGTTTTTCATGCTCTGTGTAACCTTTACCAGCAAAAAGTTCTGATTTTTGGAATCATGCTGTCCGCTCTATCAAAACTTGTTCTGTTAATAACTTCTGTTAATAACAGGATAAATTATCTAAAATACTTAGCTGCCACCATTCGTGGTTTTAAGACTATATTTTTTTTAATATATTGTTAGATATATATTATTAATAAGACTCTTAGTGATTTTTCCTCTTTCTCTGTTAATTCTTTAAATCAATAAATTATTATACAGGGTATTTTTCGAAGGATCCCTAACTTTGAAAATAAAACATTCAAAAACGGTGATTGACAGAAGCGTGAAACCAGTAGGATGGTTATTAAAAAAATCGTTTGAATTTGATACTGAGGATTCACAAAATTTTAGTTACAAATTGCACCAATAGACGGCGCTGCAAACGAAACTCAGAAAAACAACGCTGAGTACGATCAGCTTTTTAGAATTTCGGCGTAATAGGCCCAATAAGCGATTTTGGGGCACCGAAAGATTCATTTGCCGCACGCATGACTTCAACTTTATACCTAAAACTTACCATTTGAGCAGCAATCTTCTGCAAAGGCATCATTGGACCCTTTTTCTTGAGAGAAACGGTGAAGACCAATTGCTTTAAGTGCGCTTTTGAACACTTTGTCAACACTGAACTAGCCTTGGATTATCGACAAGGCACGACATGGTTTATGCAAGATGGGGCTCCCGCACAGCGTACACAAGACGTTTTTGACTTTCTGAATGAAAACTTCGATGGGATTCGTTGACTTCTGAGAGATATAGCGCTGAGCTTTTCAGCAGTTAAGGGAAAATTCACGGATTAGCCTCCCTATTCACCCTATCTCACTCCCTGTGCCTTCTTTTTGCGGGGCATACTGAAAGACATTGTTTACAGGGAAAATCCTAGAGGAATATATTTGTCAGGATTGTGTGTCGATTTCCGATAGCACACAACAGAGTTACTGAATTTTTTTTTTGTTTGTTTGCGACATGTGTCTAGAACAGTGGCGGCTCGTGACCTGCTTCAGTGGTGGGGCCCGAAAAAAATAGTGCCAGTTCAAATCGGGAAAATACATATACAGAGAGCTGTGGTGGATCGTCCCCCATTTCAGTGGAGGGGGCTTTTTTTTTTAATGCTCGAAAAGGTAAAACATATGAATGGCTTTTGTAAACAGTGTGAATACATAAAAACTTTCGAATAACAAGTTATGAAAGGCGTATTGATTTCTCCTTTAAGTTTTCATTTAAAGACAGCCAGGGGCGTAGCCAGAAATTTTTCATGGGGGGGGGGGGGTTACGACTACTGCAACTCACATATATGCATACATGTGTGTGATAAGGGAGTGAAGAATACACATTTTGTATGGCAAAAAATTCCTCATGGGGGGGGTTATGACCCCCCTAACCCCCCCCTCCTTGGCTGCGCCTCTGAAGACAGCACATTTATTTTGCACCAAAAAAACCTTTTCCTACATTTTTCTTTCTCAAAAAGGTACAATATCAATTAAAAAAAAAAACAATATCAAAAAAGTATGATTTTCTTGAATACAATATTAAATTCAACAATTGCATGTGTACATGTTGAAAAACGAATTGGTCCATAATGTTTCATCTCCAAATAGCAAACAATAAAAACGAAAAAAACAGAATTTTTTTGCTTCACTTATTGAACGTCATGGTGCTTTACTGTACCATTCTAGTTGAAATGATCGTGTCCTTTTGCCATCTTTTTGTCTAAGGACAAAATTTTTTGGTTGATAGGGTCCCAAGCGTTTTATTTCAAGCTTTTCTGCTATTTTTAATCTGCTGAAAGGAACTTGTAATAAACTGTCAACAGAATTCATAGTCGTTAAATATATTTATAATTTGACAAAATATTTTAATCTACGACCATTTCTCACTCAATTGATACTTTCACTATATTTGAAACCGAAAAAATAGTAAAATTAAGTCTGTTTTAAATGAGATAAATAAAAATTCCCAATTCTTAAAGATGATCAGCGATAAGAACAAAAATCACAATCAGCAGCTTTTTTCGACCATAAGAACAAAACTCGCCAAATACAACTGTTTTCATGGAAACACTTTTATTTCTCCTATCGGGCCAATGCTAAGGGGCCCTAAATTGATGCTAAATTAACTGTGTTTTCACATTCTTTTTTGTGATAACCAGCCAAATATGTTCATCTTTTGAGAAATGATCAATGGTACTAACACTACTCTGCTCTTGACGCAAATATATCCGGGCTTCATTTCTCGGGCCCGAGAGTGCTTCAATGGGGAATACATTGGAAATGGCGCGGCCGTAGGATTTGAATGATGGCTCGCTTTACATAATTGGATTAAGGGACAAAGCTGGCATAAAAAATGCTCCTTTAAAAATTCCTTTTATCTATTTTAAATCAAAATAGAATAAAATACACGCAGACACCTTTATTAAAGTAAACTGATTTGAAAAGAATACAAATTTTGCATTATAATTAAAAAAAACTTTTGAAATATCAGGTGGGGACAGGCCCCTCTGGCCCCTAATGACGAGCCGCCAGTGGTCTAGAATGAAAAGTACGCATATTGAATCATCTTTTGAGTGATTGTTCTCAGTGTCTGAGCTTTCTTTCTGGTATCTGTATTGCAGCTTACAGCCCACAGTCCCATCTATCGGTGCGATTTATAACTAAAATTTGTGACTGGCGTATCAAATTCTTAAGGTATTTTTTTTTTAAATAATAATAAGTTGTGTGCTTAATAAACATACAACATGTTTCATGCTTCTATCAATCACCGTCTTTGAGTTATTTATTTGCCAAGTTAGAGATCCTTCGTGAAACATCCTGTACTTTTATATTCCCCCTTGGGCTTCAGGTTCAAAGTCATCTTTGAAACTTTTAATAAACTTAAATTCTCTCTCCTTGAATATTCTATTTTTAGTGAGAACCGTTGGTGTGTTTACTATATTTCTTGTCAAGGTGATTTGGGCTACATTGATCCAACAAAAAGCTTTCAAATTCAGGCTAAAAGACCATGGATATGTTTTGGGAACTTTCTAAACCTTCGGTTTCCCCCATTGCTACGTTTTAATCATTCTTTTCAATTTTCTAAAACTAAAATTTTACACAATCCTCTCTGTCTTCATCCCATCATGACTTCTTGGAAGATTTTTTCATCATCCACCATATGAAGGTGCTTGTGAAAGATCTTTCTTTCACTCCTTTCATTCATTTTGGTTGGAAACACTTGTAGGTCTCTCTCGTTTTCGTTCTATGTCTTTCTTTCTTTTATTTGCGCCTGTTTAGTGAATGTGTTGTGTGAAAAAATTACTTGTTAAGTTGTTGTGTTTTTATTATACTCTTTTGGCATAATATTTTATGATTCTATATTTTTGTTCATTTTCATTCTTTCGTTCTATATGTACTTGTTTATTTCCTTACTCTACTTATTTGACTTGAACACCTCAGCATTTCTTTTTTTAAATATATTGTTAGGGAAGGAGAAAGAACTATGAAATAAGCTATCGAATTATAAAGAGAAATTTTAAACAGCAAACCATACCTTCTAAAACAATTTATGTTTTTGTTTATTTTTTTTTCATGATGAAACATTCAGTAATAAATATAACACTATCTGTGATAATACAATAAATGTCTATATTAATTAAAAATTATTAAAATTATTTTTAGGTGGTGCACTTTACCATTACGTTACTTCGCGATTTTAAATGTATTCAAACAGCAGAATGATACATTTTAGATTAAGCATTTCCATCCGAAAACATGTAAGTTTAAAAAAACAGTAACTAAAAGTATTATAACTTGTTTTAAGGTTAGGTGCCTTTTTCTTTTTTACCTTTCAATATTTTGTATTTGAATTCTTATAAACAGATCTAAGTAAATAGTAAAATCTTTAGTTGAACAAGGTACTTAAAGAAACTACATATTGCTGTTTAACTGATATTCCTGAAACGGCAATTTTCTGAGTATATAATTTGCTTATTGAAAAAGCTATTTCTGAAATAAATGCAAACGCAAAGAAATTTAAAGCATGCGTGGCTGAAAGATGCAAAAGCAAATCGTTTATAGAAGTTATACAGAAGTCCAAATTTTTCTTTTTGTTTTTATTAGTAAGACTTTTTTACAATTTGTTGTTTTACAATGGATATGTTTATCATATTTATGTACATTTTTTATGTTTAACGATTTGTAATACGTTTTATTGCACTTTCCCACAGGTTTTTAGAGCATTCCAAGTGAAATTCAGGTGTGATTTGCCTACACTGTTGTGGAGAAGTATAAGAAGAATGTGGAAAGGAAATTTTCAATAAGTTAACTAATAGAGATTATGTTTAATTATCTTAATCATCTATGAGATTTCTTGTGATTTCTCTATTGTATTTGTACAATGAAAATGTCTATGCATACTGTCATCATAACAAAAAACATTTAAGTAGGGAAAATATTAAAATGAAATCCAAAAATCAGCAGTCAAAAGCAAGATGAGCTTACTGAATCTGTAAAACTTTCGGCAAGATTTTCAAACAATTAAACCGCCGTTCCTTAGTAAGCTGAATTCTAAGTATAGTAGCACTGCTGAGTATCACCAGACATATTTCATGATTCTTGGCCACGAGTAACTTGACCATGGCCTACAAAAAAAGCACGATTTCGTATTTTAACGGTTAAGTCTTTTTAATGCAAGTTCTAGTGACAAGATCTCTTCATGACTTCTTGCAATAAGTGGCTGTTTATTATTGTAATAAGTGGCTTCTAATATAGAAGATGCAAATTCAACAAGCTTTTTTGCAGAGTGAGGACAAGTCTCATTACCGATTATGCTGTGTACAGCCAATTGGATTATTTCCTCAACTGTACATATACTCATCAGAAATGAGTGCTGTCTTCTGAGTACTGCCGACCTTCTTTAAACTGCTACGTGTGCAGTTAGATTAGTCCGTGGAAAGTCTAAACAATGGCCGCCTCACGGCCATATCCGTTTTCTAGCAATAGAGTATTTACACGTGACGTCACTGAATTTTTTTTTTGGTCAACTCGGATATTTATGGATACAAAGCCAGATTTCAAGCCAATCACCATTCTCAAATGAACGAATATTTGGCCAAAAAAAGTTGGTTGCTAAGTTGCGACGTAGGGATAATGACGTAGGTAAAACAGCTCTATCTTTGGAGTTTGGTTGACGAAATATGTATTGGGTGTAAAAAAAAATTAAAAAAAAAATAAAAAAAAAATTGCACGGACTTATCGAACTGCTCACGTAACTATAAAATTCAGGTTTGGTTGTCAAGCTTGAATACCAAGTGTCATAAATCGAGAGATCGTGTCGTAGATCGTCATGTTTTAAATAATTTGCTTCTATACCACAAATGTCCTTAACAATTTAAGTTCTTAAAAGAAGTTAAAAAAAACAGAGTTTCGTGTATGGGGAAAAATGTCTCTGAATAAGTGAGTTGTTTTCTTGCTCGATCCCCTATAAGGTTCTGTTAATCATATTTAGAGGCATTTCTATCACTGGAAAACAATTAAACCATGGTCCATTTAAGAAATAAAGAAAATCTGAACAGTATCAGAGTGTAAAAATGAAGTATTAATTACTGTTTATGTATTATTGAAACAAAGGTAGCGAATTTTACAAAAACTACACTGTTATTTTATCATTATTCCGTTGAAGAAAATTAAAACTACAATGATCAATTTTCAAAAATTTTATAAAACTCATTCATTCATCACTAAAAAAGTAAAGCAATCCAAAAATGTAATCCATCACAAATAACATGCTGCACCATTTTTTAAATTATATTATGTCTGTGTAATACAGCATCACGTCAGAGCACTCCTATAACTTTACACACGGGAAGCCCTGACCTCGAATATGAGAAATCTCAGAAACGTGCCCTGATTGGTCAACACGCGCTCTACTCTCCCTGACTGAGGATTATCTTTGAGCGTATGGGGTAGGAAATATATAAAGTGTAATCCGCTAGCAAAGCATAAAAACAACTCTTTCGATAGATATTTTTCAACCTTTCAGAAAAAAAAAGGAATGAAACTACTGGAGTCTTAATTTCATGCATCTATGTTAGAAATTTTTAGAAGCTGCATATGTCCAAATTATATAAATGGTTCCAAGTTTTCAATTTCTGGAAACTTGGAAGGAGAAACTTCACTAAATGGTTATATGGAGGCTGTATGGTACATTAAGAACCATGGAGTACAATATGAGATAATTTAAATAAACGATTTAATAGTCATCAAAGATGTCTTTTAACTTTATAATAAACTAAAATCTTATTTTCTATAGGTTAATACGTAAAGTTAAAGGTAATTAAACGTTTAATTTAAAATATATGAAGTGCTGTTTTCTTCAATACTATTATGGAAATCACTGCAATAACTAGCTTTCATTTCTTGTTACATTAGTAAAAATTATTTAAGAAATAACATTTTTAATAGCCTACAGTTGCAGTAACCCCATAATTTGAAGGAGAAATTTTCTTATTAAAATTGTAAATAGAAAATTTATAGGTTCACAAGTCCTGCTCTCAAAAGATGTAGTAATAAAGTTTATGTAGGAAAAAATTTATATTTAAAACACACGGAAGCGTCTAGACATACTCTAGTTACTTATTTAAAAATGATTGCAACTGTTAGGGTAAAAATTTTTATGAAAAAGAAAGAAATGTTTGCTAAGTAGAACTTCTACGCTATTGAACAAGAATTCTTAGAGAATCTGCTTTAGATTTTGAAAATCATATTTACACATTTAACGTGCACAAAATAATCAGTTTTTCTGACCTCTTTTTCTTTATTCTAAAAAGAAAATAGAATCCTATTTTAATTATGCATTCCGGGTATGATCCCATTTCTGTAAAAGATATTTTTCCAAAACCAGTCAAGTCTGTCAAATCAAAACCCCTTTTTCTCAGAAATTTTACTTGCTTGTACAAACATGATGCTCATTAAAAAAGAGAAAAATCTAATATGTGAAATTGTCAAACAAAATTCCAGTCTTGCAATAAATTAATAAAAATATGTAATAATACTCAATGCATAACACCTAGGAGTAATTAAGAAACTAAATAAATACATTGACTGAATTTTCAGGGATACAATACGCAATTAAAATATGTTATCTGAGGCAAAACAATTACCTTATGTATGGTTTTATTATGAGTTTTATCAACACATTCATTGTTTTTTATCACACTATATTCCAATGCTAACTTTTAGGAAATGATGATACATGTTTTTGAATGGGAAAAAAGAGTTATAAATAATTTTTCCAATATATTTATGCAATTCATTCTTACGAAAAAGGTTAAAGGCTAATATTTCTTAAGTATGAAAAAATTAATGAATGTATCAGAGGATTAAATTAATAAAAAGCTTGCATTAATATCTTGCAAAAACTACTACAAAATTAATCATAAATCGTACCCGCTCGTTAGAAAAAAAATTAATCATAAATCTATCATTATTTTTTTTTTCTTTCGTAGTATAAGTTTGTTCCTAAATAATACAAAATAATCTTAAATAAAAATATAAATTTCTTGTTTTCACATTGAAAAAACATGTAATATGCCTCCTTTGGTTACTTACGAGAAAAGTATATAAAATGCAACAAACAAATACTTATGAATAGCACTATGTAATCCAACCATTATTCCCCTATACAGCGAAATAACCGAAAATATGTAGACGAAAACCACGACTCTGTAAATGAGAAATTAGCCGGACGTGTCTAGATTTCCATAAAATTTCTAGTTGTTGGATCATAAACTGTTCCACCTCAAACACGAAAAGTAAAAGAAAATAATTTCCAATCGTGGTACTCGGTCGAAAAAAAGACAGTATCTTACAAGAAAGCAAAATAAATTATTTAAGTAACAGGATGAGATCAGCGGTCCGATTGTGTGTGTACGATGAATTTAACGATAGCTTGGTTTAGTACTTTTAACTTAAAGCAAGTTTTATGAGTCACGTGTTAACGGATTTTAACATCATGTAAGAAAAAGTTTTAACAAAATAAATTCGTTACATGAGACGCATTACCAATGCATTTCTTACAAGTTTGCGTTAATAATTTGCTTCAGTATAGTCATATAAAACTTAGCAACTTTATACTTGAAAAAGACGTGAGAAATCATGAATGCTGGTAAAAGCTGTGCATATTTTAAAACTTCCTGGATTATCGTTGCTCCAAGTTTGAATATAAATTTATATTATTCCTTCAGCTGATGGAATAAGATGTTAAGTTGATTTCAAGAAAATTTTAATGATAGAAAAAGATGGCGTAGATTTAACGGAATAATTTTGTTTTGTTAACAGAATATTTTGTTGATTAAAAAAATACCATGAAGAATTTTGCTAATTCAACAACAAAATAAAATTCAGTTTATGCTTCTTGGAGGATTATTTTTAACGTAGAATTATTCGTAGTTTACTAGTTTTCGCTAAATTTCATTTAGGTTTAATGAATGCCCACAAATGGTTTCTCAATTGTTGCGTTCATGTGCTATTTATTCTTAATCTAAATTCATTGCTGTGTATATATGTTTTTAACTCATTCCCCTTCTGAATTTAGCACAGAACTTGCAATTACGCAGTGCACCATGAAGTTACCCAGTTATTGGAAAAATTGGCGTTATACTTTATTAACTTTCACTGTTCAGATGATACATCAATTCTGTGAATCAATATATAATAAAATAAAACTCTTTTACTTTTCATGAAATACTTTTCCTGACAGCCATGCAAAACTGTAAAGAAAACCTATAAAAGTTATAACTAAAAGTCAAAACAATACCTACATCCGTACAGTGATGAAATTTCTTTTTATCGTTTCTTGAAAAATTGCAGATTTTGAATATAAAAAAAATTAGGACCGGGTGACTCTTATAGGAAAATTGCTTTTAATGATACGCCAAAAGCAAATCTCCTCTTTTTTTATGTCACCATATTAAAATATCTACACATTGAACTTCTCATTAGCAATGTTTTCTGGAATTCAAGGGCTTATTGCACAAAACTGTTAGATCCAACAATTCAAGTTTGAGGATAGGGGAAGGTGGCCCAAAATGATCCTATCGGGCAAAACGATTCACATCTGTTTTCTTCCAGACAGGAAAAGTTATCATCTTGGTAACACATAAACTAGTTATGCCAAGTCAAGAAGAAGCAATGGCGATATTTAAATGATCGGTGTATTGCGTTTCTGAGTAGAATTCTTCAAAAAACTGTTATTTATCACATCCCTCATAAGGTAAGCACTAAATTTCCTATTTATTTAGAAATACAGTCTTTCATGTATAGCTGTATCACTTGGTTTAAAGCTTATAGTATATTTTTAGGTGGGAATTCCACTTGCATCATGTATAGCTGTATCACTTGGTTTAAAGCTTATAGTATGTTTTTAGGTGGGAATTCCACTTGCATAGTTTGTTATGTTTCTCGGCGTGTTCCAACAATATGACGTAAATTGGGCAGCCATGCAGTCGGGTAAAATGATCCATCGACTAAAGGAACTCCAGTCCTGGGTCCTAGTCATCACGACAGCCCTTCAGACGTTATCAAAATGACTGACTCCCCATTACATTATTTAATTTATTTCTGAGTTTAGTGTAGCCATAATTTTTGAATTATAATTTTGCTTACTTATATCATTTGGTTTATCGTTTGTGAAGCTTTTTCATTATTAAATTTCCATAAAATAAATTATGCGCACTATATGATTGCAAAACTTATTTTATTTCATTACGTATAGTCATAATTACTTTTACATATTTGATTTTACTGATAAAAATCATTTTACAATTATTTTCAAATGAAGGATTATTTTGCCCTTGGGTAAAACGATCCTTTTGGACTCTTTTTCAAAATTCTATTTTTTGGTTACTCAGTTTGGATTTAAAATATCATTAAAATATGTTTATGATGCAAAATTTAGTGTAAACTATCGTGGCAAAGGACCAAACTTTTATTTAGAATTTATGTTATTTCATGCAAGTTTTCCCCCCAAAGCAATATTAATGTATAAAATCCATTTACACATGGCATTTCGTAGGACAAAAAAGGGAATAGATAACACATCTCACTGAAGAATGTCAGATCGCGAATATAAAAAATGATTTCCTATTCCTAATGAGCGAAAAATTTCACCAATAGCTACCGATTGGGGAAATCTCCTCTTTCAGAAAGGAAGATTTCCATGCCGGCCCTGCAGACAATGCCAAATAAACCGTTTTGAAGCCAAATTTAATAACATGTCAATATGGATTTTCTGCTAAACGCTAAATATGCCAACTCGTTACGGCGAAAATGGACCATAAAAAAAATCTGAATTTATCAGTCAATCACTACAAAATTTTGTAGAGTGATATAATGTTACACGATTACGAAAAAATATTATATCCAGGTTAACCTCAGAGAGTAATTGGTTAAGAAATTAATTAAGACGTAGTAATTAATGATATCATCAAAAAATGTTCCATGTGCACCAGTTTTCGTGTGTGACAACATACATTTTCTTAAGTTAGCTTTATACAGTTACAACAAAACAACTTTTACTTAAAATCAAAACTACAGCAAAGAGAAAATTATTTTCTTAAACATACGTGATTTTCAGCAAAATTTCAACTAAAATAATGCAAAAATATAAAAAAAGAAATTATTATTAAAAAATCTAATAAGACTACCACTGAGTTGTTTTCAAATATTCATGAAGGATTTTTTTACCAAATTTCAGCAAGATTTAACAAAATTTAATGCGCATGGAACACTTTGAACTTTACAAATATTACCAAAATCTGTTTTGAAAGAAGATCATTTGAAATCTTGATATAGGGTGATTGCGGGAGAGATGGACCACGTTTTTTCTTCGTTCCCTAAAAGCCATATATTTATATATATTTTACTTTTCACAATATATACATATAGTGTATGATATTTCTTGTAAAAATCCTAATGCAGGAGATCATACCTCTAAAGGATTTTTTATAATGATTTTTATTGACATATGAAAAATTATTTGACTCACCAACAGCAACAATGATAATTAGCTGAAAAATTATTGTTTTTTTGAGTAGCAAATAGTAGCACGCCTTATAAAATCTCTTAAAGTGTCTCACTGATGTAGTTATCTCACTGATGTAGTACTCTCCATGTATAGCTAATGCGCCATACATGGAGAGGCGCATTAACTAAATATTTGGCTGGTCCATCTATAACGGAATTCTCCTAGCTGTCAGCTGTCATTTGTTTACATATTTAAAACTGTCATATGCCATTTGTATCGATATCATATTTATTTTGCTTTAAACCTAATGAACTGTAGATTAATACGCAGAAAGAAAAGAAAAACCGTTTTGATGACACACTTTTGCGAATTGAATGTCCATTGTCGCCTTAAACGAAAAAAGACCAGGGCATTTAATCCCATGAACGTGCATGCTTTAGACAGGGAAAAAACATAAATGTAAATACATTTTAGTGGATAGTATTAAAAAATGATAATTTTATTACTTTACTATTTTAGAGGTAAATTATTAAAATAACTATGTTACATAATAGGAAAAGATTTTGAATGATGGAGGTTTGATGGTAGGGCCGGGCCCCTATAGACCCTAATGACGAACCGCTATTGCATTTATCTATAGTAAAGCTTTATAGTAGGGATCTTGTGAATCATAGTAAAATGATTTTTTTTCCGTTGCTACGCAGAAATATTTTTGTAGGAATCCTGTGAATCATGAATTTAAAAGACTTAGTCGGACCCCATTTATATTAACAATTATTGTAGTTAACTATTATTTCAGCAGAATTTTAACTACGACGAGAATACGTTTGATATTTCTATCCCATAAATTGATTTACCTAAAAAGCTCTATAAACTTCAGGAATGTTCTAAATCAACTGAATTCCGAAATATTTAAAAACAGCGACTGAAAGGTATCTAGCAAGATTTAATGAGACTCCTTAAAATACCACCTGAACTTTTAAAGGTATTACTTAATATTATTTCAAAATATTTTCGAAACGATTAAAACTGATTAAAATTTGTGTGGTATAACAATCCCGCAACAAAAACTCATATGAATAATAAAAAAAAAACAATAAATGCAATATGCGTGTCAATTTTATGAAAAAAAAACCGTTTCTTAAACATTTTTATCAAATTAATTTTCGCATTAAGACAACAAGATATTCATATTTCACTTGTTTGTATTTAACATTGCTTAATTCTGCAAGCAATAAAAATTTATGCAGTCTTAGTTCAGCTGATTTTCAATAATAATTAAATCCCCGGGGCTTTTATAATTAAGACAAAATATACGAATAAAAAATGAATACTTAGCTTCGTAATACTCATCAAAAGTAACTCGCATTGCCTGCGATTTTTTCCCCCGTATATTTTAATGAAATTAAGAAAGCTGAAACAACATTTTTTATCGCGTCGTGTTATGTATTTTTTTTCCTTTTGAAAATTCTTTTCGTCGGAGACTTTTTAAAAACATTTTTGTTCGCCTGGGAGTTTTGTGGTTAATTATTGAAAGTGAGCACAATGCCTATCATACCTTTTTCTGCTTTGAATTGTGCATAAATGCATAACCACAGAAGATATCAGTTAGTATGGTATTCAATTTCGAAGTTTTAGAATTAAGCTTATGTTAACTTAAATCTCAATTATAATTTAAAAGAAAAAGAAGAAAGTTAAGATGTATATTCGAATTAATCTTTGGTGCTACAGAATCAGTTTTTGAAACTTGTTAGAATAGGATTTCCTGTTAAAACACAGGCTTTTCTCTAACTTTTTTTTAGTAAATTAGAAGTTCGGGTTATCTGAGGAAGAAAAATCATAAGCAGAAAATGTTCTAAACCTTTTTGAAGATACAGTTACAGACGTTTCCTAAGAGATTTTATTGCATTTTAAGGCGATAATATCTAACGACAAATTAAAAAAATTCGGTTTCTAAAGCATTTTTTGAATGGGGCTCAAACTGGTTGCTCAAGAAGCATGTAAAAGACCTTAAAGTGATCTTCCTCTGGTGTATATTCGTATTTCATTTTAACAAATAATATCGTATAGACTTCATAGATTTCACTATAAAGATAAGTCATAGGTTTTCAATTTATTTGAAAGCAAAAAGGGTTTAAAAATAACTAAATCTCTTTCTGTGTAGATTAACTGCGTTCAATAGAGCCATCTATGATAAGTATCTTGTGCGGTCATGGTGTTGAAATAATCATCTCTCTGTTTTTCGAAGAAGAAATTATTTCATTCTATATTTTTTACAGGACTTATTAAATTCTCTTCTGGAACATTTTTGTATGCCTTTGCAAAACGTACATACTGGTGAAGCAGTTTGTTCTCATATTATCAACAAATAAATACCACTGAAAAAATTTAATCTGCTTGGAGCATTGCATTCTAACAGCAGCATTTTCATGTAAAAACTGTCTCCTTTTTAGCGTTTTGTAAAACATTTAATTATGTATTTTTGGTTAAATTATGATCCGCAAAAGCATATTTTTCGACAGTAATACAAGTTTCCAGCACGGGTACTACCAGGAAGGAAAAGGTAGTTTTACAGGCAATTTAAAATAAGATTCGCTCTCTGTAAACAATATAATAAAAGAACACAGTATGGTGGCTATTCTATAGATTAAATTGCCTAGGCTCAAAACAGTTTCGATAACCTGACATGCGAACGCAGTAATACAAGTTTCCGACACGGGTACTATCAGGAAGGAAAAAGTAGTTTTACAGGCAATGTAAAATAAGGTTCGCTCGTTATAAGCAAGATAATAAAAAGAACACACGATGGCTACTCTATACATTAAATATTAGAGGCTCAAAACAATTTCGATAACGTGCGAACGCAGGAATACAAGTTTCCAGCCCGGGTACTATCAGGAAGGAAAAAGTAGTTTTACAGGCAATATAAAATAACATCTCTCGTTATAAGCAACAGAATAAAAAGAACACTGTCTATACTATAAATTAAATTGCCAGGGCTCAAAACAGTTTCGATAACCTGACATGCGAACGTAGCAATACACTTTCCGGTAGGGGTACTATCAGGAAGGAAGAAGTAGTTTTGCAGGCAATGTAAAATAACATTCTCTCGTTCTAAGCAAGATAATAAAAAGAACACTGGCTATACTATAGATTAAATTGCCCGGGCTCAAAACAGTTTCGATAACCTGGCTTACGAACACAGTAATACAAGTTTCCAGCACGGGTACTACTAGGAAGGAAAAGGTAGTTTTATAGGCAATTTAAAATAAGATTCGCTCTCTATAAGCAAGATAATAAAAAGAACACAGTGATGGCTATTCTATACATTAAATTGCCCAGGCTCAAGACAGTTTCGATAACCAGACATGCGAACGCAGTAATACAAGTTTCCGGCACGGATACTATCAGGAAGGAATAAGTAGTTTTACAGGCAATGTAAAATAACATTCTCCCGTTATAAGCAAGATAATAAAAAGAACACTGGCTATACTATAGATGAAATTGCCCAGGCGCAAAACAGTTTCGATAACCTGACATGCGAACGCAGTAATACAAGTTTCCGGCACGGGTACTATCAGGAAGGAAGAAGTAGTTTTGCAGGCAATATAAAATAACATTCTCTCGTTATAAGCAAGATAATAAAAAAACACTGGCTATATTATAGATTAAATTGCCCGGGCTCAAAACAGTTTCGATAACCTGACATGCGAACGCAGAAATACAAGTTTCCGGCACGGGTACTATCAGGAGTAAAAAGTAGTTTTACAGGCAGTATAAAATAACATTCTCTCGTTATAAGCAAGATAATAAAAAGAACACTGGCTATACTATAGATTAAATTGCCCAGGCTCAAAACAGTTTCGATAACCTGACATGCGAACGAGGTAATACAAGTTTCCGGCACGGGTACTATCAGGAAGGAAAAAGTAGTTTTACAGGCAATGTAACATAAGTTTCGTTCGTTATATTGTATTTATTTTTTTCCAATGTCCGGCCGCTGCCTTGGAAGGCTTTGCCCACAACGGGCCGGAATTGTTGGCCACTTTTTTATGGGGGCTCCTAGTAGGTGGACCAACGTTGCCCCCTATTAAGGGACGAACAACCCAGTGGGGGATGGAACCCCGACCGCCGGGAGTTGAACCCGAAACCATAGTACGGTCCTTTATCCACCATAAAATCCGTTCGGCCGATTCGCTCGTTATAAGCAATATAATTAAAAGTACACAGTGATATCTATTCTACAGATTAAATTGTCCAAGCTCAAAACAGTTTCGATACCCTGACGTGTGAACGTAGTTAATACAAGTTTCCAGCACGGGTACTATCAGGAAAAGCAGTTTTACAGGCAATGTAAAATAAGACTCGCTCATTATGAGCAAGAAAATAAAACGAATACGGTGATGGCAAACGTTTTTGAAAAGTTTCTCGCATTTTACGCATTATTCTTTAGCACTTGCTCCTGGGACAAAAACTCAGTATTAAAAAGAGGGGGGTGGATCTATTTAAAAGCAGCTTTCTTTTTAAATTTCACTTTCAGAATGTTCCAAACATTTTACCCTTCCCGTTTTTACAACTTTTATTTTTGCAATTGAAGAGCAAAAAATAAAGGTAAACGTCAATAAATGCGGATAATACCATGAACTCAGACACAGCAGTGAGTATTTGAATGAACAGGGAATACAGAAAATTCCATACAAATTTTTAAATATCATTTATATATTATTAGATATAGTTACATATGTACAGCCTATTTGGAATTCGCTTAATATATTCTACACTAGATATACATACTTTATTCTTTAATGTTTTTTGAATTTCTGTTCTGTCTTTTATGATATAAAATATGCTTATAAAATCATTTCGCGGGCCATTTAAAGGTGTTTCATCAGAAGAGCGGTTGTCCTCACACGACTTTTGAGCAGATTTATTCGCAAACCAATGATGTCAAACACTCGAAAAAATTAATAGTTCTAGTAATTATGGATGAATTCTTACAGTATATCTGTATATGTCTTGCAACTTTCAGAAATACTTCATAACCCTCAAATGCACGAATTTTAAAGACGCTCGCTGCTGATCACTCAATAGCCACGAATGTAAGCTAAATTTTCTATGTCAGGTTTGTGAATAACAAATTAATTTTTCCAAAAACGCGCAGTTTGAAAGAAATGTGCGAAATTTTTGTTTAGTCAGGAGATGACTAATTTATTAATAAAAAAACTATATTTTATAGTGAAATTGACGTAAGAAATTTGGCTTCTACTCGAATACGTCAGAGAACTGTTTTACGAATACAATGCAGATATGCATCACTATGCACTTAAAGCATAAGCACAAAAATCGTCTTTAAAATCTGGGCCCAGGAGTTAGCTGTTTGGGGGAAATTTTGCGAAATTCCTTATGTTTAGCATTTTCCTCTGAGTGTTGCGTAATACTTATAGGTTCGTTGTTTATAACAGCTCATAGAAAACTTATAAAAATACTTCTAAATTTTTACGCGTCTCTAGCGCAAGTAATTGTTTTTTAAAGCTGTTTAAAAGTTGCACGAATTCCGAAAAGAACAGCCTTAAAAAGCCTGCGTGGTTCAGTATATGACACACGTTACTTTATACTTTTGTTTGATGACTATGAATGTGCCGTAAACTAGGTCCACCTAGTGGGTATTTTGAAAATTCTTATAATTCCTATAACGCATCTTTTGTACACTTCAAAATCTAAATACTAAATTTGTTGGTAAATTCCCCTATCATTATGGCGTCTGGGTGGTTAACTTAAATAATCAAATATCAGAAATGTACATTTGAAAAAAAAGAAATATAAGCATTTTTTATAATTCATAAATGAATGAATCTAAACAGTTAATTATTATTATTATTATTATTATTATTATTATTATTACTGCATTGAAGAATATTGTTAAATTATATAATTGAGTTAAGTTTTACGTTATTCTGCATAATACATATTATATTTTGACTTGCACTCAATTACTTCTGAGTTTCACAGTTTATCTTAAATGAACTTAATGAACTTATTAAAGATAACAAACTTAAAAATTAGCCTATCATATTTACTTGTATAAGCGTACGCTAAAAGTAATTTATAGAAAAAAATGATAAACAACAATTTCAATTATTACCTTTTGCGTAATACGTTTTTTTTCTTTATATTAGCTGGATTCATTATCAGTGCTTTAAACAGGACATAACTTTCTCTAAGTCATTTTTAAGCACTGATGAATTTTTTTTAACTAATAAAGTTCTTACTATATATGAAATAGGATATCTATAAATGAATAGACTTTTAATAGGCTGAAAATCATGAAAGGAAAATACACTACCTTTTAACTTTTCTTTGTCTAAAAACATAAAATAAAAAAGATCGGAAAATGATGGAACGATTGTTCATTTTTGACCACTACATATGTCCATACTCTTTACTCGAGAGTCGAAAATCGTTTTAGAAGAAAACAATCCCTATGATGATTGAATTTTTTTCCTTCCTTGATGTATGATGAAAAAAAAAAAAATACAGAGGAAAGTTGAAAGTTAGCTTCCGATTTGTAAGATTAAATTTGTTCTTGCAAGTGCCTTGAAGGAATCGTCCAAACGCCGATAGTTTTTAAGTCTGATGCAGTTTCGAAGAGAAAACCTTGATTCTCCCGTTTACGTTGCTGTAATCTTGAATGAATTATTTCTTATTTGGGAAGGACTAGGGAAAAAAATGGAATTTTAATCTTAATAATATAAAACGGGCTATCAGAAGGAACACTGATTTTTTTTTTTTTTTCGTAAAATGTTTGCTTGATCAAAGTGTTTGTCATGAATTGATTTTTGCTCTGCAAACACTGAAGTTATGTCAACGAAGAAATAATCCTCTTAGTTTCTTATATTTTTTTGTTTTAAAAGTCAATAAATGAGTAAGTAATTTCGATGATGATCCGGAAACTTAATCTTTATAAAAACAAAAAAAAAATCTAATTTTTATATCCTTAGAGATACAGCTGTTCTTAATTCAATATTAATTATGAAAATGATCTATTAGTTAAAAGAAAGGAATTTTTATTAGCAGTGCCGAGGGAGAGGAAAGTGTAAAAATACAGTTCTCATTTCTTTTAGACTTGACGCACTTATATTCATGGCTAACCGAATTATATAGACTTATAGTTTGTATGCATACATATAAATAAAACAGATGTACTTGATTGCTATTTTCGACACAAAAAAATATTCTTTTGGAGAAATCGATGTAAAATCGATTTCAAAAAATTACTTCACCACTCTTTATGATTAATTTTTCGGGCATTGCTATAGTTTTTAAACTAAAAAAAATATTTTGGTGAATTTAAAAATAATGTAGGTGCTGTTTTACCAGAATAATTCCTACAAATCATTTTATCAAATCAAAAAATTTATTAGTGCAAACCAAATTTTTGCTGAAGCAACAAACAATTTTTTACGTGTCAGGAGACAAGTAAATTTATATTTCATTAGCATAATTTTTTTAATTATTACCTCATTAAAAACACATTTAAAAATGTATACTAACAATAAACACTTATGCAAGAAAACAGCAAGTTATTTTTGACGCCACACAATTTCTAACAATAAAATGAAATTGGTATACAAACAAGATAACCAGGAGTTCTGTAAATTACTGATGACTTTTATGCTACCTTTTAATTTATACATACATTTGGGAGCTATGATAGAATTTTTCGACTGTTGCGACGCAGTTCCCTGTGTTCTTTACGACGAAGGGCTTGGACTGAGGGAGTTCAAAACAGTTTTTGAACGAAACGCGTATCCTCTTTCCTTTTACTTCTTATGTGTGTTTTTTACAAAGTTTTTTTTAATTACTTTATCGTTTAACACCAGTAATTTGAGTGTTTTTTCACTTGTATTACTGTGTTCGCTATACTATAGATGAAATTGCTCACAGTTCTTTTTATTATATTGCTTATAACGAGCGAATCTTATTTTACATTGCCTGTAAAACTACTTTTTCCTTCCTGATAGTACCCGTGTTGGAAACTTGTATTACTGCGTTCGCACATCAGGGTATCGAAACTGTTTTGAGCCTAGACAATTTAATCTATAGAATAGCCACCATCATTGTGTTCTTTAATTATATTGCTTATAGAGAGCGAATCTTATTTCAAATTGCCTGTAAAACTACCTTTTCCTTCCTGGTAGTACCCGTGCGGAAAACTTGTATTACTGTGTTCGTACGCCAGGTTATCGATATTTTTTTGTGCCCGGGCAATTTAATCTTTAGTATAGCCAGTGTTCGTTTTATTATCTTGCTTATGACGAGAGAATGTTATTTTATGTTGCCTGTAAAACTAGTTTTTCCTCCTGATAGTACCCGTACTGGAAACTTGTTTTACTACGTAAGCACGTTACCGAAATTGTTTTGAGCCTCTACAATTTAATGTATAGAGTAGCCATCAGTGTGTTCTTTTTATTATATTGCTTATAACAAGCGAATCTTATTTTACATTGCCTGTAAAACTACTTTTTCCTTCCTGATAGTAACCGTGTTGGAAACTTGTATACTGCGTTCGCACATCAGGGTATCGAAACTGTTTTGAGACTAGACAATTTAATCTATAGAATAGCCACCATCATTGTGTTCTTTAATTATATTGCTTATAGAGAGCGAATCTTATTTCAATTTGCCTGTAAAACTACCTTTTCCTTCCTGGTAGTACCAGTGCTGGAAACTTGTATTACTGTGTTCGTACGCCAGGTTATCGATATTTTTTTGTGCCCGGGCAATTTAATCTATAGTATAGCCAGTGTTCGTTTTATTATCTTGCTTATAACGAGAGAATGTTATTTTACATTGCCTGTAAAACTATTTTCCTTCCTGATAGTACCCGTGCCGGAAATTGTATTGCTACGTTCGCATGTCAGGTTATCGAAACTGTTTTGAGCCCGGTCAATTTAATCTATAGTATACACAGTGTTCTTTTTATGATCTTGCTTATAACGAGAGATGTTATTTTATATTGCCTGTAAAACTACTTTTCCTTCCTGATAGTACCCGTGTTGGAAACTTGTATTACTGCGTTCGCCCATCAGGGCATCGAAACTGTTTTGAGCCCGGGCAATTTAATCTATAGTATAGCCAGTGTCCTTTTTTTTTATCTTGCTTATAACGAGAGAATGTTATTTTATATTGCCTGTAAAACTAATTTTTCCTTTCTGATAGTACCCGTGCCGGAAACTTGTATTACTGCGTTCGCATGTCAGGTTATCGAAACTGTTTTGAGCTTGGGCAATTAAATCTATAGTATAGCCAGTGTTCTTTTTATTATCTTGCTTAGACCGAGAGAATGTTATTTTATATTGCCTGTAAAACTACTTTTTCCTTCCTGATAGTACCCTTGTTGGAAACTTGTATTACTGCGTTCGCATGTCTGGTCATCGAAACTGTTTTGAGCCTGGGCAATTTAATCTATAGAATAGCCATCACTGTGTTCTTTTTATTATCTTGCTTATAGCTAGCGAATCTTATTTTAAATTGCCTGTAAAACTACCTTTTCCTTCCTGGTAGTACCCGTGCTGGAAACTTGTATTACTGTGTTCGTACGCCAGGTTATCGAAACGGTTTTGAGCCCGGGCAATTTAATCTATAGTATAGCCAGTGTTCGTTTAATTATCTTGCTTATAACGAGATAATGTTATTTTATATTGCCTGTAAAACTACTGTTTCCTCCTGATAGTACCCCTACTGGAAACTTGTATTACTGCGTTCGCACGTTATCGAAATTGTTTTGAGTCTCTACAATTTAATGTATAGAGTAGCCATCAGTGTGTTCTTTTTATTATATTGCTTATAACGAGCGAATCCTATTTTACATTGCCTGTAAAACTACTTTTTCCTTCCTGGTAGTACCCGTGTTGGAAACTTGTATTACTGCGTTCGCACATCAGGGTATCGAAACTGTTTTGAGCCTAGACAATTTAATATATAGAATAGCCACCATTATTGTGTTCTTTGATTATATTGCTTATAGAGAGCGAATCTTATTTCAAATTGTCTGTAAAACTACCTTTTCCTTCCTGGTAGTACCCGTGCTGGAAACTTGTATTACTGTGTTTGTACGCCAGGTTATCGATACTGTTATGAGCCCGGGCAATTTAATCTATAGTATAGACCGTGTTCTTTTTATTATCTTGCTTATAACGAGAGAATGTTATTTTACATTGCCTGTAAAACTATTTTCCTTCCTGATAGTACCCGTGCCTTAAATTGTATTGCTACGTTCGCATGTCAGGTTATCGAAACTGTTTTGAGCCCGGGCAATTTAATCTATAGTATACACAGTGTTCTTTTTATTATCTTGCTTATAACGAGAGATGTTATTTTATATTGCCTGTAAAACTACTTTTTCCTCCTGATAGTACTCGTACTGGAAACTTGTATTACTGCGTTCGCAGGTTATCGAAATTGTTTTGAGCCTCTACAATTTAATGTATAGAGTAGCCGTCAGTGTGTTCTTTTTATTATATTGCTTATAACGAGCGAATCTTATTTTATATCTATATAAATAAAATAGACTTTTGTCTGTACATTTCTTTGAATTCAAAAATTTTGCAATTTCTATCCGTTTCAAGCACCCGGGAATCCGATGCGACCCTCAAAAAAAAGTTTGTCTGTCTGTCATTCTGTCATTTTGTCCTTCTGTCATTCTGTCATTCTGTCCGTGACGCTTTTTTGTTTAAGCATCACGTAAAAACGACTGAAGCGAATGATATGAAATTGGGTGTCACGATAGGTGGTCACTCAACTTAAAACATAGGCGTCCTATTTTTAAAAAATCTTGATTAGAAATTCAGATTTTGCGAAAATCGTTTCAAACTGCGTAAATTTGTGTTCAAGCATCACGTAAAAACGACTGAAGCGAATGATATGAAATTCAGTGACATGATAGGTGGTCACTCAACTTAAAACATAGGCGTCGAATTTTTAAAAAATCTTGATTAGATTTTCAGATTTTGCGAAAATCGTTTCAAACTGCGTAAATTTCTGTTCAAGCATCACGCAAAAACGACTGAAGCGAATGATATGAAATTGGGCGTCATGATAAGTGGTCACTCAACTTAAAACACAGGCGTCGAATTTAAAAAAAAATCTTGATTGGATTTTGAAATTTGCGAAAATCATTTCAAACTGCGTAAATTTGTGTTCGCACATCACGTAATAACTGCAAATGTGAAAAAATGATATTTGGTGAAAGGATAGGTGGTCACTCACCTTAAACTATAAGCATCTAATTAAAAAAAATCCATCAGATTTCGAGATTTTGTGAAAAGATTTTTAAAAACTGAGTGAATCTTTGTTCCCGTATTACGTAATAACGACTAAAGCGAATGATATGAAATTGGGTCAGACGATAGAAGGTTGCTCAACATAAACTATAGGAGTCCAATTTTTTAAGCATTTTTATTAGATTTTGAGATTTTGTGAAAATTCTCTCAAAATACGTTTATATTTCTTCAAACATCACGTAATAACGACTAATACGAATGATACGGAATTGAGTGATGTGATAGGTAGTTACTAATCTTAATTTATAGGCGTTGAATTTTAAAAATATTTTGCTTACATTTTGAGATTTTTCGAAAATCGTTTTAAGATGCTGAAAATTTGTTCCAGCCTCACGAAATAAAGACTGCAGAGATTGAAACGAATTTGAGTGACATCATAGGTTGTCACTCAACTTAAATTCTAGGCGTCAAATTTTTCAAAAATGTTGATTAAATTTTGAGATTTTGCGAAAATTATTTCAGTATGCGTCAATATTCGTTCGCGCATCCCATAATTATGACTAAAGCGAATGAAATGATATTACTTAGTTACTCTCTAATCTGCAATATTTTAACAATACATAAAAATTATAACTTCGCTTTCTTTACTTTGGCAACATACTGCATCCATTCTGTGTACTCCTACAATGCTGACGAAAATTCTTGCATTTTGGAAATTTTCATTCACTAACCCGTCGAGGACGGGTACTTCAGCTAGTTGCCTCTAAAACTACTTTTTCCTTCCTGATAGTACCCGTGCCGGAAACTTGTATTACTGCGTTCGCATGTCAGGTTATCGAAACTGTTTTGAGCCTGGGCAATTTAATCTATAGTATAGCCAGTGTTCTTTTTATTATCTTGCTTATAACGAGAGAATGTTATTTTACATTGCCTGTAAAACTACTTTTTCCTTCCTGATAGTATCCGTGCCGGAAACTTGTATTACTGCGTTCGCATGTCTGGTTATCGAAACTGTTTTGATCCTGGGCAATTTAATGTATAGAATAGCCATCACTGTGTTCTTTTTATTATCTTGCTTATAGAGAGCGAATCTTATTTTAAATTGCCTGTAAAACTACTTTTTCCTTCCTGATAGTACCCGTGCTGGAAACTTGTATTACTGTGTTCGTACGCCAGGTTATCGAAACTGTTTTGAGCCTGGGCAATTTAATCTATAGTATAGCCAGTGTTCTTTTTATTATCTTGCTTAGAACGAGAGAATGTTATTTTACATTGCCTGAAAAACTACTTCTTCCTTCCTGATAGTACCCGTACCGGAAACGTGTATTGCTACGTTCGCATGTCAGGTTATCGAAACTGTTTTGAGCCCTGGCAATTTAATTTATAGTATAGACAGTGTTCTTTTTATTCTGTTGCTTATAACGAGAGATGTTATTTTATATTGCCTGTAAAACTACTTTTTCCTTCCTGATAGTACCCGTGCTGGAAACTTGTATTACTGCGTTCGCACGTTATCGAAATTGTTTTGAGCCTCTACATATTTAATGTATAGAGTAGCCATCAGTGTGTTCTTTTTATTATATTGCTTATAACGAGCGAACCTTATTTTACATTGCCAGTAAAACTACTTTTTCCTTCCTGATAGTATCCGTGTTGGAAACTTGTATTACTGCGTTCGCACATCAGGGTATCGAAACTGTTTTGAGCCTAGACAATTTAATCTATAGAATAGCCACCATACTTGTGTTCTTTAATTATATTGCTTATAGAGAGCGAATGATATTTCAAATTGCCTGTAAAATTACCTTTTCCTTCCTGGTAGTACCCGTGCTGGAAACTTGTATTACTGCGTTCGCATGTCAGGTTATCGAAACTGTTTTGAGCCTGGGCAATTTCATATATAGTATAGCCAGTTTTCTTTTTATTATCTTGCTTAGAACGAGAGAATGTTATTTTACATTGCCTGCAAAACTACTTCTTCCTTCCTGATAGTACCCGTGCCGGAAATTGTATTGCTACGTTCGCATGTCAGGTTATCGAAACTGTTTTGAGCCTGGGCAATTTTATCTATAGTATAGCCAGTGTTCTTTTTATTATCTTACATTGCCTGTAAAACTACTTTTTCCTTCCTGATAGTACCCGTGCCGGAAACTTGTATTACTGCGTTCGCATGTCAGGTTATCGAAACTGTTTTGAGCCTGGGCAATTTAATCTATAGTATAGCCAGTGTTCTTTTTATTATCTTGCTTAAAACGAGAGAATGTTATTTTACATTGCCTGTAAAACTACTTCTTCCTTCCTGATAGTACCCGTGCCGGAAACTTGTATTACTGCGTTCGCATGTCAGGTTATCGAAACTGTTTTGAGCCTGGGCAATTTAATCTATAGTATAGCCAGTGTTCTTTTTTATCTTGCTTAAACGAGAATTTATTTTATATTGCCTGTAAAACTACTTTTTCCTTCCTGATAGTACCCGTGCCGGAAACTTGTATTACTGCGTTCGCATGTCTGGTTATCGAAACTGTTTTGAGCCTGGGCAATTTAATCTATAGAATAGCCATCACTGTGTTCTTTTTATTATCTTGCTTAAAGAGAGCGAATCTTATTTTAAATTGCCTGTAAAACTACCTTTTCCTTCCTGGTAGTACCCGTGCTGGAAACTTGTATTACTGTGATCGTACGCCAGGTTATCGAAACTGTTTTGAGCCCGGGCAATTTAATCAATAGTATAGCCAGTGTATTTTTTATTATCTCTCTTATATCCAGAGAATTTTTATTTTACATTGCCTGTAAAACTACTTTTTCCTTCCTGGTAGTACCCGTGCTGGAAACTTGTATTACTGTGTTCGTACGCCAGGTTATCGAAACGGTTTTGAGCCCGGGCAATTTAATCTATAGTATAGACAGTGTTCTTTTTATTATCTTGCTTATAACGAGAGATGTAATTTTATATTGCCTGTAAAACTACTTTTTCCTTCCTGATAGTACCCGTACTGGAAACTTGTATTACTGCATTCGCACGTTATCGAAATTTTTTGAGCCTCTACAATTCAATGTATAGAGTAGCCATCAGTGTGTTCTTTTTATTATATTGCTTATAACGAGCGAATCTTATTTTACATTGCCTGTAAAACTACTTTTTCCTTCCTGATAGTCCCCGTGTTGGAAACTTGTATTACTGCGTTCGCACATCAGGGTATCGAAACTGTTTTGAGCCTAGACAATTTAATCTATAGAATAGCCAACATCATTGCGTTCTTTAATTATATTGCTTATAGAGAGTGAATCTTCTTTCAAATTGCCTGTAAAACTACCTTTTCCTTCCTGGTAGTACCCGTGCTGGAAACTTCTATTACTGTGTTCGTACGCCAGGTTATCGATACAGTTTTGAGCCCGGGCAATTTAATCTATAGTATAGCCAGTGTTCTTTTTATTATCTTGCTTATAACGAGAGAATGTTATTTTATATTGCCTGTAAAACTACTATTTCCTTTCTGATAGTACCCGTGCCGGAAACTTGTATTACTGCGTTCGCATGTCTGGTTATCGAAACTGCTTTGAGCCTGGGCAATTTAATCTATAGAATAGCCATAACTGTGTTCTTTTTATTATCTTGCTTATAGAGAGTGAATCTTATTTTAAATTCCCTGTAAAACTACCTTTTCCTTCCTGGGAGTACCCGTGCCGGGAACTTGTATTACTGTATTCGTACGCCAGGTTATCGAAACTGTTTTGAGCCCGGGCAATTTAATCTATAGTATAGCCAGTGTTCTTTTTATTATCTTGCTTATAACGAGAGAATGTTATTTTATATTGCCTGTAAAACTACTTCTTCCTTCCTGATAGTACCCGTGCCGGAAACTTGTATTACTGCGTTCGCAAGTCAGGTTATCGAAACTTTTTTGAGCCTGGGAAATTTAATCTATAGTATAGCCAGTGTTCTTTTTTTTTTAATCTTGCTTAGAAAGAGAGAATGTTATTTTACATTGCCTGTAAAACTACTTTTTCCTTCCTGATTGTAGCCGTGCCGGAAACTTGTATTACTGCGTTCGCATGTCTGTTATCGAAACTGTTTTGAGCCTGGGCAATTTAATCTATAGAATAGCCATCACTGTGTTCTTTTTATTATCTTGCTTTTATAGAGCGAATCTTATTTTAAATTGCCTGTAAAACTACCTTTTCCTTCCTGGTAGTACCCGTGCTGGAAACTTGTATTACTGTGTTCGTACGCCAGGTTATCGAAACTGTTTTGAGCCCGGGCTTTTTATTCTATAGTATAGCCAGTGTTCTTTTTATTATCTTGCTTATAACGAGAGAATGTTATTTTATATTGCCTGTAAAACTACTTTTTCCTTCCTGATAGTACCCGTGCCGGAAACTTGTATTCCTGCGTTCACATGTCAGGTTATCCAAACTGTTTTGAGCCCGGGCAATTTAATCAATTGTATAGCCAGTGTTCTTTTTATTATCTTGCTTATAACGAGAGAATGTTATTTTACATTGCCTGTAAAACTACTTTTTCCTTCCTGATAATACCCGTGCCGGAAACTTGTATTACTGCGTTCGCATGTCTGGTTATCGAAACTGTTTTTAGCCTGGGCAATTTAATCTATAGAATAGCCATCACTGTGTTCTTTTTATTATCATGCTTATAGAGAGCGAATCTTATTTTAAATTGCCTGTAAAACTACCTTTTCCTTCCTGGTAGTACTCGTGCTGGAAACTTGTATTACTGTGTTCGTACGCCAGGTTATCGAAACTGTTTTGAACCCGGGCAATTTAATCTATATTATAGCCAGTGTTCTTTTTATTACCTTGCTTATAACGAGAGTATGTTGTTTTACATTGCCTGTAAAACTACTTCCTGGTAGTAACCGTGCTGGAAACTTTTGTTACTGCGTTCGCACGTTATCGAAATTGTTTTGAGCCTCTACAATTTAATGTATAGAGTAGTTCATCCCATCAGTGTGTTCTTTTTATTATATTGCTTATAACGAGCGAATCTTATTTTACATTGCCTTTAAAACTACTTTTTCCTTCCTGATAGTACCCGTGTTGGAAACTTGTATTACTGCTTTCGCACATCAGGGTATCGAAACTGTTTTGAGCCTGGACAATTTAATCTGTAGAGTAGCCACCATCATTGTGTTCTTTAATTATATTGCTTAAAAGGAGAGAATCTTATTTTACATTGCCTGTAAAACTACTTTTTCCTTTCTGATAGTACCCGTGCTGGAAACTTGTATTACAGCCTTCGGAAGTCGGGTTATCATAACTCTTTTGAGCTTGAACAAATTAATTTATAGAAACTGTTCCTGGGTTTGAAATCCTTATTACATTTTACATGTTATCTTTCATATAACCATGAAAACGCATTTTACATTGCCAGTAAAGCTAGTTTTTTATTCCTGATAACGCTAGTGCTAGTAAATTGTATTACAGTGGAGTCTTGACTTACCCGAATGGTGCGTTCCAGGACACCAGCGTAAGAAAAAATTTCCTTTGTGAAATAGGGGATAAATACGACTTCTAGAAATACCCATATAGTTTTTTAAACACTTATAAACACTCCTCAAACCAATTAAACCACTCCATTATTATATATTACCATTTCCTAAATAAAGTAATAAATAAAGCCAGGCTTATACTGGGAGCGTTTCGGTGATTCTGTCATCAGTGATGCTACGAGCGCTGAAATAATGTTTGCTGATTGGGCTCTTTTCTTCAGTAACATATCACGGCGACAAAACTTACCCCTTACATTCTGCATTTCTGTTTGCGCTTCTTAATGCTTGCGAATTTTTTTGCGTTGCGGGCGAGCAGTCCGTGTTAGCTCTGAGATACTCATAAAAAACTCGCGTATATATTCTACTCGTGTAAGGTAAATCGTATTGTAAAGTGAGTCCACTGTACTGTGTTCGTCCATATTTTACTTTGCCTGCCAAACTACTTATTCCTTCCTGATGCTGTCTGTGTTCGAAACCTTCATTCCTGCGTTCGTAGATCGGGTTATCCTAAATTTCAATCATTACTGGCTAGAAATATATTGTACTGACTTTTTAGCTTACTAAATATTACAGATGTTACGTCCTGGTACCAGATGTTTAACTTAAAAAAGTGAATTCGAAATAGGCATTTCTATTCTTATAAACATCATTTGGCATGAAACAAATATCGTTAAGAGCCCGTGACGTTTAAATTAATATAGCTGTTCAAGGAATTAGGCACATACTAATAAGCTGTTCAGTGAAACATTTACTGATAAGTACTCTGATACAAGACAGTATATTTTACCTTGATTAAAAATAAAAGAAGGTTTTTTTTATAGTTAATGGACTTCTTGTTTAGTGGACTCCTTGATACTAAGATTTTATGAATGTACAGCTGCGGGCGAAAAAACGCCCACTTGCTCTTTATTTGGCCATTAATCGTCGTACAGCAAAGTTATATATACCATTCATTTGCATATAACGTATAGTTTAATTTTCTAGTAATTTAGTTTGCATAAGGGCCCGTCTTTATATTTAATTTTGAATCAAGTTCGTTTTTCTCAATGGCAACGTCGTATTTTGACTTTGTGAAACGAAATAAAACCTTCAAATTGCCGTAAATATAAATTTTCGCTATTTTTCTACGATAATTTACGGAGATATTGCGAATTTGTTTGTGCGATTTTACGGGGTTTTCACCAAACTGGAAAAAAGCTATATATATATAGGGAACCGAACTTTTCGCCTTTAATTATTTTCACTCGCGAAAGTTAAAAGAAAATATCATTTACAAGGGAAATACTTTTTCTAGCGTTAACTTTGTTTTGTAGGAAGAATATCAGGGGTAGAAATTAGAACATTTAGGGCGAGATTCAAGTGAAACACAATTTGAACGTTTTCTGCGTCGAACAGGGGAAACTTCGAAATATATCAATGTTTCTTATTCAACTGAAACAAACCAGTCGTGTTTTGATCACGTGACACCGCGATACGTTTGTTCATTGGAAGCATTCTGGGGACTGAACCGGGAACTGGGGGCTGAAAAACGTTCGATTCGAACTCGATCGCGCGCGTTTCACTTGAATCTCGCACCTTAGTCTGTGGTCAAAGGACCGCTAACTCTAGTTCGTAACATTTACCACTGGTCCGTATGCATGATTTAAAAGTAAATACGAAACGGCTGCTTACGATTTTGAAAATCTTTCTAGTTTTGAAATTGTTATTGGATATTTGAAGGTTCTCTTAGGCAGGTGAAATGTTGCCAGGATTGAAAGGCTGTTTTCTGCGCTTTGACTACAAGCATGAATGTTACTCAGACATGGTCGAATTTGAATAATGGTTTCATGATTCAAAGTTTATTTGAAAACCTATTTGTCTGAATTGCATCTAAAAAACGAAATTACTTTTTTGCCAACCCAATATTATCTCTGCGTTCGTTATTTTAATTTCTTCATTAAATATTATCGTCTGCAGTGTGCAATATTTTTAAAGACTTTTGGCGGTATTTTAATTTACTGCCTGATGAAAATTTATCCAGCAAAATGGCATTTTGAATGTTTCTTAAAGTATGAAAAAATCCAAACATCTGGTGTTTCAGATATTAAAAAAGGTCAAATCAGGTGCGCATCCAGAGGAGGGGAGAAAGGGGGGTTGAAAGAACTGCATCTCCCCCACCCCACCCCACCCACACACATTCACGCACGAAATGCGACCCTTTATTTAGCTAACAGTTTGATATTTAGCTTACAATTGAAAGTTAGCTTATAATTTGATACATAGCTCCCCCACCTTGAAATAAAATCCTGGCTACGCTACTGGGTCAAATTCATGCCTAGAATGTTGAGGAGGATAAATGGAAATTTTTTATTTGGGAAGAAATAGTACTGGAAGCTACGCTTTATAGAATCACCATCAAACTCTAAAAACCTTCAATTTATTTGCTTCAATATTTGCTATATTTTAATATCGCTAGCTTGTATTATTTTTGTGCAAAAGAAATGTAATTAACATTTTATAATACAATTTAAAAAAAAGTGTGACTTTATAAATTTATATATGGCCCCTTAACTCATCAAAATAAGGAATTTAAATTAATTTAAATTAAACTACTGAACACAAAAATTTGAAATTTTGCACAGCAATGTAAACTTTTTTTCTGCTTCCATTTCCGCTAAAATTTGGTTAGATCACTATTCATATTTTTTTTCGGATATTAATATCATAATTCATAATTCATATTAATTAATTACTACAAATTATAATAATAATAAATTATGTTTGGGCAATTTAGTTCTATTAGTGGAGGGAAAATCAACCTCCTAAGATCAATATTAAATGAGATATAAGCTGAAATGTGAAAAAATATTGAACACAGGGGGAGGGAAATTTTCTGAGTTTATAACTCATTCATTTTTAGCCCAAATGTATTGAAAATTGGTATAAGGGGTTAAAATGAGTTAGACTTTTGAAGTATGAAGCGAAATCTAGGTGTTGCCATTGGAAAAAGAAGTCGGTTCGAATTTAAATATGGAGATGGCGCCTTATGCAAATTTTACGAATAGCAAATTAAAGTGTACGTTAATCGTAAACGATTGGTGTATGTAACTTGGAAGATTGACGAAGGACGTCCAAATAAAGTGCAAGTGCGCGTTTTTTTCCGCAGCTGTACATCAATGCATGTATCAATATTCAAGGTATCGAGGACGAAAGCAAAAATAAATATCTTTATGGAAAATACATAAGGTGATTTTGTAACAATTTAGGGAATACCCATATTTCTATTCTTGAGTTTATATTTTTAAAAAAGCGAATTGGACGTATGGTTTTCTTTTTCTGCAAATACACAATGCAGGGGCTACTGCTGACGGGCATGGTATCACCTTCTGTAAGACAGTTAACACTATCATCGCACTTATATCCTTCTTTCATACTGACATTTATTTTTTTGATCTACGTTTGTAAAAAATGTGAGACAAAACATTTACTAAATTTAACTATCCAATTTCACATAGTAAAACAATTAAGTATATTTAAGAAAAAAAAGAAAGAAAGAAATACACGCAAACTATTTTTATGGTATCATTAATGATTCAAAACATATTTCCAAACAGATTCTTTATTATTTCGAAGCTGTAAAACTCACTAAAGCTGTTGGAAGGTTTTTCCATTGTTTAAACAATGAAATTAAACTAAAGCTATAAAGAGAGCTAAATGGAAATATATTGCTTTCGAATGTATTCAGTATCGTTGATTCAAAATGACCATAGGCAGGGTTTGTGGACTGATTGAAACAACACGTGATGCTCTCAGGTGGCCACCTTCACAAGTTGTGATCCCTAGCGTTGCTGCATCATTTCAGTGTTCAGACGAAAACAGCTATTTTTAACCCGTTATGACAGTTGAGTAATGTCATTCATTTATCAGTACAATGTAGTGTCAAACTCCGCACCAAATACAGCAAAAGTATTTAAATTTGTGCTTACTGCACGTGGAAAATTAACAGTTACAGTTATGTAAAAGTCACAATCACAGTATAAAATAAGTAAAACTGTTAGAATTCGTGTATGCCTCTTGCGTAGAGTAGGAAAAGCATAGCAAATTGTAGCAATGTTTGCGTATTTTTATAACAAACTTTACAGCCTGCATTTCATGTTTTCTAATGTTGATGTTTTCTGAAGCACATTAACATTTCCTCAGTAAAATGTGATATCTTGTTTCCGCAAAAGTAACATATTCAATATTTTTTTTTTTACCCTAATAACGTAAAATTCACGCCAAAAAAGCAGTATTTATGAAAAACTCCAACTTTTTTCTGGAAAATACCGGACATCTAAAAGTGCCGGACGAATAAATAGCTTTCAAAAGTTACGCAGATTCTTTGATTCCACGATTGTTTATTAAAAAAAACGGGTGAAAGAAATTATTATTTTTTTTAGCTATAACATTTCTAGATAAATTATAGCTAACTTATGTTATTTTCATCAAAGAACACACATATTAATCCTTTAAAAATGCCATGAAAAGAATGGAATTATCTGGATTGATTTTGTGTACGTGCAATTCCTAGTTGTCATAAATCTTTGATTAGTGTTATACAGTTCGTGTGCAACTTCTCTGAAAGCACACATCGACGAGCGTTTATTAAGTTATGAGGAATTTTGATGGTGGGCACCATTTTTATTCAATATTAGATTAGGATATCATCTGATCATACAATAGTAAACATTAGTTACATACGTTAATTATTTCATTTTTTCTACAAATTTTCTTTTTGCTAAAGTCAGACGTTTCGTTAGTAAATAAATTATCCTGGAAATGCTCAAAATGCCTTATATTCTCAGATTAGAAGATGAAGCTACGTTCAAACTTTGGAATGTAAATTTGTAATATTAGGGAGTACTTAAAACTTATATGTCTTCCTTAAAATGATTGCTTTTTTAACGCGATTTTTCCACACGAATGTAGACTCTGCAACATTTTATCGTGAGAACTTTTATAATGGTATCATTACATGATTATTGATGTTTTTTAACAAATTTGTGTGCCACTATAAATGTAAATACACTTTTATGTGAGTGATTTTTTAAATAATATATAAGTAGTTTCAAATTCAAGAGAAAGTTAACTCTGAAAAAATTAATTTACAATAGTTTTATTACAAATTGTAAATTATTAAAATAGTGAAATAGTGGATTTTAAATTATCTTTGTTTAAAATGTACTAAGAAGGGTACTGATATAATGCACTAATATAAACCCCCTTTAAATTAAAACTAAAAATTAAATACAGAACAATACTTTGATAATCTTCAGCTTTCACTGTAACCTTTTTTTCAGTATTTATTCTTATACTTTTCTTTAAAAATTTGTTAATTTTCAACAGGTACTCAATCTGTGGACAAGACAAGGATTGGGTACAGTAGAACAGTCAGTAAAGCACATACAAAATAAGCTATACTTTTACAACACATTATTATTAAAATTAAATAAAGGTTGAGTTATTATACACAGAAGATATGAGAGCAAGTTTTAAAATGGCAAGACATAAAAATAGTTTTAGTGATGAAACACACTTAAGCGTTGCGAAATGCATTTCTGAATAATGTTTGATGAATTAAAAGTAATAATGTAACGTCAAATTAAACAATAAAAGATAGCAAAATGTTTTCAAAAGTTCGTTTTATCATGGAATGAGATCGGAAGTTTACTAGAAATTATAATTGTGTCATTGTTCTTTTTGTCCCTCCACAATCCAAATCTGATATTTTTAAATCCAAATTCAAAACTGGTACAAAATTAATCAACAAAATAAGTAACATTACATGCTTGTAAGCTTTAAATTAAAGCAAAGATATTAATTATTTGATGAAAATTTACTGCTCAAATAAAAAAAAGTAAAAATTTTCGGATTTTTACTAAAGCGGTAGTAGAAACAAAAATGACTGCAGCTTCCCTACAAGATGAATTGTTAGAGTAACAAGTTTTCATAGTGTTGCAATACAGGTTAACTAAATTATGACATTTTTTTTAATCATTTGAACCATAAAAATATCTATTGTCCCACTGTACCCCCTTTCCCTTTTACTAAATGCTGATAGTATTATTTCTATGTTGCTATAGAGAAGGGTAAAGGCAGAGACGTATTTTGAAGGCAGATCCAAAATACTTTAGAAGATCATAATGCACATGGATGAAAATAGGCGAAAAAAGATCCAACTCATTACTAGTTACAAATGATGCATCGGAATGATGCAGCTCTCCATTCTTATAACCATTCTTATTTGTCTAGTAGTTAAACATTGTGCCATTTTCCAGTTATGTACAATACGTACCTACTGGAATTGAGACTATTTTTTTTTTTTAAAGGAGTGATTTCCATACATTTCTTATAAAGGACGAAATATCGGTCGATGTAATGATACGACTGCGCTCAGATTTGCTTTTTGATGTGTACAGCCTATAAATCTTCTTTTTTCCTAAATTATCTGTATCAAAGCAATGCAAGAATAAACTGCCTCAATGTCTATTTAAATTTTTTGTAATAAGCGATTTATATTATTACCCCAAAATGTCAAAAATAAATAAATAAATGAAACAAATACAAAGCAATACAGACAAGTTTAGGCATCGTTATTTTAAAATTGTTATATTCACGTACCAATAAAATTTAATTTAATTTTTGGTTATAAAATTTACAATTTTTTTAGTTTTGTTTGAAATTTAGACTCTTGTGAAATATCTTGAGATTATATTAAAACATCACAAAGGGAGACAGACGTTCTCTGTATACGCGTTTTTGAAAAAAAAACTTACTGATAATATTCATGTATCATTTTCGAAAGTTTTTTTGTTTTCCCCAGGACTCTGCAATTTATTCTCCATCAAGATAAATCCATATGCATTTTAATAATTTATATGATGACAAAATTTTGAAACTCCGATTTATAATTATTAATATTCACATAGAAAATAAGCAAAAAACTTACCTTCTAGAGGTAACCAAGATGTAACCGATGTCTGACGTACTGAAAAATGGAAGTCATTTTGCGATTTTCAATAATTATTCTAGATTTAAAGCCATCGCAACCACTTCAAAAACTTGAAATTGAACTGTTAAAGTGTCAAGAATTCACCTTTCAATTTTTAAATATTAAGTTTGCTGATAGTTTTAAACTTGGTGCACATATAGGCAACGCTTAATAGAGCAACGAGTCCGTAAAAATGTTAAAATTATTAAAGTAGTTTAATCGAATAGTGAAGCTATCAGTTGGATGAATCGATAATTCCTCGATTAAGATGGATTTTTTAAAATTAAAATCATGTCTGGAAATTCATTTAAAATGTTTTTTTTTGTGAAATGATATAGAACACTTTTAAAATATTGACACGAAAATAATATGCTTAACCGCGTATAACATGCAGTAAAATTTAATCAATTATGTGCAACCAATGGCAGCTTTCTCGTCTTTGAAAAGACATCATTCAAATCATTGGGAAAACTTTTCCGTCATTGCAAGTAATCTGTGGAAGAAATACTGCAATATTTCGGAGGACAGAAGTTTCTTTTTTCGTACTGCCTCGCACTTTTTTAATAATTTCATCAGAATAAAAGCAATATTTTTTATTTCTGTGTTTTCCAGTTCACTTCCAGTTTTATTTCAGCCTCTGTGACTGATTTTACGGGACCATTTGTAAATCATGTAACTACTTCATATATATCTACTTCATCTTTGCTTCGCTAAAAGTTATAACACATTTTCTAATAATTATTTTTACCAGGTGTTCTAAATTGATTAATACACACTCTTATTTTGCATTGAAGTAGATGAGAAATAGGCAACAAACTAAACAAGGTAAACAAGGTAATAATTTAGAATATTTTAATAAAATTGTTTACGTTTTGATATTTTTAACTTTATATGTAGTCAAGTCTTAAATCTCCGGGCAGCACACACTGACTCTCTGAACGTGACCACTCGTCTTATGTTGTACGAAGTGCATTTTGGTGCAAAAGAGGTACTTTAGAATATTCAGCTACACGTTCTGTTCTAGTTCTCAGTAGCACTTGATACTTTTTTTTTACTGTTCGACTATCACACAAAACGTACTCCACAGTTCCTCATGCAATTTATGAACACTATACGCTTTGAAGTCGTTCACTGTGGTACGGTATGTGATAACTGCAATAACAGCTAGAGAGCCCGATACTCTTACACTTAGCAGAGAACGAATACGGCAAAAGTGAACACAAATTTGACCATAGAATTGAAAATAAATTAGGTTAGCATCCCATTGTCCGTTGATGGGTTAACGAGATTTAAAATCGGAGCACTAACTGCTGCATGTACAAGGAATCGGTCGCAAAAATATGTAATTTAAAGCGAAGTTTCTTGCGCTCATTTTTTCAATAATTATGCAAATATTTATTCAAAGGGCTGTTCTTAAGCCAAACATAAGATGTTGTATATTGTAAAATGGCTTACGCATTATTGCCGGACAACAGACAGAAAATTAACTGGTTATTGTTGATTTCTGTAGTCACCAGACCGTACCTGGTATGTATATTTATTGGTTACGAACTATTTTCGTCCCATTCTTATAGATTTTGCAAATACTAGTGGTGTTTAAAAAAATTACGACAGTTATTGTACGAACATTTTTAAAAACGTACGCAGATAGAAGAAAATCCATTCTTTATTTTCCATATAAATTGTCCAATCTTGGAAATGTATGCAAAAATGTTTAGTAGAATCATTTTACAAATTTTTTATCAACGTATTTTTAACGTAGTATCTCGAAAAAAATCATGCGATTTTGGTACATAAATACAAATAAGCTAGAATTTTTAGAGTATCTATTTATAAGCTGTACTACACACAGCAAAAAATGATAAACTTGTATCAGGTAAGAAACTTCGAGAAAAGAATTCTTGAAAATCGAAAATTTAGCAGGATGTGTCACTCTTCGAAAATGTTTTCTGTGCAACTCTATTTTGAAGAGTTTCATAAAGGATACTGATGTTTCATTTATTACGGTGTGTAGTGCAGCTAATGAAAAATCATCCTGAATTTTTTAGAATCCCTGACGGAATTAGTTTATTTTCCATTGCGTATAAAGCCCGTGCGGGAGAAGGGAGTTTTTTAAAGTGCTTATATATTTATGCGGGCGACTGCACCTATAAAAAGAAAGATTTACAGGTGTTTATTGTAAGCATTTTGTTGAAGCAATATCTATTATCTGTAAATTCTACTAATGCTTACATAATTTTGCGACCAAGGGGATAAATGCTTGAAAATGGTACTTTTACAGTGAATCAACCTGGCGTAAGAATGCTAGGAATTAATAAGCAATATCGGAACATCAAAATATATTCTACTGTATGCATACCTAAAATGTTTATCGCATTATACAAAAATAAATAAATAAAAACACATGTTAAATGTAATTACTTACGTTATGCCCATTATTACTTATTTCATTATTCAAGAATCAGTAAAAAGTTCATATGAATTCACTAAATAACATAGTGTGTTATTTTAAAATTTAAATAAACAAGATTATTCCATTAGTCGGTAATTAAAGTTAAAAATAAAGTAAACAGTAAGTGAACAATTTAAAACCAGTTGTTTATTTTATTTTATAATACGCGCGATAGAACGTGTTGTGCACGTTCGTAACAGAGCTAGTTTTACCCTACAATTGTACGTTTTTACGAGAACGTATAGATGTAAGTGATATGTGAATACTGTACGTTATGAAAAAGCAGACTGAACGCACTATTGAACGAGCTTGTGCTCCTGGGGTTCATTGCAACTTTTTTTAAAATTTCATTAATCCATTTCAAACGTAAACTGTATATTCCCACATAGAAGTACTATACTCAGTTTTGCAAAACGTATCATCTGGATTATACAAACACGCAAATTTATGCATCCAATATAAAAAGTCAAACTTTTATATCATATGCATTAAGAAAAGCCCAACAGAAAATCTGCTATGAAATGGATATTTAGTGGAAAAATAATGTCAATGCTTAATCGTTTTTTTATACATGGAATAATAATGTTATCTACTTCATCAATTTACATAACCAGCAAACTAACCTGAAAATATAGCTGTATTTAGACTGAAGCAAATAAGATATATATGTTTAACATAAATTGCCCACTTCAACATACTATGGTTATCCATTAGTGGACAGTTGGGTGACTGACATATTGTGACATGAATGAGACGCGAAAAGCTAGTGATCTAAACATGCTACCATGTCCATATTACCTCTGGACAAGTTTATGTTTGGCTAGACGATTAATTCATCGCATACCATTTATTTAAATCATTAGTAAATGAACCATGTAAATATCTATGATTTGTCTACGAGCACCTAATGCATGAAAGGAGTGAAAATAGACTTATGGAAGAACATAATTAGCACTGTTCAGTGCCCGTCAGAACAAAAATAATCAAGAAAAATTTAGGGGTAGTAAGAAATTGTCAGATTGGTTGTTTCTCTTATTAAAATATATAAGTCACCATATATAAAAAAAATATTACTGAAAAAAGAAATGAAAAATGTGGTTATAATTTACTTAAATGAAATTCGTAAATAAATGAAACCAATTAAATTTAAAGTTAGTTCGTTTAAATACAGAAAAACTAAAGAAAAATTAATAATAAAGCCCCTACTGCAAACTAAATAAAAATAATTTTTATATCATTTTACATATTTCATTTCTATAGCCTTTGCTTCTAATAATTATGCTTATTTCTCTGTGTTCATGTTTTCTCAAACTGCTTTTTTTCATTTTAGTCTACTTTTTATGCACACCTGTATTATAATTTCTTTCAACTCGTTATTTATATTTAGACTCAATCCTGGTTGAATCCTTAAAGTTTGTGGAACTATATTATATGAATTAGACTTCGAACTCCCGCATTCACATGTCATCAATTCAAGTTAACTGGGAAAAAAATTAAAGCCGTAATTGTATTTCTGAATTGGTAAAAATTCTATTTTAGAGCCTTGAATTTATTTTTGAGAATTTGAATGACAATTTTAAACAAAACGTATTCGAAAAAAAACTTAACTTTATAATATTAAAAAAAATTAAATAAAAATCAACGGTACTTGATCTACGTAAATTAAGTTTTTATACTTTATTGTGTAAGTTTCAGTAATTTTCATACATTTCTCCAGACTATCAAACATGTTCAAATGCCTGTAGAGTGTTTAAATTTTTATTAATATTTTTACTGCTTTATAATTATGTTCTGAACCTCAGAAACTATAATTTTATAGCATGTTATATAATATGATGAGTTTTAATTAATACGATTTTTAATCAGTTGTCATGCGGCACGGATTGAAACTTATTAAACTTTGGTACAATTTTTAGATTCAGAGTACTAAACTCAGTCGAATAATGCCATTACAATACTTGAAAGTAATTATTTTTTTATAATCCGGCGAATACGTATTGAAATAAGAAAAGAATATTAAGCTTTATTTATAAAAGAAAGTCATTTCTTTTACTATTTCAGGTTTCACTTTTTCTATAGTTATTTGATATTTTTAAAACATTCTTAGCTTTTGAAATTATTTAAATATTATATTTTTTAAACCAAAAAAAATGTTTAAGATGTAGTATTTTTCTTCTAGAAAGCTGTGATTGACCAACAAACAGCTTGAGAAAAAGAGACGATATGTCCTCAACAAGTCAGGGTTATAATGCAATTGACCTTCAATTAAAACATCCTTGCGGGGAACTAAAGTTAAATCTACTGAAAAAATAATAATATCCCCTGCTACAACAGTTTATCTTTCTGGATAGAAATACAGTCGAACACGTTTAATGGAATAGCGAATTTTCTACGAAAATGTATTCTAATAAGCGTGATATTCTATAATCCGGGATCCCATTGACTTATTATTACAGTTTGGTAAGCTGAAAATTTATTACTTTAAGCGGACTATTCCTTTAACCGATGTTCCATTAAGTGGATTCGACTGTATCAACACTGGTAATCCTAAGAATTAGGCTTTACGTTTTTGATTGAGTTCAATGCTTTCTACTTAATTATTGATAGTAGGGGTAGAACTATAAAAGAGTGAAAAGAAATCTGCATATGAGCTGCAAAAATGGCAATTGCGACTTTTTGCAACACGTAAGTATGCGTGTTATAAGTTTAGTGTTATTTTGGACACAAATAATGAATTTAAAAAATATTTTTTTTTAATTCTCCATCGTTTTTCTTATTTCAACTTAATCAAGCGCAAAAGCATATTGTAATATATTCTGTCTGTTAATAAATAGCACTATAATAGATTTATTTACTTCACTTATAGCCATGAAATTAACAAGCAGGAGTGTCTTTACTGAGAACTTGCTTTAAAATAAAGCATCAAGCAAAAACCATCACTTAATCGCTTAACTAAAATTCGTTTTCAAAGGCACCGTGAAAGAGAAAATGTCTTAATAACTCTAAATACTTACACCAAATCCATTATACAACTGTCTTTCAATGATAAAAAATATTCTAGAGTAGTTCAACACGCCGTTAATTTTTCCTGTCGAATGAATACGCAAATGCAAAGTGCAAGGGTGTGTTATGGAAAAAGCAGCTGTATCATAAAGCATAAATCATGATACCATGGGGATATTGGTGGGTGTCTTATTTTTAGATTAAATGGGATAGCCGATTTCCAATTTGTCACCTATACTCCATTATGTACTTTAAGTGCGTATTAATCCGAAGTTTATTTTGGACCCACACTTCCAGGGATCTAAAACGTTCAAACTGATCCTCAAGGGAACTGAGTTCATGAGGTAACCACGAGTATTACAAGCAAAACCACTCTATTAAATAAGTCCCGTAGGTCATTACAATAATGTATCGCAACAGGCAATATGTTTAACTAACGCTTCATTCAGCTACCTCCTGTTAATTAACGTGAGAAAAGCTACCAGATGTTCTTGCCTTACAAGCCGTTACTTTACACGGAAGACAGTATTTCAAAATTTGTGGAAATTTATTACTTTGAATTTCTTTTGTTGACCAAGGAATTGTAATGTATGGCATGCTTAATAAAAAATTATTTGCTTTATAGCAGGCTTTGAAAATTAATTAGAAGAGAAATTTTCGAGTGGAAATTGATTATTTTAGCCAGTTTGTTTGAATAAATTTTATGTGAAGTAGTGTTTAAAAACATATAAAAGAAACAAACTTGCATCAATTAATTGCAACTTTGCACTGAATTGTTGCAAAAGCAACAATTCAATATTTATAGCTTTTGCATTTTAATAGAAATGTTGATACCACTTCTTGAAGAGATACTTCTATAAGGGAGCCTGTTTCATTAAATATCTGGCATGATCAATAATTCTGTAAAATCTGTTGTTGATATTATAAGCATTCTTTTAATAAGAACAGCGGAGAAAAACGTGTTACTTTTTATGAAGATATCGCGAATAAGAACATGTTAATTCATGAAACACTAAAATTATTTAGTTGATCAAATGATCTCTATTTGTTAAACTTACACTTTTACAGATCCTTTTAAAACATCTTTTTTAATTTTCAAGTAATTTAAATTTAAATGATATACAGCATTTGTTACTTGTGACTAAAAACCCAAAACAGTGCAAATCTGATAATCTATTTTTTCCGATTTATTACAGTCAATTAGAGATTTAAAATAAAAAGCGGGAAAAGATTAATAATCTTTATTCTCACACAGTAACATGTGTTTAAAAATCAAATGTATTTGGTGCATTTAAACACTAGTTACTGCATTTACAAATTAAGATTCAAAAGCTCTACAAATGAAGACTTTTCGGTGGATTTGGTTTCACTGCACATATTGCAATATAAGTTTATCTGTTATCTTGGAGGTCATTTGAGATTAAACTTTGTTATAACACTTTTACAGACTTGATCTAAATTCAGTATGCTGTTTTCCTGTGACTGTTAAAAATATTTAGATCTTGAATTGTTTTTAAACTTTCACGTTTAAATTTTTTTTTAAATTTCAAGGCAGAATTACCCATCAGGATCCGTTAGCTCTAATCTGTGGGTTCCAAGCATTTTGGAGGCGTCAAAGGCTGCCTCTCAGAGGAGAAAAAAAAATTCAACAAAAACATATCGAATTATTTACGTTTAAAAAAACAACATTAAGTAACCGTATCTAGTCTCGTAATACGCTGGGACACAGTCCTCTTGTAAGCATATGTTTTGAGAAGAAATTCAATTGGGGAATCTAGCAGAGACAACTTTTGAAAAGCGGTTGCTCAAAAATTTCACACACAAGGGGCTCCTGTGGGTTTTATCGGATACTGAGAATTACTTCATTTGATTTATTTTAAATTCCTCAATGAATTCTGCATTATCTATGCTGCGTTTGACCCTTTGAAGTGCACCAATTTCGCAAAAAACTGCAGCCGTTGCCATCGCTCGATTTAACAACCAGAAATATGGGCATCGATCGAATCGTCCATTGCGTGCCACAAAAACATGTTTGACACAGTTGGCTGTGCGGCTGCTCAGCCAGCTGTGTCATTGGGTATTGGGCGCAGATGCCGGTACTGATAAAGTAATTCTGACATTTTACGAATAATCTATTATTTTTATTTGAAATAGTGTGCTTAATAGAAAATGATTTTCGTGTAACTATGTCCTCCTTAAGTACTTAATTGAAATCAAATATATTCTTCTTGAATCACAGTAAAAACGTCTGAGCTGTGTCCTCACGACAAGGACACCCCGCGTTAAAGTTTTAAAAATATAAAATGATATTGGAAATATTTTTACCGTTGTAATAGAAATCATTGCTTGAAAAGGAAGAGCGCCTTACCTCTCTGTCGTTGATGAACCACCTCAGTATAGGAGGCGTACTCTCCTTTGCTGAGGTACAGTTAATATCCACTAAGTCACCCACATCGTATCTTGTGGCACTTCCGCTTACACGAGGCCGTCTCCGACTTGGGATGACATTAGGCTCTGTATATAAATGACATGAAAAGAAAAAAAAATAGGAAATCAATATGGACTAAACTTCTGAGCATGGTTCAAATGTGTAAGCTGTTTAACATGATTTCAACGTATCTCATTTCATTGTGTGTACAGTGTGTCACATAAATAGAGTTACAGCTGCGGAAAAAAATGCCCACTTGTACTTTTTTCGGCCGTCGTTCGTCATACAGCAAAGTTACAGATACCAATCGTTTGCGATTGACGTACGCTTTAAGTTGCTATGCAGAAAAATTGCATAAGGGGCCATCTACATATTAAAATTAGCACCAACTTTTTTTTTCCAATAGCAACTCCTAAATTTCACTTCATATTTCAAAATTTTAGCTCATTTTAACCCCCGATACCAATTTTCAATAAATCTGAACTGAAAATGAATGAGTTATGAGTACCCAAAATCCCTCTCCCCCTATGTTAAAATATTTTTTCATACTTTAATTCATATCTCTTATAATATTGAAAACAAGAAAGTGACTTTTCTTCGTACTATTAGAACTAATCGAGCCAAACATAATTTACAATTATTATAATTTTTAATAAAATATTAATATAAATCATGAATTATTAAATTAATATTCAAAAAAAAATTATGAATTGCAACTAGCAAAATTTTGAGGGAATTAGGTGCAAAAAGTGATTTTACATGGCTGTGCAAAATTTAAAATATTTACGTTCAGTAGTTTAATTTATATTAAATAGAATGTGTTATTTTCCTGTGTTAAGGGACCATACATAAATTTATTAAGTGACAATTTTTTTTTTAAATTGCGTAAAATAAATGTAAATTAGATTTCTTTTGTGAAAAAACGGTAAAAGGTAGCGATATTAAAAAATATCAAACTTTGAAGCAAATAAATTAGAGGTTTTTACAGTTTGATGGTGATTCTATAAAGCGTCTGTTGTTGCGTCTGCTACCATATCCCACCAATTAAATGTTTTCCATGCATAGAATTAGATGCAGTAGATGTGCAATACAACGTCCTATTTCTGAAAAACTAACATCCTCAACATTCTAGGCATGAAGTTGGCCTTGTTTAATATTGGAAACATCAGATCTTTGGACTTCCTTATACTATGTCAAACATTCAACAAACATTCAAAATCATTTTTTTCAGTCTAATTTTCATCTGACTGTAAATTAAGTCAAAAGTCTTAATTTATAGAGCAAGAATATCGCACATTGCAGACGATAACATTAAATAAAGAAATTGAAATAGCAAACACAGTGATAATAATATTGGGTCGGCAAAAAAGTAATTGCGTTTTTTACATGAAATTCAAACAAATAAATTTTCAATCATGAAACCATTCTTCAAGTTCGACCGTAGCTGAGTAACATTCATGATCGTAGTTAAAAGAGCAAAGAACAGCCTCTCACTCCTGTCAACATTTCACCTGTTTAAGAGAACCTTCAAGAAAAATACTCAATAACAATTTCAAAATTAGAAATATTTTCAAAATCGTGAGCAGTCGTTTTGGATTTTTCCTTTAAATCATGTGTACGAATCAAGGGAGTTATGGACTCACGGGTCATTTGGACCACTATCTAAAAATCCCAAATTCTACACCTTACATTCTTAGTACAAAAAACTGTAAGACTAGAAATAATATTTTCGGTGATAATAATATTTATGTCTTTTAACTCTCGCGAGAGAAATTAACGAAAGGCGAAAGAGTTCGGAACCTACAAATAGCGTTTCTGAATTTGCAGAAAGTCCCTTAAATTCGAAAAAATTAATTGACAATATCTCCGGAAATTATCGTAGAAAATTGGTGAAAATTTATATTTAGGATAATTTTAAGGTTTTCTTACGTTTAAGGTAGTCAAAGTTGTATGCTGCCTTTGAAAAAAACGAAGTTGATGCAGAATTAAATATGAAGATGGCTCCTTATGCAAATTAATTTACTAGAAAATTAAAGTATACGTTATTTTCAAACGAATGGTATATATAACTTTGCTGTACGACGAACGACGGCCAAATAAAGAGCAAGTGGGCCTTTTTTTCCGCAGCTCTACAAACTTAAGGGAAGAATTGTAGAGAATCACAAATCATTGTAGGGTACACAGCGTTATTTTATTACTCTGATTAATAGTTCCTTCAATATGTTATTAAATTTTCCTAATTAAGTTTTATAAAAAATATGTCTAACTATCCAAGGATTATATTATTCAAAATAAAATATTACATAAATGAATAAAGATTTGAATTCAACTTAATAAAAGTAATTTAAACATAGAAATATAGAATATTTCACTAACAGTCCGTAAATATATTAAATAGTTCATGAAGTCAACGTTTTTGTTAGTTTACTGATAAGGAAAGTTGAAATCTTTATTTGTTCTACCTTCCTTTAAAGTTTGGACTTGTAATTTTTGGATAACCTGTATATTAAACTATTCGGTCATAGACACACACACACACACACAGAGAGAAAGAGAAAACTAAATAATATTTTAGTAGTATTGTCTATATAAAACTTTTTTTACATTTATTTGTGCATGTTAATATTTTCGTGAAGGTAAGATAATTTGGCATGCACCTAATAAAAGGAATTAAAACGTATAATATCTTAAAAACATTGTGCCAAACATTGATGGGGCGTTCGACAAACTATACAGTTCCTAAAGCAGTGTACGGTCACGCTTTTTATGTTTTGAATATATATTTACCAAAGAAAAGATTTCACTTTTCCAATTTACTGGTTACTAGTTTATTTTTTTCTGTAACATCCAAATTTTGAAGCTTTATTTGGTTCAGTAACAAAATGTATTTTAACCAAGAAACTCTTTTCATAATTGCATATCGTTTTGAGTTTAAATAATCTGCAGCTATGCGTACTACAAAAAAAAATCTTAAGTGCAACTTCTAGATTCTTTAATAGAAAACTTTATTGAATGTAAAATTTTATAAAGCGTGAACATTAAACCTCTATATTCATGTTTCTTTTAAAAATTTACGTGTTAAAATTACGAAAAAATTGGCATGTCACAGTCGCTGTTCGCAATTTTGAACATCCATCAACAAAACTTTTTCAAGCAGCTTAGCGTGTTGCGCAGTGCGTGTGAAAGAACAGATCTGTCAAACTTTAATAATATAAGACTTTTAGAATACATTTTTAAGACAATTAGAAAGCACGCCAAGTTATACTCAAACAATACATTAGCGAAAGTACAAATTTTTGCATTTGCTTAACTGTATGTGTTCAAGATATGAAAGAACATGTAGAAAGTTTTGACCAAATAATGATACTGCTATTTGAAACCACAGAACCATTTCTTACTTTTAAAACGTTTTGTCATAATTTCATCGAAAAATGCTAAACATTCTTTTGAATATCTTTGTAAAATTTGCCGAAATTTACTTACAGTGATTTGTTTAATACATAATATTTGACTAAATAGAAAAAATGCAGGCTAATTCATAACTCCAGCCGAGCTTTCAGATGACAAGAGTTGAAAAATGAATAAGTAATCTAAGATTATATACAATAAAAGAGAGCCTTGGTTTGAATACAGAAACATTTCAAGAATAGCAAAAGCGAACAAAAATCTGTCTGTGTATTATAATTTGCTAAATCAATATAAGTGCTCTTAATGTAACGGAAATTTTGTATGAAATGTCGATAAAGGCACCCACTGGCAAAACAATTTATGTTGGGTAGTACAACAAATTCAAAGAAACAAGATGATTGCCCGATAAGCAACGAAGTGGTCAGCCAGGTTTGAATTGGAGATTTCATATATAATAGTGAAAGTGGAGATATAATAGTGGAGATTTATGCGCAGAACTCTGAATATGAACAAATACTAATTACTAATGCCGCAAGCGTTGACTTCAGATGATTGCTTTTGTCGTACGAACTTTTACATCGATGCCAAGTCGATGATTTACTGCTACAGAAATGTAACCTTGTGATGAAGTTACCTTCACTTGTCCAGAAAGGGAATCAGCCCTTACGTACACCAAACGTACTCATTTAGGCAGAAAAAGTTTTCAGAAGAATTCTGAAAAAATCCTTACGCAGTAGCGGAATACTTTAGGGATTTCCTAAAAATTAATGCGTGGTGTGATATCTCAATCTGAACCGACGAGTATATGAGTGTCTTTAATTTTAGTTTTAACGGAATAAACTGTTACCGGTGTATTCTGCTTAGTTTTACTATAACGGTGGTTAATTCTACAGTTACAGAACACTATGGTGACTTCGTTTTTAAACAAGAAGCAGCCCCGCGCCATTTTCTGTAGTATGTGGGAGAGTACTTTAAAGCAGAAATACCTCGTCGCTAGGTTATACTACCTTTTAAAGATGACTCACATCTCCCGCCATGGTCTTCTCGATCACCAGCCATGACCTACTTGCCTTCCAGGCTTAATACTGTGTGACTTTTTCTTGTAGTACTATGTGACAAACACTGTGTTCTTACTCCCTTTGAATTTACCAGAACTTAGTGAACTGAGTCACATTTGCCACCAATATGGTTCATAGTACTTCGTTGAGAAGAGTATGGGACGAAATGGATATCACATTGATGCATCCCTTGTAAGAATACATGGCCTATAGGGTCTTTAAACTCAAATTGTTTCTGTATTTAGTTAAAGGCCCTTTTTAATGTATTCATCTTTTTTTCTAGTCCACTAAAAAACTAGAAAAAATATAAATCACCTATATACTTTGATGATACAAGTAATTAAATGCAGAAATCACGTAATATTTAAAGAACTAGCAATCCAATTGGGTTTCAGAATAAAAGATCTTATAAAGCATTATTAATTTACAGAATTTATTAATTAACTAGAAGAAACTATAACATAAGTTAATTAAAATTAACTTATTATTTTATAATTTCAAATGATTTTTTAATAAAAATGAGAGAGCGAAGCAACAAAATTTTGAATTACCCTCACCTCCCCAGATTTTTTTTCTTTTTTGATCCACCATTTCAAGTTTATCAGTGTTTTTTAAAGAAAGACGATAAACAAACACATGACAAACACATAAATTTCTAGGAAGAATTAAAATATTCCAAATTCATTTACTAATTCGAAATGTTATTTGACTTAAAAGCAATAGCGCTTAGTTTCATGGTGAACTTAAAGAAAATAAAACCAACATTTTCGAAAACTTTCAGGTTTGAATGCGTTTTTCAGCAAAATTAGATAAATTATTTCTGCCATTCCAGAATATAAACAAGCATTAAACGCTTTCAATGTCTTCATTAAATCATAAATTTTTAGGAAGCTGATTTTTTTACGATACGAGATTTTATGGTAATTTTATTGATTATTGATATTTACAGTAAAACTTTCGTTGACTTTAAAATATATGTATTGAAATAAAGCGTTTTGAAAAAAAAGGGTCAGTGTAAATATTTCTCAGCGATACTGCTTGATTTTATAGCAAAAATACTTTTTATTTACGTCTTAAATTCTTTTAAAATCATTATAATACATTAACTAAGAAAACTTCATTGTAGCTTGTTTTAACTTAGTTTATATAAGATATAATTTTTGTTTAAATTGTGCTCATTTCTTTTCTTAATCATTTTCAGGAACTTTGAAAAATTTGCAAAATCATTGCAAAAAAGTAAATAAAAAGTTAATTAGCTTCTTTTTGTGAAAAGTTAAGCCCTTTTAAAGTTTTTGAAAGCGCGTTAATATTTTCAAATTATAAATTTGCCTTCAATTGATTTATCATAAACACACCTTTTATTGCTATTAAAAAACTTGACTATTAACACGTTTAAAATGTTGAATCATGATTAGTTTACGTGTGGTGTAATTTACCATAATGAAGCCAACTGAAGTCCTTTGTATGAATCTAAATGTATTTAAAAATACTCATTTTATAGCAGAAATAAAAATCCCCTATTAATGACAAAACATTTTTTAACGCAAAGAAATGCGAAAATAGATTGTCTGATTTTTGCAAAAGCTGTGTGATATAATTCAGAAAAAAAATTCTAGAGGTAGCTTTCACATAAACGGAAATCAAGGATCAGACAATATGATCTCCAAAGTATATCAGCAAAAGACTTATGGAATATCCATCTTGTTTTTCAATGTATATTGCCTATACACTAAAACCACCCGAGGTAAAAATTTTAATCTCCAGTCGTAATAACAACGATATAGTGCCATTTTTTATGGCAACATACAGAATTCTTTTTCATTTTATCTCTGCCCAATCAACTCTTTACTGCACGAAGAATGAAGTTTTTCAGACTTTCATTTTCAAGACCAACATGTAAAAGTGTCTTTATTTTTAGCACTATACAATCGAGTCATTCTCTTAGTACAGACTGCATAGAATTGCCACCGTCACCCGTCGAAAGTGACTAGTGATTCATCCCAATTAAGGCCTTTCATAGAATATGAGACTTGAAATCAGGAAGCTATTTTCAGAAATGACCGATGCAAGCATAATCCTTGCCATCTTAATGACCAAATTTCCACAAATGTATTCACGAAATCTTTCCTTTTGGTCTGTTCACCACGAACGTACGAGTAGATGAGAAATAGAAGATAAAACGACTACACCCGAAAAAATTAATTAATTAATTAAAATAATAACCATATAATTTTACCACTTTTAATCCATTATTTAATCCACGCCTCTACATAAATAAATAAATAAATAAATAAATGTGGGACTAAATAGTGCTGCAGAGCAGTACAAGCTAGATGCACCTTTAAATTTATTTCATAGAATTTTGCTCCATTTATCTTAATACTGAATACGCTAGGCTTATTAATTAAAATTAATGTTTGCAGGCTAAAATAAAATAAAATACAAGGTGCAGTTTTATAGTGCTTAAACATATCAATATCCTTAAATGGGGAATGTAATATTAAAGTACTTATTTATGATATCATCTCACCATTTTGAGGTCCCGGACCGGAAAGACGTTCACCAATCACCAATTCATGATGTGCTCGGGCATATGTTAAATAAACTTCCGCTAAACACTGAAGTCTGAGTCCGTCTTTTCTAAAAAATGCTCCAGCCATTGTAAAAACTAGTCTTAAGGCGATCCACTGAAGCCCTTCTTTTGTCTTCCTTGGAGGTAAGTGTGTCACGTGATGTGCTTGAGCCTAAAAACAAACCAGAATAGAATTTACAGAATTTCGTTCTAAATATAAATTTTATTCATACAATAATAATGTTAGCATGAGAAGGAATCATATAGCATAATCGATTTACTTTTACTGAAAGCAGACATTTTAGGAATTATGTTTATACAAACTATTTAAATGTTTTGCTTCCAACAAGAAAAAACATCTTGTCCAATAATGTAAATGGTTTGTAAAAAGAGTCTTATTAATTGGGGAGTGTCATATTTAATGACTGCCTGTGAAATGACATATTCACTGGCCTAATAAATAAAAAAAATTTAGTCCAATACCTTTATTTCGATTAAAGAAAGATATTTTAGTTGCTTTTATTTCGTACCATTGGAAATTAATATACTTGCATATAACTTTAGTTAATTACTTTAGTAATTTAGTAATTTAAGAAATTTGGAATAGCTATTAGTAAAGTTATGTGACAGGGATTATAAGAGACAAGTTAGAACTACTTTTGAGAACTTCTCAATAATAATGTTACATGACAGCGAATCTCATACAGCATAATCAATTTACTTTTACTGCTAGCAAACATTTTAAGAATTATGTTTATGCAAACTATTTAAAAGCTTTGTTTTCAACAAGAAAAACATCTGTTGTTGTTTCTGATGCCCCCTGACAACCGCAACGGCGGTGCCAGACGCCGCCCTCCCCTAGGTAGGGAGGCGATGGGCAGAGGGGGTGTGCCTTCGATTTTTAGGACCCCAGTGGGAGGAAGTATGATTTAGCCCGTGGTCCCCTAATTTTGAACCAATTTCAGAGGAGAGACCTACCCCCTGAAATCGGCACTCCCAGAGGTACCGTTTAACAACTTGGAGGACATTGGAGCCAAGATAGATTTTACTTGCACCAGCTCCTATTAGCGTACACGGTCCCACAGTAGTCGATCCGAGAGGAAGTTGACCCTCCCAAGCACTGGCCAAGACGGATGCTGCTTCACTTGCCGTGTTCTAATGGGAACGGAGTTCAGCGCCCAGATCACTGTGGGACAGAAAAACATCTTTTCCAATAATGTAGAAAATGTTTTGCAAGAAGAGTCTTATTAATTGGGGAGTGTCATACTTAAAGATTGCCTTTGAAATGACATATCCAATAAAAAATTAGTAGTCCAATACATTTTTTTCGATTAAAGATACTTTCTTTGATTTCATTCCATACCATTAGATATAAATATACTTATTTATTACTCTGGTTTTTTATTTTACTTTTCGTAAGCCACTGTTAGCATGAATACGCTCCTGAAACGCATCCAGTAACAAACAAGATTTCATATTTTTTTCAAATGAATCTTAAATACAAGGTTTTAAATTCTAAGTAATTTGAATGCTCTCTCGATTAATCTTTTACTGATGAATGTAGTGCATTAATCAATATCTCCCTTATAATTCTTAATAATTAAATAGCATATAATTTAATAATATTTTTGTGATTGGCTATAGATTCAATAATTTTGCAAAATGCTCAGGAGATATATGGGAAAACGATTGTTTGGAAAATATATGTTGCTTTTAGATCTGTCTGTGCAGTTGCTTGTTTCAGACGCATGGTCCCCAAAAGACTACAAGATACTGTTCCAATGTCGGAAAGAAAATTGCTTTAACAATTCTTGTTAGTTTGTACTCGCATAAAATTCCGTTACTTTAATGAAACACCGTTTTTACAGTATAGAATCAATAGGAAGCGTACAAGGCATTCAAGAATCTACATAACCAAAAAAGTAGACATTTTATTTTGCCAATTTTATTAATTTATACTTTTATTTTAATTCAATCATTTTTCTGTAAATCTAATTGAAATGTTTTCTCTATGTTAAATACCGTTTTAAACTTTACCCCAAGTATACAGGCAGAGGAATCCTAACAGCACACAGATAATCACAAAGATTTCCTGTGACGCTTCAGTAGGTCCCAGTAGTCACAAAACTGGTGTTAATGGCTCCTCGCTTTTCCTCATCCATTCATCTATTTATAATAAACAGAACGATTCCCAAAATTTCAACATCGGCACAAGAACTTTTGATCCTCTGCAACATACGTATTTTCATTCGTGCTTAGGTCTCGTGTAAACAAGCAGATTAACAGAGAAGGGCTAGCAATTTCTTATCAGAAACTTCATCTATATGTACATGTAGGTGTCGAGCTGTGCAGATTTCCCAGTAGTTTCACTTTTTCCTAAAATTTCTATAAATATTTTAACTAATTTAGAGTTACATTTCAAACTGTATGTAAAGATTATTCAGTCATGGAATTATTCCGATAAATTAATGCAAAATTTCTGAACGGGAAGAGAGACGTATCTAGATGTTGGAGGATTTACATTCTGAAATTTAGATTTTTGTTTAAGGAATAATTATTTGTTGTTTTTTTGTGCGAAATACTGCCTTTCCACCTATTGAAGAATTTTCGGCCTGTGTGTTTGCATTGATGTACAGCTGCGGATAAAAAAAGTCTACTTGCTCATATTGGTATATGTAACTTTGCTGTACGACGAATAACGGCTGAGTAAAGTACAAGTGGGCCTTTTTTTCCGCAGCTGTACCTCTCTGTGTAATGTATCGAATCTCGTAAAAATATCGAATGCTTCTTAACAACCGTAAAAAACGTGTAAGTAATTATTAGCTTTTTTTTAATTAACAATCAAAAACGCTTAAATTCCTAGAAAATAATATTTTTAAAAAATTCAAAAATTTAATTTTTAAGTTAGTATTGAGTGTATTTTTTTTGTTCAATTTACTGAGTACATCGTTGAAATTTCGCTTTTCTAAACTCATTTTACAGGTTAGTAGACACAACGCAACAGCATGCTGCTTACCGTCACTGTTAAGGTGTAAATCTATTGCCTTTATTTTGAATGATGGTTAGTACCATTCACCATACTGTTCCAGTTTAGTATTTATAACCATACTGTGCCCGTGCCTTTATCGTAAATGATGACTGGCACGTGCCGCAGTGAAGATGCTTTGGCGGACTGCTGCCAAGGTGTTTCGGGGACGACCACTTTTGTTACGATTAAAATACGATTAAAGTGCCCTGCAGTACTTGCTATAACGAAGAACCGGCACTGGCAAGGTACTCTGTCAGCATGCGTGCGTTTTCTGTAGGTTTGTTATTAAGTTGCTATCGGCAATGCCAATAGAAGTTCAGTTAGCAGAAATAGAAATTGGGAATTATAGTTTTTCGTAATTTGTTCTAAATCGTACTCTTTGTGGGAAAATTATTCTCAAGAATGTTTGATTAGTCAATAAAAGGGAGTCCTTGAGGATCAAAGAATAAGGTTAAAAATATAAGGTTAAATATAAGGTAATATAAGGTTAAAAATACTAGAAACTGGAGTTTACTAATAGTTTTATCTTGATGTCGCTAAATCTACAAAAAATAAAAGAATTATTCGGAAGAAATATCTGCAGGTCAATACGATATAGCATGAGGATACAGAAATAAGGTTAACAAAACTAATAAGAGGGGATTGAGTAATAGTTTACCGTTTTTGCTTCTAAATCCTATGTTTTTTTTTCGGGGGGAGGGCGGATTTGGCAAAAATGGTTGAAGGGGGAATATGAAAGTAAGAATTATATTTATTAACCCTATACCAATACTTTACGACATAATTTAGCTGCGTAGCTATCTATATTCCCGATTCGCAAACTAGAACGCATATATTCTGCGGTGGGTAGGCTATAGTTGTAATTCATTATAGCACCAATGATTTACCGCCCCGCCTCTCCCCATCTGGGGGATTGATTTTTGTCACATCTACGGACAAATTCTAATATGCAGAGGTAATGTTTTAACAAGAGGGGAAAAGCATGTTTCCCAATTATTGCGTGACATTAGGCTTCTACTGTGTCTTTATCTAGAAATAACTTTTTGAATAATATCAACAGGCTAACGGATATTTAATTCTATTATTACCTCCGATTACAAGCGGAAAACAATCTGCATATCTTATGTTATTAGAATATTAATTATTTAATTATATTCTACAACAGTTAAAGGATGTTAGGTGAAATTATATTTTCATGCGGTTACATATATAGCTTCTATCGAAAAACACAATTATATGGTGTACTGAAAATCAAGTAGATAAATTATATTAACATGTGAAAGATGGCGAATCTTTCAAACTTTTTATCAGCTTGATCTATAATTATGTTTTTCCAGTTAAAATTTGTGTACGAGTTTTAACGCACTTTCTATCATCCAATGGATCTGACACTTCGCATACACTCCATATAACTCCGCTTATAACTCCAGTGGTAAACTATACCACTGTTTTTATATTTTCGGCATTTATCATAATTTCTTACTTATTTAATGTTTTGCTTAAAAACTCGGGTTAGTTTGTACACATCAGCTCGCACCCACCGAACTATATACTGGATATTTTCGATCTTTGCATCACTGGGAAAATTTTTCGATTCTCTAAAAGATGAAATTAATTTCGATTATGTGCCACTGTACGCAAATTTCATCGATTTTTTATGTGCTGACTGGGATTCCTAGCTTTCATCCTAATGGGTCGGGTTTGATACCCTGTGTGAGAAATTAAACACTACATTCAATATTAGCTCGGAATGTACACAGTACATTGCCAGCATGCAAAATCAAATATATTCTAGTGTTATAGAGGAAGATAAGGAATTTTATATCGAATTATTATCGCAAGACGTTCCGCTTAAGTATAGGAAAGAAAGCCATATCGCGTAGTCGTGTGGGTAAGGTTAAAGTGATGGACTAAAATTCTGTAATTAATCCACATGGGCTCGAATGTTATCGACTATAATCAGAACATTTCGATTTTACTTAAATCGTAACGACAATCGTGGAATTTTTTCATTCTACTTGTCTACTTTGTTTTGTTTTATTAAAAAAATATTCAGCTCTTTAGTCGCTCTGATATCTCACATTGACGTTTCGATCTAACTGCAAAATAATTATTCATTTAAATATACAATTATCGAACTTTTTTCTCATGTCCTTTTTTCAGTTTATCTGGATTCGAAGTTACAAAATCTTCAAGCATTAACATATAAGTAATTAGTTAAGCTCCTCAAACTTTCATGAATTGTTTATTATTTTACATTAAAAATAATTTTAATGAATTATTTTTAATGAATCAGTAAAGGACGAAGTATATCTTCTGATGATCGGTGAGCTAAGATGGATTTGTCTGTCACAGCATCTGGGCTAATAAGTTCTTTTACAATTATTTAACAACTTTTAATCCATCTTTTAAAAAAGCTTGATTAAAAAAACATTTTTACTTACACTTATCAATATGTATTCCCCCGTTTTTATGTAAAAAATGCTTTCAAAAATATAAAAATTAACTGACTAAATTTAACGCGCATTTATATAAGAAGTTTCGTGGCCATATAAAGCAATAACTATTTCTTAAAGCATACAACAAATTAACAACATAAATGTATCACAAGCTTTATAAAAGTATTATATTTTGGTCTACTTCTTAAAAATCAAGGATTAAATTTATTTTTTCAATTTGATAATAATTTTGTGAGATATGTATATGTTAATCTTGCCCAGCCATAATAATTTCAGTAACACCACCTTCAATGTGATCGAGATATATGGGTAATATATGATAGGAATTCATGTTTATTGTTAATTTCATATAATTGCATTTTCGTTCCAAATACTGTGATTAACAGTTACAGAATAACGCAGTAGCAGTACAAACTCAGTAGAAGGGGAAAGTGACAACCATGGGTTTGCGGGATGCGAACCCGAGACCTTACCGCTCGTAGGCGGGTGGCAGCGAGAAGTGCACAAAAACACCCCTTATTACAAAATTTCATAATTTATATACCGAAGAACGATAATAATGTCCCAAAGAGTGATAAAAGAGATCTTCTATGGAATTATGTTGCCAAACACTTTATGCTTGTTCATTATATGTTTATCGTTGCACTTTATGGGAGACTTGATAATGAAAAGTCCACTTTAGCTCAAATTCTGTTCATTTTCGTAGTTCCATTTTATTTGGTGTTTGTGTAATTTTAACTTCTATAAGTTTTGCTGTAAAGGACTGTAAACATTGTTTTCATGCACTAGATAATAATCTTTAATAAAAACGATGAGATATTCATTAAATTTTAAAACAGGGTTTCTTAAAACTCATTTATAGTTATTAGTAACAGGTAAGGGTGACCGGGGCACGTTTTCCAACTTTCTTAAATTTTACCTATTAATTATCTATTTAATTTTAACTTATTTTCTGGTAAAAAGGATAACATGACATCATTTTATTTCCTATACCTTTCTCTACAAACTGGCACAATTTTTTTTATTAAATATGTAGTTTCTGACAATAAATGGCTAAGTCCAGTCATTTTAAGTTCGAAAATATGTACCGTAAGCGGAGCGACTTTTTCAGTCTACTAAAAATGTACTGAGGCAATTTTTTCAAATAAACTTTAAATAGTAAAACACAGACAATAAATCTCTTTCTTGTTGTTGCTGTTGTTGTAAAGTGGCCAATTTTATGCGTATTCTTTAGGTAGTATGTTTGGAGGAGGTATTACATCTTTTGTACTTCTGGCAGTGTACTTTCTACTTGAGGCAAGTCTAGGACAGGCGATTCCGAATTGATAGCAGAACAGGCATTTCCGTGTTTAGGAGTGTTGTTAGTTGAGGTGTTTAGGATCATACTTTTTGCTGGTACTGGTTTTGGGGATAATCGCTCTACGGGAAATATTGAAGCCCATGAATGCTTGATACTGCAAGACTATCTTACTGCAAACAGAGAGGGATTTATTATTTCAGAAGTGTACGAGTCTCTGTCGGTCTTTTCTTATAATCTTTTTTATAAGTGAATTAAAATTTAAATTCGTTACAAGCACTTTAGATTTAACCGTTCATACAGGGATGTTTCGACTTCTTTCTTACACATTTTTAACACAATAAGACTAGCTGATACAGATCGGGCGACATTCTCCAAGGAGACGTGTGTTGGAAAACGTGCCTCGTGTGCTGTTGGAAAACCTTCTCCATCGCCATATTCGAACTTTTACAATACCTCGACCAGCAGTGGTGTAAGTTCAGTGGAACCTGTCTAACGAGACCACCCACGGGAAGAAAAAAAACGGGTCACCTTATAAAGATGGTCACCTTGAAAAGGTGGTAAAATGTGGTGGTTGTATAGTAAAATTCTACAAAAGCGATCACTATAGACAGGTGGTCACTTAAGCTAATTCCACTGTAATTTGGAAAAACAAATGCATAGTTACGTAAAAAAAGAAACACGTTTTTAGTACATGCAATGGTAAAACCGTAAGTTTAATACTAGTACTCTTATTTTAAGATTCAATAAAGATATGAAAGTTTACTCACAATTTAAAAAGAAGAAAACAACTCATTCGACTATGTGATAACAGCTACTGAAGTGAAACATTCGTAGATGATGTGTGTTGAGTTAAAACTTCAGCCAATTTGTCCTCTGACATCATCTAGCAACTGATTACAAAACTAAAGGGAGTTGAAAATCGTGCCCTTACGGAAAATGTTCCCTCCGGTCTCTCCTATATGAAGGCCATGCCAAAAACCCTGCCTTGTAACACGATTTTGTATTCTTTTACTGAAACTTTATCATTTTGGACTTGAGTTCCGGTACAAGTTGTATAGAAAGATAAGCTTTTAGAATAAATACACGTCACTCTACAATAAATACTCGAAACTTATTGCTAAAAGTGTCAAATCAATGATACCTACTTTTTATACCTATTTGAGCTTCAAAAACATTCTCAAAAGAAACAAAGTATGTGAAATTGAAGTGATCGAAACAAAGAACCGAATTATGAACTTACCCCTGTTCAGTATGCTTTAAATTAAAAAATATTAGTTTCTGAAGTACTTACCGACAGTTATAGAAACAAATGTTTCTTGTGATATCAGTTTCTACAACTGTGAAACTGATAGACTTTACCGTTTTATAAATTTAAAAGCATTCTAGCGTAAATTTAATTTAAAAATTCATAATATATGCCAATGACATACATATATTCATTTAGGTGCCCATTTCTTTCTTTTGTAATTTATAGTAAATCCTATATTAATTTATCGCACAAAAAATTTTATTGGGGTCTCAAGGTAAATCTAAAAATATTATAAATAAATGTTTTCGAATACAAATGCAGTTGGTTCAATACTTTACTTGTTTGCATTTCATTCATCATATATATATATATATATATATATATATATATATATATATATATATATATATATATATATATATATATATATATATATACATACATATATATATATATACATAGATACATATATATATATATACATATATATATATATATATATATATATATATATATATATATATATATATATATATATATATATATATATACTTACACACAAAAAAGGAATGATGACAGCAATTTTAAACAACAGAATACATCATTGCGTTTCAAATATTAAGCACGTGCGAAGACTATACATTGAGCTAAAACTTAGAATACCTAAAAAGTGTGTCATTTTTATGTAAATACTATGTTCATGAAGCCGTCATGTAACTTTTATTCCCCACAAGTTCGATTTCAAAATTTCGCTTATAAACTTAAATTCCATTTTTATAATGTAAAATTAGGTAACCATAATCTTATTAGCATATATTTTAACAGAAACTCGATAAAGATAAATATTTAAATGTGTTTCAAGTAAGCAATATTTTATTTTTAGTCTTTTTTAAAACATTTTCCAGAATATATTTATCACTACTTTCATCTGCAAAAACATTATTATGCTGCACTTTAGTAAAGAGAGAGTTCATCAATCGTTTTGGAATGGTAAGTTAAAGTAGATTGGATGAACAGCAAGTTTGTGAAATCATATTATCACTAATTATGTAAAAAAAAATAAAAAAATTATAAATAGATAAAGGTCTTGAAAATATATCTTCAGCAAAAAAAATCTCCCAAAAAGATATTGAAGTAATGAGTGTACAATGGAGCTCAGTGATTTTCTTTAATAAATAATAAAAAAGTTTGACATCCGTATAAAATGAAGTAACACTGTAACTATGAATATCAATCTTCAAATTGATAAAAGTTACTTCTCTTATGAGCTTAAAAACTAACTGAACTGCATCCCATTCCTAAAAATTTCAGTTTTTGGCTTATTACATTACTTTTAAGTTATATAATAATATGCATAATATTTATATTCCAAATATATTGGAAATTGGGATGGATTTTGCCTTTATTTTTCTGGAAAAGGGGGGGGGGGATTTTAAATGTTTGTTTGCTTTTTTAATTTTAATATAATTGTGGTGTGTACGAAAGTACACTGAAGTTACAAAACTCTTTCATGCATTTGCAGTTTAAAGCGTGAGATTCAAACACTGTGCATTTCATGTAAGCACTTTTAATAATTAAGACTTCATATTTATAAAGGCTTTAATACACATATATTATAATCGCTATACTTCTACTTTGTTATTTGTCAGTATCATCTGTACATTTACTTTTCCAAATAGCTAGATTTAAAGGAGTGAAATGTAGTTAAATTTAAGCTCTGCTCAGAGCTTTCAGCTTTAAACAACTAAAAAGGCTATTTTAAATTTACTGTAGCTCCTCAATAAAATATTTTATATGGATAAAATTCTAAAAAAGATATACTACATATTAACGCACAATTTCAATACTGCATTCAGGGGCGTAACCAGGAAAAATTTTCGGGGACCAACATGAAATAAATCTTGGATAAATAAACGGAATTTCTGGGCGATCTAAAACTTATGCTAATTGACAAAGAGAATCAAAAGTAACTGGTGTTTAAAGATAAATTAAAAGTTTATAAAATAACACACTTAAAATGTACTTAACAAGCTCTTGGTTGAACTATCGAAACACGTGTACCGCTTGATAAGTTTGTTTGTAAAATAAGTTTGATAACTGTACACGTGTTCCATCGGACGATCGAAACACGTGTACATCAGTTTGTTATGTGCATTTTATGCGTGTTATTTTACAAAAGTTTTAATTTTTTTATCTTACGCTTACTAATCCGTAAATTTCTGGGGTATACATCAGGATATACCCCCTCTCTGTCTATGTCCCTGATTACATTACTCTCCAATAAAAAGTGGTTTAAAAAAATATAAGATGCGTTATAAACTAGTATTCATATTTATCAAAGTAAGAAAAATAGACTTAGTATATGTAATTCATAATAAAAATACTTACCACTTCTCCGTTTATGTACCAGTTAACTTTGGCTTCTGGTTTTGATGGTCCAAAGGAACACGTTATATTTACCTCGTCTCCCAGTAGGTACCGTGGCTGTAGCCCAATGATGTCGGGGCCATCCGACGGCAGCGCTGCAACACGATAGACTTGCTATTATTGTTTGCCTTCTACCGCGATTTATTTTGCTTACACACACATAGTATATGCTTCATATATTCTTGCAAAAGCAAGGCTTCAAGACTGCTTGTCAGATACAAAAAGAATTATTAGAAACTGTTCATTCAATGTTCTATAAAAATGAGCAGCTAGCAAACAAAAAAAAATGTTCAATTAAAATTTTATATGCTGGTACATTGAAACGGGAATTATTTGTAGTTTGACTCATTAGTAAAGGGGCGTTAAATGGTACGTAGGACCGATTTTATGCTTTCTTTAATGTTTTGCACCCGTGTCGATTGAGATATGTCTATGTTTCATAACATGTCAAAAGAATTAGGTTGACTTTGTTAGAGAAAATTAACGAATGAATAACAAATAAATAATTATAAGCTTTTTATAACCGCATACATTACAGAATTTAATTTGTGCGTCTTTTTTTTATAAACTAATAAAAGTGTGTTAATTAATGTATAGCATACATTCTGTATTTTTTCGAAACATCAGATTTTCGCTTACCATATAATAGTATGCGCAAAAGTAATTGGATGAACGCAATTTTTTAAAAGTCTCGTCTAAAACATTTTATGAGTTTCAAAATAGTTTCTTATTAATTATTGTTTTCATGTGGTAACGTGTTCTTCATTTTTCCGAACAAAAGTAGTAAATTGGTAATTTTTCTGTAGGTATAAGCATGTACTCATCATTTTGTCTTTTCAGATTTTAATATTATTAATTCTCCTATTCGAAGTTCACATTTTTCATTAATTATTCTTTATTGAATCGGAATTTCTATATAGATGAGACAATTAAGGATAAATAGAGCAAACTGCGCAAACATTCCCTCACATGACCAACTTTCGATATAGTGTATTAAAAACAGTTCAAAAAGAGGGTAATTACCGAATAAATTTTTACAAAATCACATTCACAGACGATTACCATAACAGAATATGAGTAATTGTACTCTTACGAACATGATCCAGTTTGTTTTGCACCCAAAATGTGGAAAAAAAATCTTAATAATATACAGCACTGAATTATGTGTGTGTAAGCATCTGTATATGAAATATAAAACTAAAAAGCATGCAAATTCATAATAAATCATAATAAATTCCGTAACATGCATTTACACACCTACTTTTGAAATCCATTTGAATTTACGTGACTAGTTTCAAATCAACCACACCTTGGTACATTTAATATTGTAATTTAATACTTACCAAAGTCAATTTCATTTACACTACGAACTAGTGGTGACCTTTACTTCATGAATTTAGCAAATAAAAAAAATGATTATTCAAAATAATACTGTTAGCACTTAATTACGAATGTGCAGTAATTAAAACACATTCGTGAAAAATGTGAACTAAAAAACGAAACGTATTGCTTTACACTAGTATTATGGATTTACCTTTTTACATAAAATTAGACAAAACCGAGATCAAATAAAACTCATCTGAATATAATGAAACCTGTGATAATCCTGTGTCTGTTATTATTAACTGGATACAAAGAAAGAAATACCTTGGTGTATGGAAATATATTCTTTCAATCATTCATACTTCATTTGCTAGAGAGTTTCATCTGTTATCTAATTTTAATTGATTTTGAACGAGCTGTAAAATAGCTCTTATGATACCTATGATGATATAGAGTTTGACCATAATTGTTTGCCAAGAGATGATCACTCACGTCTCTAAATGTCCAATTACGACTACATACGTCCTTCCCGGAGTTTCTACCCCAATTTGGATCCTCATCAGAAGGTGGACATTTCTGAATATTGGCACCCCTCGAACTTCCCCTGAAAACATTGTTCTGCAACTGAAATGTATGAGCCGATAACGACTGAATTCGGCAAGCGGACTGTACACGAAATGCGCTTTTAAAAGATTAATTTAAAAAACGTCCATTATGTGGTTCTTTGCATGAGAATTCAGCAAAACAAAAATAACCCAAATCAGTAAATAAATGATAAAAAACTATTCAATAAATGTTGAAATTGTTTCTACGTTTCGAATTAGCCATTTTCATTGTTAAAATTGTTCTGATTGTTGTAGAATAAGGGACATAGGCGTAACTTATTAAGGGTAATGGCAAGCTATCCCCCCCCCACACACACACACACACCGAAAGAAAATCGAGAATTCAGATAATATATATTTGAAAGCAGTATTTTCTACAGTTGGAAACATTTTAACCCTCCCCCCCCATGTTTCTTGCTAATTTACGCCAATGATTAGGGAATTTAGTTATAGCCACCTTGTATATTAGTAACATAAAAATTGAAAGGTTGGGAACAATTCATTGACATATGTATTTAAAATAAATTATTCTTTATCTTCTTTCACTACTTTGATAATTACATTTTCAAACTTATTTTGTACTGTAGTATCTTAACTTTTTGCTCATTTAATAAGACGTCTTCCTTATGAATGAACAAAGACAATTAAAATCACGAGAAGTAACAAATAAAATTCATATACTTCTTAAGTACTGATAAGTGCATAGACTAAGTGATTTAATGCATAGAAGTATGGACTGAGATATTATACGTAAAAAACACCGGGTTATATTAATACAGTTCACGCTGATGCATCAACTCTTTTATCTGTGAAATGCTAAAAAACAGCTTCGTTGTGCCTCTAATTAGTCGATTTCTTAAACATAAGAAAAGTTCAAAGAAACGTAAGTTAACAAGAAGTAACAGGAAAAATAAAAGGTGATATTCCTAACTAACTGCAAATGGAGGAGACCTTGTTTAATTGATACAGGCCACGTTGATGCAGCCTCTCTTAGAAGTGGCCACTAAAACTGTGACAGCAATCTGAGAACGTGAGCATGTAAATATAGTGTTCTTCGTTTGCGATTTATTCGTAAAAACCTTCTTTTGTGATCAAAAGTAATTTCTTATGTTTTTTTTTTTTTTTCAGCATCCACATTATGTGTAAATATGCAGTGTAAGTAAGATAACACGGTGTTCGTTAAAAAAGAAGGTAATACTCAGTTTTACACACAGTTTTTATATTTTTGTTTCTATGTTAGAATAATTACATTGTTTGGGTCAAAGTGATACTTTTTGCATGACTCAGATTTATACGGTTTATCAATTTAGCTCATTAGTTTTTAATCACGTGTTTTCTTTTCATAATTGTCGAAAAATTATCAAGAAAGTGGATGGGATGAAATTCATCTTAAACTACTTGAGAATTCTTACACTGAAGTCAAGAACGACAGCGAAATTCGGGAAAACAATACAGTAGATAAAATGATTACTCTTAGATAAGGAAAAGTAGAAATCGAAGTTTAACTCTGACCGTCTAGTTTATCTAGATATCATCAGTTATTAAATGAAGACCTAAAAAGAAAACTAAATCAGTTATTATTACTTGCTTTATAATGAGTTATGCTTAAATTTAAGCTTATAATTTAACCTTAACATATCAAAAAAAGAAAAAGAAATCCTAATACTTAGTTAATGTTGCTGTTTATTGTTCTTTTTTAAGGATTATCTCCCAAAGAGAGGAATAACATGAGCAGAAGACTGACGTTTAATCACGTTACGTCTGGAGAAAACCGCCAAAACACCAGATCCTTATATCGACGGCTGGAACCCTGGATTTTCACTATTCAACGCCATATTCGGTGACTTTCACTCGGCCATTGGTCGGTATACTTAAATGAATTTCCAAATGGCATTATTGAAATGGTTTTCAAAATTCTTAAAAAAGGAAACCTAATCTTTTTTTCTTAATGAGACAATTTGGAGTTATAAATGTAATTTATGAGAATAATGCATGAGAAAATTTTAAGAATCCTAAATTATTGTTAGATAAGCAGGTTTGGAGACTGTACAATGTGCTAGAAAATTGTGTCTGAGAGGGGATCATGCCAAATAAAAAAAAAAAAATGAAGTGAGACCAAGAATTGCGACAATAGTCGCTGCAGTCAACCTGATGGATAATTATTTTCCTAAAGCATGTTCCTCAGATCTTTTTATTCGAGAAAGACTATGGTTAGGGCCATACCCAGAAAAAAAGTGGGAGGTGGAGGTCCAAAAAGTGGAAAGACAGAATTTTGTTCACAAAAAGACTTCATTTTACTTTTCTAATAGAAATCGAAGTTTTTTTTTTGAGAGGAAGAGCCCTTGGACCACCTCTTAGATTTTTCATTCTTCTGGCTGGATGATTAGGCCATTATTTTCTATTTTAGTCTAAATTTTCCTCATCATATAAAGACTTCAACCAAATGTACATATCCGCCCTCTTAATAGATCGTTATGGCTCGAACTTATCAATTAAGTTATTCAGTTTCTTCACAACTTTGCCATCGTCTCCTCCCTACACATGGCCAATATGTGAAAGAACTGAAGACATTTTTGAAAAAAGTAATGAGCGAAGTTACTTCAGTTTAATTGCAATGATCAAAACGAAAGTATTCAAAGTAAAATGCGAACTGAGCAAAACGTTTGGGGGAAAAATATTAAATTCTATGAAAAGAAACCAAGAAAGTTTGCCAGATTCAAAGAACTTATGTGTTGCATTTTGCTCAGTATTTTTATAATCTTATTCAACATCTAAATCATGACAACATTGGATTTTACGCACGTCACGAAAAAGATGAACACATAGATTGTCGAAAGGATAGACTTAACTAGGCTTGTATCAACTATCAGAGTGATCGTGTTTATGGTTTGACTCAAATTGAAACCTTAAACAATTTTTCCATAGCACAGGCTTTTCTTTATTTAAAAGCTATTAAAATGATTTATGGCAACTTTTATGATGTAAAGCTATCAGTTATGGTTTATTTTATTTTATGAAACTCAGATGTTAGCCTTCTATCAATATAAACTCGAGTACTGTTTTTTCATATGTATATGGATATCATTTAAAAACATTATTTGATTAATATTATATAGTTTTATGATTTTTATTGTGTTTTTTGAATAGAATTTCAGTTCATAACTTTATTATATATATATATATAAAGAATATTTTTGACATATGCATAAAAGACGATTTTTATGCATATGAAATTTCAATTTATGAAAGGATACGTGAGTTAACATTTTTTTAATAGAAATAATTTTAATCAAAAATGAGAAATATCTAACTGTAAAAAAATTCTACTTGAACAGGTCTCCCCTATTAATTACAAGAAAGCTCTTGACAATTTGGAACTTAAACGAGTAAATTGAACGAAATTCATATTAAATAAGTAACTCATTAAATTCACTTAATCCTAACACAAGTTTTTGTGCTGCAATTTTTTTACCATCTTCTTTTCTCAGAGGTTTACAGAAATAAAAAATACAGAAATTGGGTAAGAACATTTTTTTCTGTCTCCGTAGCAAATACAGCTGTATCACGTTCATGTTGAAGTAAATGTTGCTATAGCAATTTCTATGCAATAAAATTTGGCTATTAATTTATTATAGGTATACATACATGGATATCAGCATGAATTGGGTCAAACTGTCACAAGGTGTTCACTTTAAATAAATATAATATGAACACATTATGGTTTATTTAATCTGGAAGCATGTGTGCTATAAAATTGGGTTTTATTATTTTTTTCTTTTGTTTGGCACAGGAATTGGATAACACTTCCATAAGATATGAAGAGCAATTAGTAATAGATAGTCTTTTTTAGTTTTCATAAATATCGATCTCTTTTGTCTTCCTGAATGTTCAATGGCACATTTATCACCTGAAGTTACTTTTTGATAGCTTTAAATATAACTTTCTATATTAATTGTACTCACTTTTGTTTGTAAGACTGTAATGATGTTAGTCTCTACTTAATATTTTTTATACAAAATACTGTATAATTAATTTAAAGTCGTTTACATGGTGTTGTAGTTCTCTCTGAAAAATTCAGAAGGCCATTTCTGGATGAAATATTATCACTTCCTTTGACTAAAAAGGCATTTTTGTTTCCATTTAAAATTTCTTTGATATTTAGAATTTCTTATCAATGTCTTTAATCCCATATTTTAAATGACCATTGTTAATTTATGACATGACAGCACAAGTAGTAGTAATTTAATAGGTAATATTTCCCTATAATATCTTTGAGATATTTGGGGGTATCATTTTTACATGTACACATTTATAGAATGGACAGTTTCTAAGTTAACAAAAATAACAAATTGTAAAATAAACAATTAGACAATCTGGTCGAACTATATTTACTTGCATTTTAATCTACATAATTCTTTTTCAAGGATTCAAAACTCTGAACTATTCTAATAGTCTTCTATAAAAGTTTCATTTACCGGTTGTTTGAGACATTTAAAAACATTTCAATAGAATTGCATTGACTCTGATACATTTATTATTTATTATACAGCAGTAATTTCCCGTGAGCAGATCATCGGTATTTTGTTTCAATAATAAACTAAATGAGTGCAAGGAAAATTGTGAAAAAAATGATATTAATAAACTTTAATATTTACAGGCCTAAACAAAGGGTAGCGAATAGTCTGTGTTATTTTCAATAAAATAAAAAAATTCGATTAATCTTAAAACTAGTCGCTTCCATCGTTTTTGTGCAAGATTATTGCAAGGAAAAGATTAATAAAGAGAACCTCCTGAGTTACGTCTTTGCAATGATGGCAGTTAATAGGTTGACAACGCTTCTTTATCTGATAAAACTTAAGAATTGATGCATTTTAATTTCAACAAATTTATCCATAAAATTTTAAGCGTCGGTATATTAATGTGAAACTAACACTAATAAAAATTCAGTTATAAATTGAGAGATTAAAAAAATCCTTTTAAGCACTAATTCTATTCAATTTCTAAAAACCTTTTGATGGCTATTTCTTATTTCAAGAGAAGTATCAGGGCTTTTTTTTTCAGTAGCTTATAATACACTGCTGGCCACCCAAATTGCAACACCAAGAAAAACAAGAGATATCACAACAAAATTTATTGTGTAGATAACATGTTGACCAAGTAACAAATGATTAAATTTACAGCATTCTATGAAGCGTGGTTCCTGCCAAAATCAGTACCCAGAGTAGCCGCCGTTGTTGGAGATCACAGCTGCCACACGCCTCGGCATTGATTCAAAGAGACTTTGAATGTGTTCTTGGGGTACAGCAGACCAAGCAGCTTCCACACGTTGCCAAAGTTGATCTGGTGTGACAGCTGGGGATGAACTCTGGGTCAGTCGTTGAGCAACCATGGACCACATGTTTTCTATCGGCGAAAGATCCGGAGAGCGCGCCGGCCAGGGAAGCAATTCAATCTGGTGATTGACGAAGAACCCTTGGACAATGCGTGCCACGTGTGGCCGTGCATTATCCTGCTGAAATATGGCTGTTGGCAAGCCCTGAAGGTAAGAAAGGACAACTGGCTCCAACACCTCGGAGATGTAGCGCTGGCTGGTTAAAGTACCGGCAATGCGTACTAGAGGAGTGCGAGAGAGATATCCGATACCGCCCCATACCATAATACCCGGTGCAGGACCAGTGTGACGGTGCATAATGCAGCTGTTCAGCATCCTCTCTCCACGGTGTCTCCAGACTCGAATCCGACCGTCGTGGTGTTGCATACAGAAGCGTGACTCGTCAGTAAAGAGAATTTCATTCCATTCTGTCGTCCACATCCTTCTTTCATCGCACCATTGGCGGCGGAGACGTCTGTGGTTCCGCGTCAGAGGTAGACAAAGCAACGGACGTCTTGCGGACAGACCATTCTGCTGTAAACGACGTCGTATGGTACGCGCAGACACTGGATGATGCGTTACAGACTGAATCTGCTGTGATATGGTTCGTGATGTGACTGAGCGGTCCGTCACTGCCATGCGTACAATCTGCCTGTCATCACGTGACGTGGTGCACTGAGGTCGATGCGGTCGATCACGTCTGTCCGTCGTACCCTCCTGCACCCAACGATCACATATCCGCATCACAGTTGTTTGGTTTCGTCCAATACGACGACCGATTTCCCTGAAAGATAACCCACAATCTCGGTATGCCACTATCCTTCCTCTGTCAAACTCGGATACTTGATCAAAAGATGATCGTTGTTTCCTACGAGGCATAATTTATCGTTTTTTTTGAAAAAAAAGCAAGAAAAACACAATTGCTGTACTTGAAACCGTCGAAATCTCCAAGCCTTAAATAGCGCTTTGAGGTGGCGCCACAGGCGCGCTTGATGTGCGTCTGCGCTGAAATTCTAATCATTTGCATATCTCACCTCAGCTAATGCATGTTGTAAATTTCATATTATTTGCATGCTTCCTTCAGGGTGTTGCATTTACGATGGCCAGCAGTGTACATAATTTTACCGAAATTGATATCTCAAAAACACTTGCCCACTACAGTTAGCCTTTTTAATGAATGTTTTGTTTCCAAGCAATTGAATAAAAATGTGTATTCTTTTGGGGAGAATTTTTCCTCATAATTTATTGCAAAGATGGAGTACAATGAATTTTGGAATAACTATGCATTTCCCTCTTTTAAATAGAATTTTTAATTTCAGTACATGAATTTTAAAACATCCTGAATTAATTTATAAGCTTAAATTTAATTTTAACAAAAATAAGTAAATTTAAAACAAAAGTTTTTTTCATTATTTTTGTCAGCTGTTTCTGACAGTCAGGTGTTCGTGCTAATCATTTACTTGCAGAGTAAAAATTTGTTGTTAAACTTCAAATTTTTTCCACTTCCTGCTGTAATTTCTACACGTGCAGAATCAGAATTGAAACATTTTAGTTGCATTTAGGGGACCATTTCATAAACACGTTATACTAATAAAGGCAGTGGTACCGGGTCAATGGACAGACCCTGCTGGATGTACCAATCATTGTTAAATATAACATGTACTCATATGTAGATGCTGGATACATAATTATTCATAAATTCCTTTTAATGCGCAAAAAATCCTATTTATCGAAAATTTTAAAGTTATTATCATTAGGGGGTGTGAGTATGAAAAGGAATCACTCTATGTTAAAGGGTATGCCGCCTTATTAAATGTCCTGTACTCTTTAATTATGTATTAATTGTCTTTTATAGACGTCTAAACAATTTTAACAGCTTATTTTATTTCGATCACAGTGATAATAAGTATAAAATTTTCGATAAATAGGATTGTTTTGAGCTTTAAAACCTTTTTTGAGATTTTTTTACATAACATAAGCTTTATAAAAAATTGATATTTGATTTAATTATACCCTTCTTACCCATTAAAATTTAACTTTCAACAACTTTTTAAACATTCATAAATAGAAATGCCCTTTGCAGTATTATAATTGCTTTTTCTTGTATTCTTCTTATATAAAGTTCAAACGTTAATCAATAACTCTCTATTTTTAAAATATCTGACATTTACGATTTAAAATATAAAGAACCTTTTTTTTAAGAAAAGTAACATCTTTAATAGATGGCTTTGTGATTGTTAACAATTCAATTTGACAATTTTATTATTATTAATATTATTTTATATCATCACCTTATAATTTTAGTCTTTCCCTTTAAATGTGGCATTATAATCATGTTAGAATATTTTAAAATGGGGTGTAAGCATAAGACTGCAGTATGTTAAATTGGAATGAAAAATTAAAATGACTATATTAAAATGCTAAATTTGAATGAAACATTTCAACGACCAAATTAAAATTTTAAAATGGAAAGAAAAAATGAAATGAATAAACTAAAATGTTAAATTAGAACAAAAAATTCAACTGTCAATATAATAAGGAATACGAAAGCGTATAGTCGTGGTCAACAAAATGTATAAGTGGTCGCAAATTATTAGTAACAAAGAATTTAAAGGTTTTGTCCTATGGTAAACATAGAAGTGTAAATTATCTTACTTGCTAATAGAGAAGTTAAGAGCTCTGTCCTAATCGAAAGATGCGTACGCTGTTATTATGACTTGCAATTTTCATCAATGTCTGGTGCATTTACATAAGGGACAAAACAATAAGTTTCTATACTACGTCATATTGTAAATTTACATCACATTGTAGTGTTATGCCCCTCCTTACCACGATATCGTAAAATGCGTTGTAATATTTCATCTCTGTGATTGAAAATTAAGGGTTTTGAAACTTAATGAGATTAACATCAATGTATAGTAATGCATCGGAGTTATATTTATACCCACGTGTATAAAGGTACGTACTATTGATTCATAACCTTTAAATATTTTCATACTTTGAAAAATTTCTAAAGTACACACACACATATAGATGTGTGTGTATGTGTAATGCAGAAATAAAATTATATATATGTATACATGTAATTTTATCTTCGCATTTATTACTCATTAAGATCAATTTGCTCAAAAAATATTATATTTTAACCTAAACATGCAAATTAGCTTAAATTTTAACTTAAAAATGTTCACGTAAACTGTCACACGACAACATACTATTTTATATAAAAAAACAACTGTATGATTGGTGAATAAAATTATTTATTTTTGCATTTTGAATTTTTTCCGATTTTTTGCTTCACTCTGATATTTTCTATATTTTATGTATAAAGCTCCAACAAAAATCATAGCTTTTAAATTAAACTACAGTATTTAATACGCAAAAAAAATATTTTTAATAGTATGTATGCGTCGAAAGATGCAGAGAAATGCCGTACGTTATACTAAAAAATTAAGAAGCAACATATTACATATATTCTTGCAGCATTTTCTTTTTACAATAATATATAATAATACATATTAGTACATTTTATTTCGCGATATTATAAAAAAGAAATTTTCAGAAGTTTTGTAAAGACTCTTAAAATTTAATACGTTTCCGAGTATGAAGAGCATAAAGTAATCAGACACATTTTAAGAAATGAACATTTAATAAAAAAAAATCATTTTGTTAAAAAAAACACTTGCTCTTTATTAAAATCATTTATGCTCAATTTCTTAAACAATACCATCATCCAAAAAAAAAAAAAACATTTCAAGCACGAGGACCCTTGTTTTTAATATCACCTAACTCGAACCAGTAATACGCATACAAAAAAATTAAACGATTGAACATAAAAATTTAAGTATTTTTATGCCCCTCCAGTTTTTGTGCAAATGAACATAACGAATGGCACATAAATTACACCGCCAATAATTACGTCTTTTAAGTGACATTTATGTAATATCCCTAATTTTTTCCTCTCGTCGTGTTCCCAACATTAGACATTTCGAGAAGGTGTAACAAAATCATCCCCGATTCAAAACCTATAAATTACATCAGGAAAACGAAGTGGGAAAAACGTAAGTTGGAACAAATGACGAGGGGTGCGAGGGTGGGAGCATATTCAGTTAAATTTGGTATGCAATTAGATTGGAGGAAACGGCTCTAAGAGAGAAGAGAAAAAAAAAACTTTATCTCTGGCAAACAAATGGAATCGATTCTTTTTCTGTAGTCAATACAATCATTAAGTGTAACTCAAATATCGCGTGAGGTCTGTCAGGCGAAGTCTTTGAAAATGGAACGATTTTTTTTCCCCGAGCAGCAGTTTAAAGATACAGGTAAAAAAAAAAATTGCAGTCATGACTGCTAAGATATGCACATCTCATACAGACATTTTTCATTCTAACTCAAATGAGTTCAGCGGGTCTTCAAATAAACGGGAAGAGGCACTTGTTTGTTTGTAATCTTTTAGTTGCCATGTGTTTTCTTTCCAGCTATTCGGATGACAGCTTAATTTATTTATTAAAATTATAATGAAGGATTGGAGTTAATGTTTACGAACATTCTCTTTGTTTCTTATTAGCTTATTGATTTATGCTTAAAGCAAAGAGTTGCACTTCCCCCATGACTATTAAAATATAAGAATGGCAATTCCAGGTTTTGAAGAGCTGAATCAATACTTGTTGAGGAAATATATAATGCCATAAGCTGTAGATATACCGTATGATATAGTGTCATAAGGCAAATATAAAGAATGTACATAATTTTATTGATATTAAATGGCAAATAAGGCTACATTATACATTATTAAGCTACTTTAGGTCCGTTTTGCATAAAAAAATTATTTAATTCACGTTTTTAACAATTACGCGACAGTTGATAAATTAATAACTCTACAAATTATCGGTGATTATGAATGAATATTTCCAATTTTTCTTATTTTATCATAAAGTCGCTTCTACTATTTCCGGACAAAACATACTGCTGTCAGTAAATATTTATACGGATAAAGCTTTTATTTTTTAGAAATTCATTGATTTTCAAACCTATCCTATTCTATTTGATTAAATGAAGAATTTAGTTGTAACATATATTCAAATGAATATAAGATAAGATTGGTGAAAATAGTTTAATATTAATCTAGATATCGCCATTTATTCTTTAAAATTATCTGCCAAACCTTGTTTTCCGAATGGATTATCATTATTATTAATATTATTACTTTAATTACTAAAATATGGAAACATTGGTTTAACTTCCACGTTTAAAAGATCTACCAAAATACATCACTAAATTTAAAACTCAATTTAATTCACACTTAATCTATATTTTATTGACTAAATTATAACATAAATGAATCAAATTAAACTCAAAAAAGTTGTTTAAGAATGGATTCCTATCCAAAGTATTGGTAGCAAAGTAAACGCAATAAAAAACTTAAAATAACATTCGTAACTTTATTCGCTAGACATACCGAGTCTGTTAATTTATCATCCTAACTTCTACGTCCTGTCTTTGAATTCAGATTTCAAAACTATGACAATTTTATCTCAGCAAGCATTTCGCGCAGTACAGGAACCCCGATCCCAAGCATTCTCATTCATCGACATCCCAGAGAGTCATCCTTCATTTCTTTTTGAATTAATAATGGCCCCTGTGTTCACTAATAATGACCCGCCAAGAACAGTAAATCACTCTGGGCTGCTCTATATTTCTGAAATATGGTCTATAATCGAGAAACGTGACAACAATAGTAAATATGCAGACACCTGCGAAATCCTACCTTTTAACTTCTTTCCCCTAATACACATGGGTGGGACCACGATCGGCCTGCGAAGGGGAGAAGAGTTACACCCACCCTTGAATCTGCTTGCTAAAAAGATGTATATTTTGCAAACACGGTCAGGATTAAGCTGCCTAATAATTCAAATTCATATTAAGCTGGGATTTAGCCTCAATTGGGCTGTCATTCGCTTATGCGTTTTAGATGATTGAACCGGGATCCATAGCATATCTTATTGGATCAATTAAATGAGACTGGGTCATCATGCATACTTTTAGATGGTAAAGGTCTCCAGAGTAGTTGTTTTTTATCCTGTTTGATTTTCTTCTTTGATTAAGGAATAGTTGTTTGACAATTTTTTGTGTTATATTAAATAAAAAAAGTTTCTTAATTTTGAATAACCAGCATAACACCTAAAATTTCATTGAGACTTGTGGAATATTAACACCGTTACTGAATTTCTAGAATAACAGACGATGCAAAAAAAATATTTTACAGCGTATCAGTTAAAACAAAGAGCTATGTGCATTGAAAAGTGAAACACATTAATGTTCAGTACTGAAAATTTAGTTTTTGTTATACTTATGAAATTGACTCACAGGAAAATGCATATTTAATCATAAACCTACTGCTTTAATTAAAAAAACATTAAAGCAATCCGATGTTTAGAACAGTCTAATTAAATAAAGCATATTACATGAGCCGTAGGCAGTACTAGAATCTGATCACTTTAAAAACCGCTTTAATTTACACCTTTTTTGTAATCGATAAACACTTTACACCCAGAATGAAAACTATTAATTAACAAGGAATTGTTTATGAGAGTGTTTGACATAGAAAGAATATTAAAAGTTTTAGTTGGTTGTGTTTGATAAACATGATTTATGTGATCTTTGAAAAGAATTAATTGTTAATTAACATAGCTGAATAATTTGATTTTAGAAAGTTAATTTTAAAGTTTATATACTTTCAGCATGTAAAATTTTCACTTACTACTCCACCGATTTGTTTTTTAACAATGAAATGAAGATTTTAGAAGTTATTTTTAACTTGCGAAAAAAATTAAAACTCTGTTTCATTAGATTTTGAGCATAATCATAAAAAAAAGTGTTGAACATTTTTGGTAGCAACATAAATGTACCCACGCACAAATATTTTTTTTTTAATTTTATAAGAACTAAATCTTTAACTCACCATATACTCTCATTTCATCTTCAGATTTGGCAGTACTGAAAAATGGGGCCTCCCCAGATACTTCGCACCCATAGAGACCCTCAGAATTCAAATCTGTTGAAGACAGGAAAACGTGGCTGCTGTTTGAACGCTCCAACTAAAAGACAGAAAAGTATCATCCTTAATTTGAAATTTTCCATAAAACGAACACAAAAATTAGTTTATGCAACTAAATATGCTATAAAAACTTATTATTAATAAAATAACATCATTTGTAATGTGCAATATTAGTGGATAACGTATTAAAACACAATGTATAATTATTTTTTAATGTTGAAAGCACAAATATCAACGCATACAATATAATAGTATTCTAAAATCGTTACTGATTTAATAAAATATCGAAAGGAAATAGAAACTTGAAAGTTTAAATGTTAAGTTTTGCAAAGGAAATCAAGTTGTTAATATTTAGATTTTTTTTTTTCTATAATGCTTCATTTTGTATCGATTTCAGTGCAATTTCATAAAAATATTCCTCGGATTCTTATTTTGTATCAACCCATATAGTTGCAATAAAAAACAATGCGTAAAAATATTTTTTCAATCTGTAGAACAACGTGATTACTGGAGGAACTACTTTTTTGTAAATCTTAGAAGAGATAGATAAAAAATTGCAAGGTTTTTTGCTTTTTCTTAACAGCTGATCGTTGAAAGATCATCAGTTGATGTGATTGTGACAAAAGTTGATTTTCACAGTTGACCGTTCGTGATTTCCTTGCTTTAGCGCAGCTGCAAAAGCAAAGTAAATGGATTCAACTGCTCTTATAATACATTTCGGAAGTTAACTACATGATATGAGTTTAATTTTTAAAATAGCTGTTGTTGCTGCTGAGAAGAGAGTGTTTACATGTGCCCATAGATATTTGGCAAAGGGGTAAATGGATACAAATAATTTCCACTCGTTTCAAATCAATTTTTACCGAATATACACGATTTTAGACCCACGGTTTTAACACTTTCCAACAAGGTTGAAAATCGTCTATGATTTTAGCGTGTCTGCCTGTCCGTCTGCCCGTTTGTACAATAACTGCCGTAAATATGCATCGATTGCAATTTATTATAGTATTTCTAATTTATTATATTATTCAAAGTATTGTATGGTGTAATCGACTGAATAGGGTGCGAATAGCAATTATAGTTCTTTTACAGGAGCATTCAAAAGAATTTCAATACGTTATCCTCTATCCCTGTGGACAGTCCCTCTTTAAAGCGTATTTTAGAGGTATTTGGCTATTTCAAATGAAACAAGGTTTGTACATGTTATTGAGGATTACAAAATAAAATTCGCCATCGATAATAGTGTCTCTTATCATTTTTAGTTCTTTTTCAGCAGGATCTAAATGAACATTGGTGCATGGTATTTTATCATTATGATTCTAGATATACATTTTACAATATTATATCTACTTGATCTTCTTATTTTGTAAAGCCATATGGTTTGTCGTCACAAAATAAACAGATTAAGTATTCATATTGACTGACATATTTTGTTATCAAACTACAATTAAAGTATCCTAAATTTCAGGATAATACGAAAAACATTGTTTCATTCTGTCAATTAAAAGGACATTTGATTATTGCGCAGCAATTTAAAGCAAAAATACATTTAAGTTGTTAAGTTTCATAGGTTTTTTCTAAGATTAATTAGTTTTCTGATTAAAATCAAGAACATTTATGCATTGTTAAATACGGTAGTTTCCAACTTAATAGAGTAGTACAAAATTTCAGCTTTTCATCATAAAATGTATCAGAAGTATGTTTGAACAAAGTTGGTGAGGAGCTACACAATACCAATAGAAGAAAAAATTATGTATGTATGCAATCGTTGTTTCCTTTTGTTATATTTGTACAGATCTGAAACGCGATATTCTAATGCGACTTTCTTCCCTTAGAGAGACATTGAAAAATGACTTAAGTCAGCATTCATTTATTCTTATGTCTCCCACATAATTTAGGATAAAATCCCCTCATTAATGCATGAGGGACATTTTACTAGAGAGAATGTTTTGTACAGGGGTTGTATAAAATATAAATTTTGTATTTATTTAACCAGGTGATCAGCTCCATGCCTCAATTTTAATCCATGTCATAAATACCAATTCCTTTTTTTACGTAACCTTGTAATTTATTTATTATGTGAATGTTTAATATATTTAAGGAATAAAAGCCTAGACTAGTGTTTTTGGTCATCACTCGGTATACTTCAGGCTCCCTGAAAAAACAGGAAGTGGAACTGATGAAATGTGATAAGATAACCGGAAATATGCATCTTTCGTCATAAAAGTAAGTAATTGAAACTCTGATCCACAAGCTGACTGTGTTTGCCTTGGTTTTTCTCTGTGCAAGGGGTTCCCAACCTTTTTCATCGCGAACCTCTTCGAAAATTAAAAAGGAATTTGCGAATGGCTTCACGCACCTTGCGAATCCCTAGGGGTTCGCAAGCCACCGGTTGAGAACCGTTAAAACAAACCGGTTGGGAACCATTTGGTATTCGAAACATACCAGAAAATAGCTGTTTCTACCCATACTACAGTTTATGAAGTAAAAGGAAATACTGCGGGATAAACATAAAACGGCTCTCATTTATTCCCAAATGAAGTTAAATAACGTAATTTTTGCTTGCACCTATTCACAAGAGGTTGTTGATTGACAAACAAGTATAAATTTATCCTCCTAAATTCATACATGAAGCAGAGGTGAACTTGAATTTGAAACATCCAAAGCTTTTTAGCATTTACCCCATTTGAACCTAAACTACCAACAAGCTGTCTTCTGAAATGAAAATTCTGTTTTCTGATTTTTTGTATTTACTGTATATAGAAGAAGAACCACTTAGAGCAGCTTTATCTACAATTGTAACGTCGTGCCCCACAACAAAGGTTAACTTACGGCGGCACTCCCCACACTCACAAATTTTATGCATATATTCAGTTTTCCACTCTTCAGCAATGAACATGTAGTCGCTTTTTCCACGCAATAATTTTAAAACATACATTATCGCTTGCCCTTTGCTGTTTTTCTCGCGCCATCTCTGAAAACGCTGCAACCCCCAACGTTTGGGAAACGCTGCCTTAGAGAGTTATAAGTAATGACTCTCTAAGGTACGGTATGAGTAATTTTCCTGCAAACAGAAAACCAAAATTACCACATGTAATTAGGAAAGCTTTATTCATTCAATTTATTTTATAAACCTAAAAAAATATGTTTTTAGATTTTTAGCCCAGTTTTACGACAGCTCTGGAACTGGAAAAAGGTGTATTGTATTGCCTATGATACGTCCTTATATTATATTGAATAAAATATTCATAGCATTTACTAAAAATGCAGTCATATTCCTTAAAAGGTTAATGATTCATCATAAATGAGGAAACCACCAGCCCACACAGAGGCAAAAAAGCAAAACCTGAAATTAAATACAATAAAGTGCAAAACTGTTTTGTTTACCTACGTTATAGTTTTTTTACTCTTATAAGTTTTTATATTTTTGAAATTTTTAATTTTATTTATCTTTAATACCACCTTTTTCGAGTATTGTACTTTATCTTACCCTTATGGCGTCACGATATTTTTTATATTCAAAGAACATCATGAAACATTTTGTTCTGTTGATATCTATAAAGACAACATTCTTTCTGTAAGACTTTCATTTGTATTTCCTCCTAGCCTCGCTTTTTAGCAGCGTATCGCTAATGCAGAATAATGATGATTTCACAACAAACTGATCACCGTAATTAGAAAGCACAGAACTTCATAAGATTTATCAGCGAGGTCTATAAACATTTGGCCTAGCATTCTTATTTCAACATGCTCTTCACAATTTTCTTTTAATGTAAAAAAAAGCATTACTTATACAAATTTTTCTATACAACAATCATGTGCTCAAGATATGAATGAGTTTATAAAACTAGTCTTAAGAGAGAGAAAAATTAGTTTATCTGAAATATACTTTGAAGAAAATTGTATCTATTCCGTTTAAAGAGTCTAAAGTCTGCATGTGTTGCCTTAAAATAATGGTTTCGCCATTGTATGTAAGTCAAAAATACATAAAATACTGATTACAACAAAACATATTGACATCCTAAACGCATATTTATATGTGCATAATCTATATATTATTTTGAAACATATATTTTTCTTTCGGCAACAAAATTGAGAGAACGGCTGGGTGTAAAAACTCGGTTGAGGTGTCTGAAGAAAGGTCCCGGACCGTAGATGTGCCATAAAAAAATGAGAAACGGTTCACGTGGCGGAACGGCAAAGGTGCAAATTTTCACCATAGAAATGACATTGTGGTTTATTAACCCCGTTGTTGGCAGACGATTGATATGCGTAAGCTCAGTAAGGTTTGGTTTATTTGGAAATATATTTGTTAGAAATTGCATCCGTTTGTAAATGTTGTGTCGCAAAACTGATTGTTGGCAGCTAAAAACGCCTTCTTTATTTTGACGCTTTATCGCTTATCTGTTAATCTGGAACGTGTCCACTAATTTAGAGAACGGCTAGGTGTAAGAGAATTTTTAAAGTGTCTAAAAAAGGAATTAGCTTGTAGATGTGTGATCAAAAGAGAAAAATAGAAAAAGTCGAACAGATCAAACATGGCGGAACGCCAAATGTGCAATTTTTCACCATAGAAATAACATTGTGGTTTATTAAATACATCTGGAAATCATAAAAGGTTTCTTTATTTTGGCGCTTTATCGCTTATTTCCTTAATTTTTTCTATATATTAATTTGAAACATGTTTTACCCGGTATCCACTAAATTGAACGAACAGCTATGTGTAAAAATTTGGTTGAGATGTCTAAAAAAAGGTCTTGTTCCGTAGATGTGTGATCTAAAGAGAAAAATTTTTAAAGCAGAAGGGATCAGGCGTAGCGAAACTTCAAATGTGCAATTTTTCGCCATAGAAATAACATTGTGGTTTATTAAATACATTTTGCTGCCATAAAAAACCTTCTTTATTTTTGCGCTTTATCGCTTATTAGCACTAGGGTGCTATTTCATTCACGCCCAGATTTTGTCTACTCGATTCTGTCGATATGATTTGTAGACAGGTTTTGTAGAGATGAACTGTCACGGTGGAAATCTTTTTAAATATGTTTGCCACATAACGAGGAAGGGGGGGGGGGGAATAAGCCTGACAAGGTTTGCGATTTTTGATAATTTTTCGCCAGGTTTGCGGGAAAAAAAAAAAAAAAAACGATCCATGCCTGGCGATGGTTTTAAAATAGCTTTATTAGGCAAATTTAATATAGATTTAATTCCAAGGATGTGTTTTATGCAACGAGAAAAACAAATATAGCACACTCATGGATTATGATGCTCATTCCGAACAGTATTTAAAATGGTGAAGTATAGTTGGAATATGCTTGGCGAAGATTGTAAAATAGTTTTAGCAGCTATAGATTTCGATTCCAAAGAAGTGTTTTGTGGAACAAGGAAGAAAAATACGGCACGGCCATGAATAATGATACACTTTTCAATTTAATGAAACACGGAAGAAAAATAGGGACGGCGCATGGATTATGATACGATCTTAATATACAGCACTTCAGTGAGTATTTAAAATATGAAAGTGTTTCAGATTTTTTTCAAACTTTTCTCCATACAAATACATTGTGGTTTGTTAACGACATTGACGGCAGTTATAAACTCCTTCTTTAGTTAGCGATTTATCTTTTATTTCTTTAATTTTTCAGTTTTCTGTCTGATACTGGATCTTTACTATGGAGGGTAGCTTGAGAAAAGGCAAATAAAGCAGGGAGCGCGCGATCGCCATTTGGCGGATTAGATTTTTTTGTCTCTTGCAGAATTCCGAAATTTTTCACTATTTTCTCTTCATACTTTTGGCGTTTACCTTTCTGCGCCCGTATTTTCTCATGGAATATTGTATGTCACTCTTTCAATGGTTAGATCAAAGAATGCTGTGGCAGTCAAGATAATTTAAGAGAATTCACCTGGACGTTTCGTGGTCGATGACTTTACCCAAAATATCGTCTTCAACGAAATGCTCAATTAGAATTTGTAACTGTATTTGCTCATTCGTCATTTAACATCTACTCTTCCTTTTTTTTACTTTATAAAGATAGTTAAAAACAAATTTTAAAGATTTCAATCATTTCATCGTCATTGTACAGTTGCTAAGAACTGGCGTGAAACCTTTTGTTTACTTTCTGTCACAAGTCATGTTCCGTCCGCGTCGCTCTTTGATTTTTCCTGTTAGTTTTGTTCAAGACCTTGGTGACATTCTTGATCGTTCCCATTTATTTTTGAATATTACAGTCAATAAAGTGACCGTCGAATGCGACGGGTTCCAGCTAGTATTTTTTTATGCTCAAATCAAAAAACTCCTTAAAACACAAAGATCCCTTGCCAGCATACTACATCTATTTCTTGCGATAATAAAAGGCTGTATTGATCGCATTTATTTGATAATAATAATATTTTAAAACTGAATTCGTGTATATTTTTAACTTTGCTCAAAAGTGTTCATAGCCTTTATATTAGTCTTAATACTGAGAAGTGCAGGTGGAATTTAATTTTAAACAGAAATTATAGTGAGAAATAAAATAGGTCTTGAACTAAAGTTGTTCAGTGTTTCTGAGGTAGTTCACCCCCCAAAAATAAAACTAATTCTTTGTAATCACAAAATAGCTATACTGCATTGCAGATCTCAAAATGATTTATCTTTTTCTTTAATAAGTGAATACATTATAGCTTAATGTGTCTTGTTTATTATTATATGATCCCGTTTTTCATCTTCTAGTATTGCTCCATTTAATTAATTGTTTCCTAAACATTCTGAATGCAAAAATGTCATATTTTATGACAGTTGCTCAAATCACCAAAAAATCCTTAGAAACTAATTTTTAAAACTCAAAACGAAGAACGTCGCTCCTCTAAAACGATATGCGCCCATCAAATTCATTTAGAATGAAGGAATTAAAACCATGCCTGCATAAGACACATGCCAGTAGAAACCTCAATAACTTTCATGCTGTGATCAAACTAAATCTTTTATTTTTTAAAGAATGAAACATTATAATCATGCTATCTTAGCAGCGAGAACTGTGTGCTCGTAGCTGAAATAAGTCTAGTTCAGTTTTTGGCTCTGAAGGTTGACGTCTATCTGTGACGTGCGTGCATGTCAGAAAGCGTAAAGCTGTAAATTTAGTCGATGGGTGGGTGGTAAAAAGTGTTGCCTAATCAAAAGACTTCCATTGCTTTCAAATATTTTGTGAAAGACATGAAAGTTTAATCAATATAGTTTCTCGTTAATGGGAGGTACATGAAATTCCATTACACATTGTTCTTGATATATGAATTATTACGACGCCATATGCCTTTATCATTGACACATACCATCATTCGGAGATTCAAAATTCATGTACATCATTTTTGTAGGTCTAAAGAAATCAGAGACTTTAATGATTTATCTACAAAGAACTGAAATGAATTTGTTCAAAAATAACATCATTATACTTTGAATAACTGTAGATATACAACTTGCTTGCTTCTTTGTCAGAAGATGGCAGTTCACGTCACCAAATGTGTCGTTTAGACTAAACACATTCAGCCGACGGAACTATTCACACCTGTCTCTCAGTTTCCTTCCCCATTTAAAATCTTATCCAAAAAGGAACATCATTAGTTCCGAAATCGGCACCCCTTTAGAAAAGGCTAAATGCTACGGAAATAATTTTCAGAAATATGGTGCACTGACTTTTTGCGACAGAACTGAGAGTAAATGATGGATCAATCTGGTAGCGTGGTAGTTCCGTTTCAGACACCTTATACTTAATCATAACGATATTGTTTTACGGATTTCACAACACAGTGCTCTAAATCAAGTCTTTTCCTTTCAAATAACAAAAATCGTTTTACAAAATATTGGCAAAAACACCAACGTGAACTGCTTGTGCAGGCAATACTTGGAGTGGCGGAAAACTTTCGTTACAACCTAAGAAAATATGTTCATTGCATGCGTTAGTTCCATGTTTGCGGAGTATAGTCTTTTAATATTTAGTTAGTTTGATTCGGTGTTGTACTCGGCAATAAAAGTAATATTTGAGTAAATAAGTAATCATAGATTTGTATTTTTTCATATTTATCCGTTTTCCAACCCCTTTTCTAATATGCGCTTGCAATTGGCTCAGCTTTTTCTATTGTTACTTAAATGATATCACTTATAATTTTTAAACAAATCCAAAGAGATTCAGTGACATATATTAAAAGAAAAGGCTCAAACAGTAGGACAACCTGCCACCATAAAAAAGATGTAACTGAAATAAGTGGCTGATAGTTTTCATAAAATAACACGCCTAAAGCTCATAAATTAAGAATTAAGGGATTTGTCACGCAGCGTTCATTTTCTGCAAGCAAACACCAACTAGCCACATTTCAAAACTTGCTCCAAACATCCAACCGAGAACCATTACTACACATCTGAAATCAAACACGCAATCTCACTACTGAATACTCCGTTGAATTAAAAGAATTAAATTTAACGAAATGATGAATAAAACAAATCAACAAATGCATCATAGAATGGAAATAAGTAGAAGTAGTAATCCTTGAAGAGCTCTTAACTATTAAAATAATGCACCAGTTAAAATGCATCATATTCCAATCAATACACAGCTGATGATTAAAGAGTGTTTTATAAAGAAGTATGATTGGAAAAAGTAATGATTTCCAATTTTTTAAATGCTGATAAGCAGGGGTATATATTAGAATTTTTTGTCAAAAGACCAGTGACTCCATGACTTCTCTAACATTTCCGTAGCATTTAGCACTCCTCCGTATACACCACTAAGATATATTGCAAAAAGAAAAAAGAAATTATATGAGCAACATATATTAATTTCTGTTAAGATCTGTTTTTAAAAATGCAAATACCTATTATAAAACTATTAAATAAATCAAATTATATGGCATGTACTGGTAAAATTAGAAAACAAGTATTGTGAGACCAAATGGGGAAAGTTTGAAAAAGAAAAATGTAAACAAAACGATACTGGTCCTACGGACCAAGAAATTTTGTATTCTAGTGGTCCGCTATTTGTTTTCGTGTGGTCGGACCAGCTTACTAACGTTATTTTCCAGCTTTACTAATAAAGGATATTTATAAATATGAAATAATTCTGTATAAATTTCTTGAAAGTAATCTTTTATGTTATATTCAAAACATCTGTTAGAAGGGAAGGTATTTTCATCATGCAGTTATTATATAAGAAAATTACGAAACAATTCCAGTTAAAACTCTCTAACAAACCAAAAAGTAAAGGATAAACAAAAAAAAATCATTAATTTTCAACGACTTTGCTTATTTATTGACAGTCTGCATGCACATATAGAAAATTCAGACGAACATACTTCCATGGCGTTTCTGGAAACAATCGGAGTTGGAATCTACCTTGCCTTAAATCGATCGTATTGAAAAATACAGCTCTTTTCCTTCAAACGCTGAGTGTGGAATGTAGTTTCAAACACCATTTTTGCTGTACAAACGAGATGTGCATGGCTTGTTATTAGTCCACAAAACAAATGCAATTGATTTCTATTTGTTTTTACAACGTGTCAAAAAAGAAGCTCGACGATGATTAGTTTGTACTTGAAAATAAATAGTTAACAATACACTTTATAGAAAGTGTCACTTAAATAGACAGGAAAATGCAACCCCATTTTCTTTATTACCCTTTTTTTCTATTTGTTTATATTTTCAGTCACGTGAGCTCTCTGAGGCGTAACATTGTGTTAAATATTTTAGCTGATAAATGCTTTTTTATGAGGATCAACGTCAGACTGACTGTGACGTAAATACTTTGTTTTGCTTCAGTAGGAAATATTCATTTTCATTCCACGTGAAAAAAAGAAAATTCAGATTGTTGTCTTAAACAAAATGTGGTTTTAGAAATGGAATTCATTCGTCGTTACAGTTGCCTTCCTCAGTTTTTGAAAAAATAACTCGTTAAAATTAAGACAATACGAGCTAATTTTATCTGATATAGTTGAAAAAATTATAAAAATGTCATTAAACTGTTAAGAAAGCTTGGTTATTGATCTATTTTAATAAAAACATAAAAAGTACTATCTTACAGATGTTTAACTTTTTTCCAATGGCCTTGTGTTGGCATTGTCCCCTACTATGACCAAAAATGTTGGTCTCTTTCTTATGTTGGTACCTAGGGGAGACCGAGGGAAGTTGAAACAACTTTGACAGTTTGCTTCGCATATAAAATTCTATAAACACAAATCCTATAAGTTTGGTGCCAGTTTATAGTCCATTTATTACCTTTTAAAATGACAGAAACAAAGAATATACAAGTGTAAATTCTGAGGTACAAAATTTAATTGAACGTAGCAATTCATTTTGTTTCAAATTCCCCTCACACCGAGGAGAGTTAGGGTCGAAATAAATTGAAACAGTTTATCTTAGATAGAATTAGGTGTTTTACAGCAGAAAGCGTACCACATATTTTGAAGTTAACGAAATAAAATATTCAGAAATGGATCTTAACATTTTAAGAATATGTTCGATTTATATTTTAATAACATTTTTGTATTGACGTGAGCAGATGTTGAATGTTACAATAAATCTTAAACAAATAATCACAACTTCTTACTAAGTTTCGATTTTTAAATTTTTAAGAAACAGTGCAGGAATATGATGCAAGATAATTAGCAGCTATAAAATTGCGTCGTTAAAGTTGCAAACTGAGAAACAAAATCACAGTTTTACAAATCTAAATGTTAGAGAAGTGACAATTATCAAGTTTCCGTTGCTTATGAGTACTTCAATCACTTTTCTTTTCTTCTTTAGAAATTTAAATTTTTAAGAATAATCTCACACTTGTTTATTATAAAAAATCATGTCAAGTGCATCGATTACAAATCACTTTCCTGCACAACAATATTTTTGCTTCAAATTTGGCGATGTATAGACATTAAATTTGGCAAGATTTTGGATATAACCTCAAAAGCTGCATATTATTTTTACTGTTATTTTTGAGATAACCTGTAAAAAAACTTAAATGTTATTTTTATTTTAAAAATTAAGAGCAATATGTCACAGACGTTTGCTTTATTCTTCTTGAAATCGATGAATGTTTTTAAACTGTCATAGACTGTGATATATTCGAACTCTTTTCAGTGCTCCTGTAGGGAAACTATAAATGCTAAAAGACACTATTTTCGATAGAGAGCATTTTGTAATCCTTAATAACATATCTCGGTTTTGTTTTATTTGAAAGAGCCAAATATTTCTAAAATACGCCTTAAAGAATGACTGACTATAGAGAGTAATGTATTCAAATTCTTTTGGCTTTTCCCGTAAAGGAGCTATAAAGGCTACATACACCATTTTCAAGTTGGTTCATGATACATTGCACACGAATAACATTTATAATTTTCTCATTATTCGATACATATTTACGGAAGTTAGAGCACGAACGGACAGACAGATCGACAAACCGAAACCATAAAAGGAATGTCTAGTCAACCATGACTGAAATATCACGTGATGTAGCTGCTATAAGTACATACAGTGACCCGTACGTATAGTGCAAATTAATCAAAAAGTGTAATAAACAATTAAACTTGACGTTATAATAAAATCAGCCATAGAAAACTTAAATGAGATGAGTTAAAATTATGTGTTTCGGCTCACCTCAGTATAAAAATCCTCCCAATTTTTATGAAATTTAAAAACAGGAGGCCAAACGCAAAAACATACGCAACGCAAAAGCTGTACCAGTGCCATAATTTGAATCTTTATTTGATGCGCTTTCAAAACAAGAAAAAAAACCTAACTGAAATACAAACGCATTATCAAAATACAGGTATTTTTAAAATAAGTAAAATTTACTTTGTACGATCATTACGACGATTAATTTATTTATTAGTCGATTAATTTATTTTGCACGATCTTCGCGACGTAGGTGCCAGAAGAACACATATTGATGGATCTGAAGATGGTAAGAAGCAGCTAAATTATATTTTGTCATACTGCTAATGGCTTAAAGTTATAAGAAGTGAGAGCTGTTTCAAATCCCCTCCGTTTCAACCACTCTCTGTCTCCCCTAATAGGTATACCGGTGTTGCCTCCTATGAAGGGTCGGACGGTATGATGCCGGGAATCAAACCCAGGCCCGTGGTATTTTAGTATGGTTTTCTAGCCACTACACAGCCCGTGTGCCATAAGTTATTTTTATATGATAATTTGGAAAAACATGCGTTACTTTTATCAGGACCTTGTGCTGGAGTTACAAGACATACAAGCTCTCGAAACATAACATTCTTGTGCCCAACAGTTGTACCCCCAACGCTGCATTCCTTTACCTTAGTGTTTAGTGTACTCTTTGTGTAACTTTACCATTGAAGTATAATTTCCTTCATCCCTAATTAGCGAAACCTATATAGGAGGTTCTTCAGCAACAAACTATTATGATCATTCCCTTGAAGGTTCTTAAAATATTCTAATTTTCAGCAGATAATGCTAAAATAATACCCACGCACAGTGAACTGGAGATATTTTTTTAATTCGCCTACTTTGTTGCATTTGCTTTGTCATAGGATAAGTTGAAGTCTTGACGATTTTAAGAATAATAAAATTTAATTTTTAATTGCTATTCTCTGTTTAGTAGAAAAACATCCGGAAAAAACTTAGTAAAACAAGATTATTTTCTTTTTGAAAACATCGCTGAACCTCCTTCCTTTTGTCAAGCCCCAAATCATAGTAAACTAAGATAGGGTGTTGCCAAAATCTCTCCGTACTCAAAAGTTGGAGCTTTTGTCGACATGCAGCTCTAGTAGAGGCTGTAGTTACTGCTAGCAACAGCATAAAGTGATTTCAAATACCAGCAGGTTTCTATTTAGTTGCAAGCAATTACGGCACAACGTGCGGGTAAAAATAACGCAAATTCTTTACATTTTTTTTAACAATGGAAAACTTCGTAACTTTTTAAACTTTTGTTAGTTTAAACAGTGAGTTGAGAGAGAGATGAAAGTCCCCTAAAAAGTACTGATTTGCTTGTAAAATCGTCTATATTGCGCATCTTGACACCGTTGATGACAAGGCTTGCAAAATCCGCAAATTTATCAAATCACAAAAAATCCTATTTTATACTTCTCAGTTGCTAATTACATTATGGACTACACATACGTACACATACGTGTTCCAATGTGAACAACAATTCTTGGGGAATCTTCAATCCATATCCTTCGATCCAGTTTCATATAGCCGTACCAAATCGAATGTCATAAGTAACGTTGGAAATGTTACACTCGGAATAACATTCTTTGTTTTTCAAATTCATTTCTAACTGAAATCGTTGATTCTCGAACCTACAGACATTGTCCTTGTCTGAAAGCTGGAATAACTTTGTCTGTATTTCAATGCCACAATTTCTGTAACATTTCATAATGTTTTTCTTTTGTACACTTATTGGGATCGCTAGATTTTGTTTTCAACGCTTTGATTATGAAACATTGCATCAAAATATTATTTTAAAAGTTGAAGTTACTAACCTGTTGTCAATATAATTACCATTTATATGTGAAACGGTTCGAAGTTCTTGAATTGAATCGGGCGTGAAATCAAATGAAAAAAAAAATAATAAAACTATTACTCGAAGCGTTTTTCAAAAGTCCATAAAATCTGTACGACACACAAATAAATGGATTTTCAAGGATTTGCTTGGCGAATTTGGATTGATTATGGTAAATAGGCTGCAATGTATGTAATACGTTTATTTTATTAACATTCATATAAAAAATACGTATATGTGTTTTTAATAATATGTGAAAATTACATAAAACTGCCTTTAATTATGTGGTTGGAAAAATCAGAAAGAAAGATAACTTTTTAAATGATCCATTCAATTAAAAACACATACGTCATTCAAATATTTATGATCCCTACCATGGCCGAGTAAATAAGACACTGAACAGAGTAAATGGCTGAAGCGTGAAGGTCCAGGATCTAACGGTCTGGGCGGTTTTGTCCAGATGCAGCATGAATACACGTTTAGTACCCCTTAAAACGTCCTGCGCCAAAGTAACACCTCCTCCCTAAGCAGATGCTTTACGTGCATGCTTGTCTGATAAACAAAGCACATACTGAAATATTTGCAAAGCATCCGAATACGTTTTGAATAGATATTTCATTTTGATTAAAGCTTTTAATCAAGAATATTGGGAAACCATGTAGTAATACAATTTATATAAATAATTTGGTAACACAGAAAGATAATTCGATCTTGATATGCCACAAACATTTCAAAATGATTTAATTAATGTTACGAGATCGATGAATCAGCCCGATCCTGCATGAAAAGATTTTATTGTGAATACGCCGTTTACATTATTTTGTCTTTCAACTAGCTGCGTGCCCGTTCTTCCCACGGTAGTAACGAAAATTTTTCTTGCAGGTGTAATTGGAATGGATTCTAGTGATGTGGAATCTAAAACTAAGCAAAATTCTTTGACTCTAGACGTAAAGCTACTCATTAATTACTCAAAAATTTAATATGAGTACTAACCTGAATTCATTGCAATATCATGACACAAAATCTATGTTAGTGTCATTCGCGATCAGAAAAAGAAAAGCTTGACGGCTTGCAGCTAAAACTCCTCACTTTCAAAATATCATACAGTTTTTTTGGCTTATGTTAAAGAATTAATAGGTAAGACAGCGTGTGATGTGGACAACCGTTTTATTTTATTATTTTGCTCATTTTGTTCTCACTTGGAACAGAGTTCATTAAAGTTAATTTGAGATGTTGAGGTTATTTCTAGCTAATCGGTATTTCAAATATATTTCGGGGATATTTTGCTAATGACGTAAAATTTGTGCAAGAGCTAGTTAAGTTGCTAGAATTCAGAGAATAAAAACATATCTAATATCTAATACACACACACACACATATATATATATGTATGTATTCCGCCAAAAACGTCAAAACTTGGCGATATTTTGCGCTATTTTTGGGAATACATACGACGACCGTCAAACCGATAGCGAATACTATGTATAATGTTAATTAGTATTTTCCACCTTGTGGCGACTTTTGAATTTCCCATGATTTTAAAAAAAATGCAAGTTTCCTTTCGTTATTATGGTGGCTGAAAAATCATATTGCTCAAAACTAGCCAAGGATAGCTTGCGCATTAAACAAAATACTTTAACCTAATTAGATTTCTAACTCATTTCTAAACTGATGACATCAAAATGGCGTGATATCTTACATGAATTAGTGGAAAAAAAACCACGTTATTTTACTTTTCTACAGCATCTTATAATCTAGAATTTTTTTATTTCGCTTGTGATGTAATTTTTTGACAAAACTTGTTAACCTAATAAGGATTTCTGATGCATTTTTAAACTCATGACATCAGAATGACGTTCGTTTAATTTATGATATGCCACATTCTTTACAGTTATTTCGATCGCCAGCTTGTAGATGGTATGCCGCATGATGATTATTTCACGCAATATTAGGATTTCTAATGCTTTTTTAAACTCATTACATCAAAGTGACGTCATTTCATTTATGATATGCTTCTTTGTTTAGAGTTGTCTATTGCCAGCATACTGATGGTATGTCACATGATCACTATTTTACACATTCGGAAATTAGGAAAGCTTTCTCGCGACCCTTGACAATAAGAAAGAAAAAGAGATAAGATTACGCTATTTATAAAGGATTTTCATTGTACATAACAGTAGTGATTGGCACATTTTCTGTTCAAATATAAGGCGATAAACGACAAAATTTCGAGAAAATCACATACAACGCTAAATTTAAAAAAATGTTCCAATTCGAATTTCGAAAAAATCGCTTCGAGGTATATCGGGACCCGTCCTGGCGAATCCATTACAAAATTTGATAGTCCTATGATCAACCGTCTCGGAGCTATGCGACCAACAAACAAACATTTTACATTTTGTTTTATTTAAATATACTTGTTCCTTAAAAAGTTTGGCTTAAATGCACTTTTTGTCACGTCAGTAAAAAGACTTCAATTTTATGTTTATTAAAATATTTGTCGGTAAATAGATGAATTGTTCTTGAAACAGTGCCTTCTAATTGAAAGGATCATTTTTCGGTAGAATTTTATTTTATTTTGTTTTATAAAGGATCGTTTACGAAACTATTTATTTAAGCCGTTACGTTATTTTAAGAATTAATTTATGTAATCCGAGGACAGTATACTTCCATTCAAAAACATTTCATTTTTCGTAATGTTTTTATTTCAGCAATTCTGGTCCAGTTAAAAATGTTTATATGATCCTTTAAACGAAATTAACCCGATATTAAAAAACTAAATAATTCATTACTAATCACATTTTTTTTATGAACAACTTCAAAATAATTCAAAACCGAAACGCATCATACAAAGCTTGTATCTTACACCAGAAGTGAGAAATTGCGTATAGGACAGGAATAATTTTCTGTGTTATGAACACTTTCTGTGGGAAACGGAACGATTAATTTTATAAAGTACGGTTACCAATTAAGGCTAAATAAAACATGCCCGGCAAAAAATGTCCTGAATTAATGAACACAAAATACATAATAATTCATTACGAAAACGCAAGACCTAGGATATCCATTTTATTTCCATTTTTACAAAATTACCTTCAGAGTATCCATGTTTTGCCACACGTGACTTGTATGCTTCAAGTTATCTCGCAATTTTTTAGATAAAAATTCCTGTATTAGAAGTCGTATTAGAGAAGGGGCAAAGTTCTAGATACCCCTGTCTTTTAAGCCAATAACATAGCATAGAAATGTACAACTTTGAGTCTGAATTTCTGTTTTACTTAGTATTTAAAAGTAATGATATTGTTATATGCCTGTGCAATCACGATAGTCTAAAAAAAGTAACTAATGACCTGACCACATTAAATAATTAACATATCTATGAAACTCAGAGAAATAGAATATTGCTATGTACTATATTGTAAGACTTTACCTATAAACTAAACACATATTCAGGGGAAGGGGGCCCAAAATGATCCTAGCGGGCAAAACGATCTACCTATGTTTTCTTCTACACAGGCAGTACTATCTACTAGGTAGCACATAAACTAGTTGTGCCAATTCAAGAAAAAGCAATGGCGATATTTAGGTGACCGGTGTATTACGTGTCTGAGTAGAATTTTTCAAAAAAACTGGGTTTTATCATATCTTTTATAAGATAAGCACTAACTTTCCTATTTATTTAGGAATACAGTCTTTAATGTGCAGAAATATGATTTGGTTAACTGAATAGAGTATGTTTTTAGATGTGAATTACATTTGTTTAGTTTGTTATGTTTCTCGGTGTGTTCCAGTAATATGACCTAAAGCGGCAGCCATGCTGCCAGGTAAAATGATTCATCGACTGAAAAAACTCCAGTATCGGGTTCAACTCTTCATGGCAGCCCATCAGACCTTCTCAAAATGCGTGACTCCCCATAAAATTATTTAATTTACTTCTGCATTTATTGTAAGCCATTACTTTTGAATTATAATTTTGAAATATTCCATTTAATTGTTCGTGACACTTTTTTATTTTAAAATTTTCATAAAATAAATTATGAATACTGTATGATTGTAAAAGTTATTTTATTTCATTATGTACAGTCATAATTATTTTTGCTTTTTTTTATTTTGGCATATAAAAATCAATTTACAACTATCTTATAATAAAGGATAATTTTGCCCTTGGGCGCGATTGTTGTGTGTTAAGGCAAACCTGCACGCGGGGTATCTGCCTAGGGTGGGGGTGCCTTGGTAGGAGGACTTTCTAAGGGGTTCTAACGCGTATTCACGTTACATCTGGAGAAAACCTACCAAAACTCCAGACCGTTAGATCGACAGCCGCACGATGGGACCCGAACCCGGGACCTTCACACCTCGGCCGTCTACCATTTTCAGTGGCATAACCACTGTGCCATGGTGAGGCCCTTGGGCGCGATTAAAATGATCTTTTTGACACATTTCTAAAATTCTATTTTTTTTTTCATAACTTAGTGTGGGTTTAAAATATTATTAAAATATGATGCAAAATATCGTGGCAAATGGCCAAAGTTTTATTTATCATTTTGGTATTTTATTCCTCTTAAAGGAATCATTTGGGGTCACCTTCCCCCTCATCTTTTTTTAACTTTCAGGAAAGAATTCTGAAATATGAAGTACTTTGCTGAATTTCACAATCCTCCGAAAGATTTGTTATTTTCTTTTTAGGAAGAAGGAAAGCGAAACGCCTAACTGGGAAGCCTAATTACTTACCTCAGGTTCACCTAACCCAGGTATGGGCAGCCTTTGGAAAGTAGCGGGCCAAATTTTAGGGTGTTAGTGTAGTCGCGGGCCAAATGTTGGGATGTTAGCGAAGTCGTGGGAAGTATAATTTGGGTTTATATGGGATTTTGAGTGCTTTATATGGGGCTTCGGCATGTTCCGCGGGCCCGAGATCAAAAGTCGGGGAGGGCCACATCCGGCCCACGGTCCGGCGGTTTCCCATAGGTGACCTAGTCTAATGGTTTACAAAAATATCCAGATTTATGTATTAAGGAAAATTCTGATTAATTTTTATCTATTCAGTGATGCGTCTTAGCAGATCTTAAAGAGCCGTACTTTTGTATTTAAACGTGCCAATCATCGTTGCAATTCAAAATGTATATTGTATGCTTTTAATTATGAATCTGAAATTAAATGCCTTAAAATCAAACCGTTGTGCTCTTAGAAGTCAAAAATCTGTGTTCTGTACACACTGTCGAAAAAATAGGGGGAGCGTATTTTACATTTTTCCTTAAATAAATCAAACATCTCTTCAAGCACATTTTCTGCCTGTCTTTTCTACCAAAAAATTAAAACTCATCAATGTAATTTTATAAAATGAATAACTTATATTTTTGAACAAGCGAAAGATCAAGACACTAGATGAAATAAAGACATAATCTAAAGAAAGCATGTAAATTGGTATTTATTTCTACCAATTACTTATGCTCAAGCATATTCACTTTATTATCAATAGTATTTTCTTTTAACTAATCAAAGTACAATGCCTAGAAGTGACTTTTTAAATGATAAGTCAGCATAAGACTAGCATGTACATTTATAGACGTTAAAAAAGTCATCAGAGTAGACTAACGTATTCCAAAATTTGGTGGACAGCTTTTTTCTCTTTTCTAAAGTACCCTGAAGCACATGCAACATAAAAGAAATCAAGAAGATCAAAAGAACTTTCGTCTCGTATTTAAAGAAATATCTTTCATCCCTTAAAAAAAAAGGTGCAACTATTTCCAAGGTTCATTGAGAAGATTAACTCAAATTTCTATGCAAAGTATGTGTATTCATACCTAGGAGGCCTGCTTATAAAATTAGGTGCTTTATTTCTGGAGAATTTAAAAACCAGCCCTGGAAACTTCATTTAAGAAGAAAAAAGGCTACAATAAACGAATACACATACTGACGTCAAGAAACAACATATAGAAAAGAACACGGCTATGTATTATATAATAGCAGTTGAATTTATTTTTAACAAAGCGTTCTCCAGAATGTATTAGTAAGTATATATCTTACTATTAGAATGTATTAGTAAGTATATAGCTTACTATTAGAATGTATTAGTAAGTATATAGCTTACTATTAGAATGTATTAGTAAATATATAGCTGACTGTCAGAATGTATTAGTAAGTATATAGCTTACTATTATAATGTATTAGAAAGTGTATACCTTCACTGAAGCAGCGTTTCCCAACCGGTGGGGCGCGCCTCCCTAAGGTGGTGCAGAGTCTTTGCAAAGGGGGGGGGGGGTAAGAAAAACGGACAAAGAGCAGGTGATAATGCATGTTTTAAAAAATAATCTTATTTATTTTTATTTTTACTCAAGAACATACCCATTTTCGCTTAAAATGTTTATTCAAACTTTACTGAAAACTTTAATTTATAAAACAAGCGACTAAATGTCATTTGTAGAAGAAAAAAGAACTGAATGTATGTTTAAAAATGTGAAGGGGTCACCAGCGTAAGTTTGCCTTTGTTGGAGGTGGCGACGTTAAAAAGTTGGCCTTCTGTGCGTGTGATTATGGCAACGCTACACTACGGCGATCTGCCAAGGGGAGGGTGCCTTGGCAGGTGGACTTTCTAAGGGGTTCTAAAGCGTATTCACATTACATATGGAGAAAACCTACCAAAACTCCAGACCGTTAGATCGACAGCCGCGCGATGGGACCCGAACCCGGGACCTTCACACTTCGGCCATCTACTATTTTCAATGGCATAAGCACTGTGCCATGGTAAGGCCCTTAAAAAGTTGGGAACCGCTGCACTAAAGAACACTTGTAATCGATTGCTTGTTATCAGTTACCTTTTTAAGCTATAAAAAGTTTAATTTAGATGGTGTGGATGAATTTCATTAGTAACAATATTGTCTAGAAATTAAAACAAGTTCTCTTCAACTCGGCAGTCCTGACCAAATTATTAGATGCACTGCAGTATTTATGCAAAATCTAGAATAGCAGAAACTAACTTTTGTTTCCTAATATTTAATCACAATGAACTTAATCCGTACGTACAATTTACTGAATTATGTAAGTGATAATGCAAGACTCAGACATCTACAACCTTTTTGATACCTGTCGTCTGGAACACATTGTAGTGTTATTTGGAGCTTTAAATTCAACATTTTTACAAGGTTAAAGGTTCCATTGTTTACCCATGGTTTGAATGTTGACATCATCTATTTATGGTAGTCTGCTGTCATGGAAAGAGTACTACAGAAAAAAACTTCTATGCTTGAATACGGTAAAATATATAAACAAAGCGAACAAAATCGCAACAACAGGTCGACACCTGCAGGACGCGAAGAACAGCTGAAGCAAAACTGTTCTTGTTTATGTTCTTATGACGTCATAAAGCACAACAAAAATAAGTATAAAACTTTATGTAACTTCAAACTGAGTATGAAGTAATTAAATATAAAAAAGTCTATGGCGCATCTTATTATTTTACCAAGAACGAATGTTAAGCATGTAATAAAAAAAAATCCATAGTTCGTGTAATAATTCGGCTTTATTATTCGGAAGGATTCTACAGCATGGAAAATTATTTTAATAGTACAAATTTGTCGACAAAAACATAAAGATGACAGTCATTTGCTTGACAGTCCTTACTTCATTATACCTCTCATGTGGATGAAAAGCACTGGATATTTCAACAGAAGAAAGTTTATGTTGTTCCACCAGAGACTACAGATGCCAAAAACGGATTTAAATTCAAAAATATCCTCGTTTAAAATGGCGGACATGAAATCCTAACTTTAATATAGTAGAAAATATCGGAGCAGTTAATTAAGTTGGTTTACGACCGAAAAAATCAATATGAATTCACAGATAAATTGCGAGAAGTCATTAAATGAAGTTTGAGCTAGTTTTTGCCAAACTGAAATTTTTCTCTAAGCTGTCACGCTAAACTCAGTGTTTGGAGAAAAATTTGCTATTGAAAAAAATTTCATATTAATCTTTCGTCTTTGCATTATAATTTTTAAGTGCCATTCTGCTTTCTTGGCAAGTTATTTCTTTGTAATTGAGATGTATTATTTCAGAAAATCCATTCTAATTCAAATATTATAATACACTATCATGCATTTTTTCCTTTCAATTGCACAAATTCTTGACACAAATCAAGAATGAACATTTGTTTTCGAATCACTTATGAAAAATTCACTAGTGTGAGGGTTTTTTTTTTTTTTTTTTAAGGGTGTACATCTTATCTCAAATAGGACAAACGATGCCATAGTCACGTTTGTAACAATAGGGGACTTTTAATTTCGTTTTATTATTTTCTGTTTGGATCTATAAATGTATTTATAAACTCAAAAATCCGCGTTACTTCTAAATTTCCATTTTCTGAAATTCATATAGATAGGGTGTCCCGAAAACATTGACCTTGGCATTTATTACTTAATACTTATAATAGACATATACAAAAAATTACAAAGTTATATAATAAAAGGTAAAATTTTCAAGAGATGCGTAATAAAATTTCAACCATCTCAATCTAAATAAATACAAAGCAAAAACTTTTAAATGCCCGCACGGTACAAAAATTTCTCAGTTATTAAAATGTGCCCAAACATTAATTAAATGATGTACAAAATTAAAGATTTTCATTATGCACTCAAAAGCAAAAGTTAAGCACGAGATGTAAAATGCAAAAAAAAATTGTTTGTAGATGTGCAGGTCATTGTGAAATCCCAAAGAATTCCAAGCCTAAACCATGATACCTCTCTCGAGGACACCGTGATGATCGATGATGTTCTGATGCCGGTTCCGTGTGTCTTGTTCTCTCTAGACCCAGGTTCATGACTGTAATCTGGCTCTGAGTAAAATCTCCACTCATCCCTAAAAATTAACGTTGGCCTAGTCGGAAGAAGTCCGATTTACGTACTGTCGAAACCGTTCTAATCATGTCCCGCTGCATCGGGCGGATAGAGGAAGACAAATTCCTGGTACCAAGTCTTTACAGTCCACTCGTGTGTAGCCTTCGGCACACAGTAGTAGCACATACAGTCAACACCGGGTACAGTGGACCTCTGGATTTAGTTCACTATATCCGAAAGTCACTAAAACCGATGTTTCTCCATCTTGAACAATAAAACTTAATACAAAACTAGAAAATAGTATTTTATACAAATACTTAATGTTTATTATGTACTTCAAACACAATCGATCGTATTTATGGTTATAAAAATATTCATTAAGTAAAGCGAACATATTTAATCCTATTCATGGAAACAATGCGCATTCCATTCAGTTGGCAAAAGCTGCTATCGCTTTTAACCTGTGAAATTGCTCTGGGAATGGAAAATGAAATCGTTTAAGATCAAGAGCAAAATTTCCGCTTTTGTTTCACTTTCAAAAGTACTTGCTTTTGTTAGTGAATGCTTTTAAAAATTAGAATGCATTGCAGCAATGAAAAATAACTATGACCTCCTCCCCCCCCCACTCCTCTTGTTTAGCATAAGCATGTTAGCCTAGACACTGGCAATTCTCCTGTATTTCTGAACATGTGCATGATAATCTCTTTCTCTCTACTCGAACACAAAAGAGACATTCTTCGTAGAAACCGAGCAGCATCACCTCTGCTGTCCAGAACTTTTCAAATTCACTATTCACTATTCAGTTGGAAGTCATGGTTCACTAAAACAGAAAAATGCTATAAACATTTCTAACATATGTGAATCGGGACAAATGAAATGTGTTCACTATATCGCAAAGTTTACTGTATCCAGGTTCACTCTATCCGGAGTTGACTGTATCATCTTACTAGTGGATAGTACAACCATGGATGTCAAACAACTGGATGTGTCTCTTGGATTCTGCTTGGTTACAACAGCAAGGTTGGTATTCCGCGAGGGTTGTAACCCTTGGACCTTTTGGAATTGTTTCCATAATCCAGAAATGACAAAATAATGAACGTCGAAAAAAGAATCACATGTGTGACTGACCGTCCTGCTTCAATGCGCCCTACTGAATGCTACCATTTAATGTTTGTCACACGTCTTCGGGAAGCCTTCAAAACATTTTTGACTTAAAAACTATGAAAATTCTAAATAATATTTGTCAGAATTTATGTACAACTCCTCTAACTCTTCCTAATAGTGGCTCCTTACAAGAGTGTTTTTTTTTTCTGCACCTTTGTCGTTTAAACAGTAAATGGCTGTTAGACAACGAATTTGCATACTTCTATCTACCTCTGCAGCGAACTGTAGATTCTCAAATTCAGATTGATTTCCAACAATTAACATTCCCTGAGCTTAATTTTTGGCAGCCGGTGAAGAAATAATGCAATATTAAATCTAAAAATAGTAGAGGGGGTCGTTTTTCACTTTTTTTAAAAATCGAAATTGCCTGTGGTGGGAAAAGTTGTGTATTGACATCAAATGTCTGTTAAAAAAAAATTGAAATTAAAATATATAAGACCCCCAGCAAGGCACACGAAGATTCACCAAGTAAGTAAAATTAAATGTTTTTTATTTATTTTTCATTTTTTATGTATCAATTTTTTAACCGTCTGTTGTGGAAATAGTTGAGTAGTAAGACCCTTCTTTTGTGAAATTTTCTTTTCGATATTGTATCATATTTAGAGTCCCCGCCAGGCTTTTGAAATTTGTATATTTGCTATTTTTTAATAGAGTTCTTTCTGTACCGTTTACTATATGCGATTTAGTTCACTTTAGTTTAGTTTAGTTAATATTACTGATCGATATTACAGTAACAGGGTTCTCCCCAGGCCTTTAAAGAAGGGCGCAACCGCCCGGGTTAAAAAAAAATGATATGGCTCTCGATACTTTAGTTAGCCTCCTATCGACACAGGTCCAAACGGAAATTCCGATTTTACTTGCCCATTTGCTCTGGATGCACAAACTGTGTAGTGAATCGTGCAAAACAAAACTATAAACTGCGGTTTCTTAAGATCGGAGCTAGTGTGTATTGTAAAAGTAAAAAAAAAATGATAATGAAAACAGACTCTATTATGGTTATCGATAAATGTAATAAAAGAGACAGTCAAATGTAGAAATTTATCCCGTACCAATATACAGTTGTTAAAGAAGGGGGCGTTTCACACAGAAGAATCAAAGGGAAAGGATATACAGTGTTATTGCAGTCCCTCGATGTAACCATTTCCTCAAATTCTGCACTAGGTATATGCTGTCTTTTTTCCTCACATATGATCATTTGTCTTTGATTATGGCAATCACTTAATTTTCTAGGTGATCATAAAAACCATTCCTTTGAATTACAGGGACCAGAAGTAATTTCAGCTCTTCCCTCGGACATCTTGAGTAATATATAACTTCCCAAAGATTCTGTGGACTGGATGTGCATAAAGGCTCAGTTTTAATGAGAAACCAAACTTTTGATTACAATTTTAGAATATATTCCACAATAATTTCTATTTCAAGTGAGGGCTTTTCTGCGCCAATATACAGACTAAGCGCTCTATTTGTCGTTTAAGCACGAGAAAGCTTTCTGGTTCATTTGTTGGAGAATGATTTTGGCAGGAATAGCTGTGTTTTGACAGGACAGTGACAATTTGATACAAATACTTTTGATCAGTACTAAGTTCATCTATATCTCCTGTGGACAGGTCAACAGATTTTTCCTAAACTGCACAATCGGTAGTTTATTTTAGATAAGTCCAGAATTTTCCCCATAGAACAACAATACATACAAAGGCCTGTAGTGTTTCCCTCAAGATACCGTACTAAATGAAGTAATGGTTGCTCATATACAACGGACATATGAGCAACATATGTGAAATGGTCTTACATGAAATTCAAACAAGCGGATCACACCACCTTCAACACCAGTATTCAGGACTCTTCCATCCGATCTAATTGCAGCTAAATCCACGGTAAATAACCAATTCGCTTTAAAATAATCTAAAATGATAGACAGCACTCCATTAGCTGTGCCATTTTCTGGTGATACATGGTGAAATTGCTTTCTGCCTCGTACAATAACACTATATGTCCTTTGTTGGTGTTAAAATCCCCCTTCTTTAACAACTGCTAAGGTTCAGTCTTTTCTTCCATCTAAATGTAGTGCCTGCAAAGCTATCTTACCCTTTGCTAAACTATTTTGCAAGTCCATGAGAACTTTCTTCCTTTGACTGTCTATTTTATTACATTTATCGATAATCATAATAGAGTCTGTCTCCATTATCATTTTTTTGTTACTTTTACATTACAGTCTAGCTCCGATTTTAAAGAAACAGCCGTTTAGAGCTTAGTTTTGTAAGATTCAATACTCAGTTTGTGCATCCAGAGCAAATGGGCAAGTAAATTCGAAATTTCCGTTTGACCTTGACCGGTGTCGATAGGAAGCTAACTAAAGTATCGAGAGGGATCTCATTTTATTTTAAACAGTTGAGCCAGTAAAATCAGCAGGGCGGTGCGCACTTCTCTAAAGGTCTGGGAAGAAGCCTGTTCCCTGTTACTGTAATATCGATCAGTAATGTTAACTAAACTGCATGAACAAAATCGTACAGAGCAAATGGTACAGAAAGATTCAGCTTTATTAAAAAATAGCAAATTATACAAATTTCAAAAACCTGGCGGGGGATTTAAATGTCATATGATATCAAAAAAATTTTTTTTCACAAACGAAGGGTCTTACTGTTCAACTATTTACTGAAACCTTTCAATGGAGAAATAATAACCATTATTTGGTTGCATTGCTAATTTAAGCACCAAACCATGTTGCAGCGTTTCTCCAAAAAAGTTTACACCTAATTTAGTAAAACATTTTAAGCCCCACCATGACCGAGTGAATAAACACACTGACCATGGCAGATGACTGGAGTGTGAGGGTACCGGGTTCAGGCTTATCACGTGTCTATCGATCTAACGGCCTTGAGTTTTGGGCGGTTTTCTCCAGACGTAACGTGAACACACGTTAGAACCTCTTAAAAAGTCCTTTACCCAAGGCACCCGTCCTTAGATGGATAGCATTCGAGTAGCTTTGCCTTAATGTTCAATACATTAGTACCGTTTTATGACGTATTTTAACCTACTTTTATTAATAGTGTGCTTAAATAAAAAAAAAATGCGGTGCATCTTTAAAATTTTTTTAATAAATTAAAATATGAGGAATGTTCTTCTAACACTAACGATTGAACTATAAATTAATAATATCAATTTACATGTGTCGTGCATACTTCTAACATTCTACTTCCTTCAATCAGAGAATCATCCAGGAAATATATTCGCCAAATGAAATATTGACTATTTATTGCGTGATACATTTTCTATCCCGCTTTTGTAAAAAAAAAAAAAAGATATTAGGCAATTTTAATGAATTGGGCGAGTTTTCCTTTAAATTATTTCAAGATTGGTATTAAAGAATTTTTATTCATATAATTAACTGCTTCACTTTCTTTCGTGACTACAAGGGTGATGTTCTCGCATGTGCAGAAATCTATGAAGTTTAATAATACACTTTCAGATATGTCACAAGTTTTACAGTAGCACCTTTTTGAAGTAAAAACATCTTTAGGTGCTTGGACACTTTGGGGATGGAGAAAAACCACTGAATTCGCGTGACCATCACGCTGCTGAGTGAACGTCACGCTCACATATATACGGGGAGAAAGTGGATTTGCGGAAAAAGTGGTTCGTGAAGTCAAAGCCACATCGTCTCTGTGCTGCTGAGATTTCTTCCTCTTTCTTTGAATTTTAGTGCTGCCACTTGTTATCATACGTAAAAGCTTCAAGTTACTTTTAAACTGCGTTCTTCTAGCACCGCTGACTGAATGGTATCGAACCGTGGGCCCAAGGCGTGGTAGGCAAGCGTTCTAACCACCAGACGGGCTCGACTGGAGATGAAATGACTAAATTTGAAATGATTGTTGTTTCAATTTCGGAATGGGAACTTTTATGCATCTAAATAAATAAAATTAGATTTTGCCTGCACACTATTTGGTATTAAAATATTTAGGATTTCTATCCGTTTTAAGCATTTTGGACCTCAGTACGACCGTAAAAAAAAGTTTGTGCGTCGTTTTGTCAGTGACGCATTTTTTATTCACACATCGCGTAAAACTGACCGAAGCGAATGAAATAAAATTTGGTGATATGATAGGTGGTCACTCAACTTAAACTATAGGCGTCAAATTGTTAAAAAAATCATTATATTTTGAGATTTTCCGAAAATTGTTTCAAACTGAGTAAATTTTTGTTCACGCATCACGTAATAACGACTAAAGAGAAAGAAATGAAATTTGATGATCACCGAGCTTAAGTTACAGGCGTCGGATTTAAAAAAAAAATTAATAGATTTTGAGATTTTTCTGAAAATCGTTTCGAACTGCTTATCGTTTTAGTATGCATAAAAACTGCATATAATTTGCACAAAAAGTGTTTATACTTTCAAAATATTAAAAAATATCCTCTTTTTATGAACAAATTGTGTACAATCTGCATGTTTTTGAAAAAAAAAAAAAAAGTGCAGATTTTTTTCTAGCTGGGCAGGTGCTATAATTTTCGATTTTTTATTTAAAAATCTGTACTGAATTTGGATAGCTATATAGTTATTGTGCAAGGAAGTTAATTTGATAATGTGGAGAGCGTTAATAATTATATACTGCACATTATTATAAGTTATATACTACAGTGCATTTGAATTTGAATTATAAATCTATCATTCATTACCAATAAATAGGACTACTCTTCAGTGCAAGGTAAGTACATAAATATTGATAAATAATAAATGCACGTACATAATTATTGATTAAAAACAAAATCCAACACGTGGATTATACAATACGTGGAGAAATTCGTGGAGAAAAACGTGTATCGCTGATGTGTACCGCATGCATATACCAGCTGTGTCGCGTTGCGGCCGGTACGTGAACTCCCTCTCCCTTTTGAAATTTTAAATGTGCGCACAAATCGAGCGCGAATTTGAAATGTAATTAAATTAAAAAATCAAAAATTTTCAATGCTAACATAGTGAGAATTTCGTTGAAATGTGTACAAACGTAGAAAAATATGGGAAATTGTGAGAATTTCATAAATAAATGTGCGATATCCTTACAGCCTTAGAAAAACATTTGAAAAATATTTTACAAAGAATTTCAAATGTATAAAAGTGTGAATAAACGTTCATAAATGTTTATTTTTTGTTAATATAAATACAATAATGTGTTAAAACCTGTTTACTGCATCAATTTTAGAAAACTTGACAAGACGTTTTCACTTCTGACGTGCAGTCCTACGACTGACTGTTTTTACACCCTTTACTGTCTAATAACTAACACACACATATATAAATCTAGTATTAGCCTTTATGCGTAAGCCAGAGTATAACAACATACTAAGTTTCTTGGTATTGAGTCGCTACTTGGAATTGGTTCATCAGAATTAACTATTAAACTATAAAATCGCAAAATTTATTGTATGTTTCTGACCCTTTTCTTAAGAAGCCCTGAAAGAGTTATGCATTTAACATTATAAAAAATGTACTGGAAAGCTATGAACATCCGCAAATGTAATCAATGATACGATGTTTCTTATAAATTAAATTTTGCAACGAACATGTTCATATCTCTTTAATGTAGTTTTATTCAATCATAATGTGTATATGAAAAGATTTTAAATAAACAGTTAAGAATTACATTTAACATAAATTAGAGTACTTGCTTAATATTAATTTCTAGAAAGCGAGTGCCCCAATAATGACCGACGATTTGAAAAATTAATTAAAAAAATAAATAAATGAAACGAAAGGCGATAGAATCGCACGGTTTTCTGCATTCTTCTTAGTAAATCAGGGAATTTATTCTTACCATTTTTCAAAATTATTTACAAAGTTCGTCAGCAGATAGCGCTGCTGACTGGGAAAACCATCTAAATAATAACCGTCTCATTTCTAACGCTTCCGGGTTCGACTCATCACCCCCGGTGCACCTGTCGCATTTTGAAATTTTGATAAAAACGTCATTTTTATCCCTAACTAAAAGCAAAAGCTTTTTATACAGTTCGAAAGATCTCTAAAAAATGTACCTTTTTTTAACTTGCAGCTACTTTCAACTCTAAATATCTACCGAGATACCCCGTCTTGAAAAAGTAAACACAAAGCAAACGATTTATTCCTTGATTCTTTGAAAAAAAATCACGGAACATAATCTTTCGCGTAGATCGATTAGATGACAGAGAGAAAAAGCGCAACATAGTGTTTGGTGGCGTCATCTATGAATTATATTGCTAACTTAATCATTAAAAATTTCCGTTTTACTGCCTTTTCCTTGAAGTTAATAATACAATGACCATAAGCAGATTTCTGCTTTACCTAAGGAATAATTTAATACAAAATTCATGTATAATTAATAACTTATTCAGTAAACTACTTCTAATTTATTTACAAATTATATGAATCATTCAATAAAACTGCAAAAATTTAGTATTCAAAATAATTTAATAATTTTACAATTGTGCAAAATGATTTCGAGGCCATATTTTAACTAACCAAATTTATTAATTTACTATAGTAAAAAAATATAGATTTTACTAATTTTATTTATTTAAGTACAAATGCATGTTCGAGCGAAAGTTTTATTGTTACAAAGAAAAATATTTTTAAAGAAACAATACATTGAAGCATGAATATAGTAATAATTATCTCGATAGGTTATTTTCTTCTTCAACGGTAATCTCCCCAGCCACCCCCTCAAAGAGATTTTGCTACTAACAATTGTATTTATTAAAGTATCGATTTTAAACGGAAAAGTTAGTTATAGAATTAATTTAATATGTTGCAAATTTCGGTCGCGAAGAGGCCCGTGTGCCGTAGGTTGCACAAGCCAGTCGCAAAGCGGCGCGTGTGCTGTAGGTTGTACATTTTGGCCGCGAAACGGTCATCGACGGCCAAAACTGGTCGCCGAAGGCGGCTAGTAAAGCAATGTTTTCAAAGTAACAACTGTTTGCAGCAACAACGTGGCTCAATCTGAGGACGAAATTCGCAGACGTCCGTGCGAAAATTTCAGTCGGAATGCTCTGAGAAGCAACAGAGTTGTATTGTTCCAGTCCATTTAGAGTTTGTGAATAGGGATGATACACTGCGACGAAACCCTTAAAGAGCATTCCAACCGAAATGTTCGCACGGGTTGCTGCGAATTCTGTTCTTAGACTGCGCCACATTGTTGCTGCAAACGGTGATTATTTTGAAACACTGTTTTACAGTTTTTCCAGGTCAGCAGCGCCATCTGTTGACGAACTTTGTATATAATTTTGAAAATTGGTAAGAATAATTCCCTGATTGTCGAAGCATAATGCAGCAAACCGTACATTTCTATCCCCCTTGTTTCTTTGTTTTTCCATTCTTCGGTCATTTTGGGGACACCCGATAGTTTTTACAATAACTGTGTGTGTGTGTGTGTGTTTGAAAAAAAAAACTGATAACTTCCTGCATTGGTCTTAATATTTTAATCCAATTTTACAGAATTATTTAATTCTTTTGTGGCTGTTAATCCTCAATTCTTTTATTCTTTAATATATATAATTATTTGTACATATAAATATTACTAATTCCCTTTTTTTTTTATTTAGGCATGTGTTATTTTTAGGTGTACAGTTAAAACCATCATGATGGGTCTATAAACTGCTCAGAGTTTTTGGATTAATCAGCTTAAAAGATGACCGATTCCCTGTTTTTTATAAAATGACAATAAATACAATTTAATACAATATAACACAAAACTTTAATACAATTATTTTTTATTCGGTTTAATTTTACAAAGTTAATGTTACCGCCCCCATGAAAGGTTCAAGGATACTCGACCATTACCCACTCTTACTTTCATGAAAGTTATTTTAAATGGGGAAAAAACAGTCGGAGAGCTGGATGTAGTGTTTTCGTTTTCAATCAAGATAATAAAATCAAGATGCTTTGATGTCCGCATATTTTAGATACCTTACTTTTAAAATATTGTTCTTTCACTTTAAAAACGGTGTCAAGATTTTTATTTCAATCCCCGAGGCTTATATTTTTATTCATAATTTTAAATATATAGTTTTAATTAAAATTTTATTGCTTTTATTTTAAGAAAAACTTTTTTTCTTAATTGTAAAACATGTAAAACCGAAAATGTAAAAATTATAAAAAGGAATTTTTTGAACATAGTCCTCAAAGAATCATTAGAAGCTACATCCTCATCATTAAAAGCATATGGAAATCTTAATTGCGTGATATTTTTTTATATTTTACATTTACCCTCGTATACAATTAACTTATTATCTGTATTTAGTTTATAGAAATACTCTTCAGAATCAGTCGGACACAAATACACGTGTATTAAGAAAAAGAAATGATTCTTTAAAACAAGGACACCATACGTGTAATCTTACTTTTCCGAAACCGTATATGGAGAAATATATATAACGAAGAGTATTGAAAGTTTTCTGTTCAAATCCCCTCAAAAAAAGTTAGTTAAATTAAAAATCCTGGTTCTTTTTCGATTTTTCACCATAATTTGCACCAGTCTTTTCTCTTTTGGCACACATTGTTGGAATCTCCCCCTCTTCATATACAAAACAGAGCGAGACATAAACTCTGCAATTAATTCTTACATGTCAAGATTTTTTTCCCTCATAGCAAAGACTTTTTTGTGCTTTATCGTTTATGATTCTACGAAGCAACGCCCCTACTACGTCTGGTCTCATCGAATCCCAAGTTCGATATAATCCAAAGTATTTATTTCCCTTGGGTTTCTTTGTCACATATTTTACTAGCTTAGTGTATACGGTGTATGAGCTTATCTGGCATGTATTCCTCATCTACATTCTCGCAATAATAGGTTAATGATATTCAGGGGAAAAGTCAATTATTGGTCACTTCCTACCCATGGTCATTATTTTCCTTCCATTTTATACGTAGGAAAATACAATCTTGGAGATTAATTACGAGGTGTTATTAGCTTCGCACCTACTGAACACAGGAAATCCAATTATATATATTGATAACAATGAAATTTATACAATGAATTGTGAATGCCAAATTTGGAACGAATCAAATTACGTAAAAGTGAATAAACCTTGGGATTATCGCAAGCGCTATCGTTCGAAATATTAAATTGCCTCTTTAATTTTCTTTAAAAAGGGTGCAAACATGCATTAAAATTTTATTTAAACAAGCTAAAATAAATAATTTAAACCTAAAAATTAAAGAAAATTTACAAATGTAGTTATTAGATAATTCAATTTTGTAAATTATAGAGAATATCAACGTTTTCTTTTTTTCGCACTGGATTGGTTTATCTCATTTTTTTAATTTTTTAATGAGTTCTTCCATTGAAGTTTATTTTCAGTGTACTTCTTATATCAATACATAAAAAGCTTTTGGAATTTGTTTGTATGTGTTTTCACTATAGACGTAAAGACTAATTGTCGCACATTGGTCGACAAATGGTCGTTTTCATGGACATGTTCGTGACGAAAATTGGAACACGAACGTAATAGCACAAAAGACAAAAAAGGCTGGAGGAAAAAAATAACAATACGATTGATATTTCTTTTGTTATTTTGTATAAAGTGATTCTAAATCAGTTTTACAAACTTTTAGGAGGGGTAGGATACACTAAGACGGTTCGAAATCACATAGGAATGCGGAGTCGGAAAAACCGCCTTCATCTACCTGTTAATAATCACTTTGGAAGAAGTGTTGAAGTGTGCGTCTAATTTCTTAACCAAGTTTCATAAACAATGGGCTTTCCTCCGACGATTTAATCAATGTAATGAAAGAAAAATGTCTGCATTAACAATTTTTATTAAGCGCAATTGGTGAAAGATGGATTAGTTTTTGAAAAACCATGGCCGTAAAGTTTGCTAGAACATTTATTCTAAAATGTTAGTAACATGTTAGGTGCATGAAAACGACGTTTCCGACCCCGCATTGCCATGCGTCTGAATCGTCTTGGTGTATCCTACCCATTCTAAACGTTTGCAAAACTAATTTCGTATTACCCTCTATTTTTTTCCTTTTTTGACTATTTTTGGAGTACTTTATGTTCCCTCAAGTTCAGTGTTCTTTTCACTGGAAAATCCAGAAAATGCTCTTTTAAGTGAGCTCTGTGTAAGCTTCCTAAATTTGAATTTTTAAACAATTTTTTAAAATGGCTCCAGGAAATTGTGATTTTTTCTTGAATAAAGTTTTTGTGCCGCGGACTCTAATTTATTTCTAAGTATTGTACGATATTTAGAACGTTCTTTATTTAAAAAAATATTACTCCGCCTATTTTTTGAAAGTGAAGAAAAACTAGTAGGACAACTCACTTATCTTCAATAATTATTCAAGGGTGTCGGAAAACTGACTTAGAAAATTTTTCACCTTGATTCTTCATTGAGCTGACAAGTGTTTTAAAACGTTTTTGTTCTGAGGGATTGTTTCTGTAGTAATTCAACCCCGCCACCCTCTTTAACACCCCCATAAGCTTACGAAGATGGGCAGGGGGGGGGAGTTCAATGAATTCAGATTGAAGGTAGCAGACATCGCTTGCAACGCCGGGCTGTTTCAATACAATGAAAGAAGTGTTTGAAATATGAAAATGAATTCAGATTAAAAGCTCAGATTTATTGTTTGTTTGGGTTCACTGACTAATATTTCAAAAAATTAATCCGCTTGCACTAAAAAGAATGGTAATAATCTTAGTAAAAATCATACTTTATACATTAGTGGTTGCTAAAATAAACTTATTTTCCGTGTAAAGAACAGGAACAGCTGATTGGTTAGCTATACTAGTGGACATCAGCGCACAAATTTTTAGGCTTTGTAACCCTTTCCTTCTAATACCCGTCATTTATTTATTTCACGAAGTAAGTTTATTAAATTCTCCTTTACTGTTTAAAACATGCATTTTTAATTATTCCCTGCTTACTAGAAAATACACATTCAGTCAGAATAACCCTGAGTGTTGGCTTTTCCTATAAATTTAACTTTTTTTTTAAATGTCCAGAACCTTACAATGTATACATATATTGTACATGCACTTATTTTAATACAATTTTCTTGAATAAAAAATAGGCACTTTTATGACCGTTTTCTTGTAAATAATACGACCTCTAAGGGGTTAACTCAAACATCCGACGATGTTCTCAGGCAACGCAGCAAGTTAAATAATTTGTTTGCTTTTAACTATTTTCTTACAAACAATCGTAAAATGCACAGAATGTATACAGTAATACTTTTTAAATCATCTCGAACAAATTACCCAAATTAGTTAATAAATGTTCAAAAACTATTGAATAAATTTTGAAAGTGTTTGTACATTTTGAATTAAATACTTCCATTGTTAAACTTGCTGTCACCTTGTGGACATTTTCAACGAATTCTTTTTCGAAATCTCTTAAGTGCATCGCATGTCTAGCATAGATACCAAATTCGGTTACACTCCATTTACCCTTTTTTGATGTAGACCCCTGTTTATAGGGGAAGTTTAATTATGACCACCTTGTATTTTAACTAAATACTAATTAATGCCTATAACGTCTCTCTTTAACATTTGAGAAGGGATTTATAATTTTTGATACCTTAGACATGCTTCAGCCAGAGAAAAAAAACCAAAAGATTTTACATATAGTACAGTAGAATTATCTGCTGAATCAAAACACATCTGTAATAAATTTTCACTTAAATAACATCAGTGTTTCTCTGAATTTTAGCCGTTTAAAAAACTAAGTGTTTAACTGACATGTCATAATAATGCCATTCCAATGCAATATCAAAATGTTATTAAAGTATAATACATAGTGTGTACCAAAAGTATAGCAACAAAATATTAGGGGCGTTAGGGTGCATTATAAGAATTCAGGATCTCATATCAATTGTTCAGCATAAATAGTATTTAATTTTGAATGCTGCAATGCTTGGAGAATAAACCATTTGTTAAAGAATATGATAAGGTGAGTACGCTATCTCTTAAACGCATTTTGTGAAGTGATTATTAACCAGCGTGTGAAAACGACGCTTTTGACCTCACATTGATATGTGATTCAGATTCCTTATGTGCCCTATCTCTCACATAAGGTTGTATAATATTAACATTAAAACGATTTTAATTTATCTTAAAGGATTTAGATTTTTCTTACTTTTTTGTAATATTCTTACTCATTTGCTCTTGATATAGAAAAATGAGAAATGACTCATTGACAGTACATTTTCAAAAATATGTATCTGAGGAGATATCGTTATACTTCAATATTCGTAGCAATAAAAAAAATTAAGCAGTGGCAGATCCAGGGTAGAGGCTAGGGTGCTTCAGACAGCCCCTCCAAAAAAGGCATTGCTCAAGGGTAATATTTTGCCTTTTTGTACACTTTGTTTGTCAAATGAGCTTTTTCTTTTATAGTAAACTATCCCGTCTAAAGAAATTGCATAGCTTAAGTGTAACATTTTACTTTATTTTACATTTTGCTTAGGTCAAATAAGCTTTTTTCAAATATTTACCCTTAAGTTAAATTAAAAAAATTATGTATCCGCTAATGAATCTAAGGCAATAATTTTTATGTCTTTTTTACAATACTTCACTCTTTTATCGTAGAAACAATGTTTTTTTTTAAATCAAAGTAAAGTGCTTCTGTATAAGAATGTCTTTTTAATATTACATATATAACGAGAAGTTCAGATAAATACAACATTACCATTAAACATATTGCATGATTTATTTCATTTCAGCACTTATTAAAGATATTTAGTTAATTAGTTAATTCTCATATTTAGTTAATTAAAATATAAATTATGAAATAGTTGTTTCAAAATATAGTTATAAATAGAATTTAACAGTAATTAAATTCGTTAATATTGCTTCTCTCTCTGAGATAAACTACTAAAGGGCACTTTGAGCAACTGTTTAAGCATTTTTTATTTTAATTTACGTAACAATACATTTTCATCTTCCTATTAATATATGATTCCTTTGGGTTAATTTTTAAAAATGCAAGCTTATATTTCTGCATCAATGATTATTAGAATCAAACCGAATTTTCCTGGAGGTTTCTGGAAGATAATTTTAGTACGAAGAGTATTCCCCAAATGGTGCATTAGGCATAATTTATCATTTTTTAAAATTATATTTAGGATTATTTAAAAAGTCTTATCCAATCTAATTTCCTCGTTACACTTTTGAAGTTATTGTTAGTTTCAAGTGCTTAATTTTCAATTATTCTTTCATTGCAACGTTGTAGTACACTTAATTATATTGCCTTATAAGCAATATAGTTAAAATAAACTTTTAGCAATATTGCATGTGTGGAATTCTCTGAAAATATAAAACATTTTTGAATATTAACATGTTAAGCTTTCCACCCGTTAGAAAAAAAAAAGTATTAAATTTTTCGTTTTTACCGCAGTTTTATTCATCTATATTTGTTTTCTTGCCTCATTTCTAGGAATTATAAATGAGCACGCAATTTAATATACTTTTAGTTATGGTGCTTACAAAAGCATTATGGCAATATTTTAACTTATTATATTCATGAATCCATTCCTAAAGAAAACAAAGAACAGACTAAAAAACTGTTACTTAGTGCATATAAATATACCTGAAAGTTTATAGCTTATAGTAACTGTATTTAAGTAAATTTACATGCAGTAATGATATGCAGTGAACTTGTACGTGATGCAATGTAATGAAGGTAGCTGGACAGGCGTGCAGATATCAACCTATCGAAATGCTATGCTCAAAATTCATGAAATTATCTATGTTAGCATAAACGTTTTATGAGTCAATAAAACATTTTTCTTTGAAATTGCTCCACAATAAGTGATTCATTCACTAATTATGAAAGAAATTTATTTTGCTGGTTAAAGTATGAATGTGCTGTTTGTCCTTTGCTTGGAAGTAGTCCCTAAAAATGCATCTCGTGTAATGTTCTCCATATTTATGTTATACTATTTTACTAATAATGAAAAGCACATTGTGTGGTTTTCCATAAAATATGCTTGTGTAGTATGATAATAATATAAAGGAAATAGATTTCCTTACATGTTTTTCCCGGAAAAAATGTGCTTTTGTTGTTTGACAACGTTAAGAATGAAATAAATCGTTTCATAAATGGCTATTGCATATTTTAATTGGAATAATATTTGGTTTTATGTGTACATGAATATATAGGTACGCATGATGAGGTTTCGTTTTGCCAAAGATTTTAATATATTTAACATAGGTAAGAAACATAACACCCAGTGGCTCATAAGTATGCAGAGAAATGAAGGCTCATAGTTGATACTATGAAAATCACTAAAATCTTGAGTCTATTGAACAAGTAAATTTCATATCATCTCCCCTGTCATACAATCCGTAAAAGTAGACATTTTCACGTTTCTCTCTTTATAAGTTGGCAATAGTGACTATTTAGAGGCCACGCGCCTTATGTTTAATTTTGTTTTTTGAAAAAATAAATAAAATATCATGAAATAAGAGTAAATATAATGAAATAACAGTAAAAATTAGATAATTAAGTAAAACTTAGTAACAAGTAAAGAGTAACTAAATTAGTAACAAGTAAAAATTAGTAACGAGTAAAAGTTAGTAATTTTGTTTTTTGCAAAAATAAATAAAATATCATGAAATAAGAGTAAATATAATGAAGTAACAGTAAAAATTAGATAAGTTTAAAGTCGGCTCTATGTTTTAGGTCGACAGTTGAAAAGTTGAAAATTCGAGCCACTTCAGGCCTAAGGGGACCAAAATTAACACGGTTTGAACGTTATCGCTCTCCAACACAGAGCTTGCACTACAAACCAACCTCCCAAGAACGACATGTATAGAACATGCGATAGAAGGGAATCTTTGAAAGGCATCCATATGCATTCCATATGAATTCCGAACTAGCACGTTTGTTGACATTGGTGCCTTTATAATGCTGCTAGCTCTTGTAAATAATTTTGGATCAATTACAGAACCTGTAGCATTACACATTGTTGAAAAATAGGATTAGTAACCCCTATCTCCAAAATCGTTTCCCTATTACGAGGGATATTTCACTGAAATTGAATCCCCTAGAAAAATACTAAGTAGAATAACATAATATATTTTTTTCCACAATTTTCAGTCCAATAATAAAGCAGGAAAAAATTAGAGATGTTTTTTCATGGCTTCTACTCATGACCAAAAAGTTCGCGTAATTATTCAACAGTAAGGCGTAACAATTACTTAGATGTGGCGCAGGAGGAACATCCTTTGAGTAATAGAAATTCTATGTTGACAGACAAATATTGCATTCTGACTGGTCCAATGAAAGTCACGAAAATTAGAAAGAACACCATAAAATACTAATAACTTTTATCTTCCATGTAAAAATATTGAAATAATTAGATCCCATTAAACATCTACATTATTGCTACGAATGGTGGTTGAATGCTAACTAATTAAGCGTGAGTTTGGTTGGTGTACCTCAGACAATCATCAAGATTGTTGCATTGCAATTAGTGCATTGGCGTGATTTTGGTTGGTGCACCTCAAACAATTGTCAAGAAAAACAAATTTTTCTTTTTTTAAGAGTGTTTTAGTTACATTTTTAGTTAGTAATTAGAAATTCATAAGTGAAAGGATATATATATTGTGCTTTTTAAAATTAGAAATATATAATGGAGAAGTGCATGAAATTTTGGTGCTTTAATATAAGTTTTGTGTACTTTATGATCTGTTCACAAGAGAAAGTCCAAAAAAAAGCGTCATCAAGAACAGTGTAGTTAACAAATTTCAGTTCAATAAAAGTAACTGAAGAATTTATGGTGATTATATATTACTTACATCAACTTGCGTTCCCGCCAGTCGATATGTCTGTCCTGGAGGCTTGTCTCTCGGTTGATATCGATAAAATTCTACGTGATTTTTGTACCATTTTACAGAATACAAATCATCTCCTTCTAAATCGAAGTCGCATTTTAACCACACCGATTCTCCCACTTGCACGGCTCCCGGAACCGATATATTGAGAAAACGGAGTCCTTGACAACCTAGAAGAGAAAATGTATCTATGTAATTATGCAAAGAAATTATGAAAACGAAGTGTTTCCCTCGCATATACAGATGTTGAAATAAAGTATAATGGTAAATGATAAATGCGTGTTATTACACATGAATTGCTTATTAAATCGAACAATTTGTCTGTTTGTATTTGTAACATTTACCGTTCAAAAATAAAATATGTGAATCTTCTAAAATATCTACTGTAAGTACTTATGAATACAAGAATGTTTTAATAGCATTCTACTTGATTATTGTCTAATATCACGATTAATATTTAAAGTAAGATTTATTTTTAAAATGTAAGTTAAATATTTAAAATTTAAGATAAATATTAAAATAATCTTATCTTTTGTTAAAATTACCATATTATAACAATGTACATTATTTTAAACGTATAATCATATTCATCTTTTATTAAAGAATTTTCTAACACATAACCATAAGTTTCACGTATACTCCTACGCACATTCATACACGTATGTTAATGGTATACCTGCAAGAGGATAATCTCTAAGTCATTTAGCTGATTATTACCTTTATTATAACAAAACTATTGTAATAGCTACACTATAATTCAAAGGTATAAAGATGATATTATCATAATATCTACAGATTTTAACCCTAATTATAATACTCCTCATTCCCAACTGATTCAAAAATTATTAAATATCGCGATAGCGTTGATATAATGCTAATTTTCGCTATCTACAAATCAACATTAATGATAATAATTGTCTATCTTAATGGCAAACGAAATGATTTTGATTTTAAAGATAAAGCAGATTTATCCTCCTTATTTCTATATATATAGTGTACAAATTTTGTCCTCCAATGATACGAAACTATTGTAGTAATAGAATTCTATATCTATACTGAGAATTATCTGAGATAATATTTCTTTTAAGCTTAATATCATCTCGCTGTAAAACTCTAAATAATTTATAGTAACTATTAGTTCTTATACCATTACCTAGTTTCGTCTATTTACTATGTAAAGTTGTGCTACGTCAGATGACGTTATTCAAGAAACTTATAGACATATTTCTTTAATATTTCTTAGCCACGACTTTTGTCTGTATTGCTTTTATATACAAAGGACAATTCTAACTTTTACTAAAGAATAATTTTTGTACTCAAAATTTTACGAAGTGGCCTTTTAATTATTGAGATTTTGTTTAGATTTTAATAGATTCTTAGATTTACTTCGATCTTAATTGAACTTTTTGATATTTTTGGATTCTAAAATATAATGCTACGCAAGAGTTGTAGCGTTAATGACGTTTATCATGATTTATCCATTTTTATTAGTACTTTTATAATTTTGTTATTTAGCTTTTAACAACTCCGTGTCTGCCTAAATGCCGATACAGCATTTGATAAAGGAGATTGGTTCTTTCAATTTTCTATTTTAGATCTTTAATGTCTTTTTTTTTCGGATGTTTGGTTCTTGCCTCTTTTTTTTGTGAGATTTATCTTCCATTACAATTATTATTATTATTATTATTATTATTATTATTATTATTATTATTATTTGAAATGTGCTTTTTGTAGTGCTTTCTTCAATATTATGTGTACACCCTCCAAAAAAAGTATTCGAGTTAGAGAAAAATTTCCTATTTTAGATTTTCGACTAATAATTGAGTTTTTGAAAAACGCACAACGTGACAGAAATTTGGAAAGTCATATTTATACATAGCCTAATTCATATTCTATTATAAATAATTTTTAATATACGAAACCAACTGAGGAAATTTATCTCTTACTTGAATACTTTTTTTGCAGGGTGTACATCGATTATTTCAAACTCTTGATCAGTGAATCACTTTTAAAACTATTGACTGTATAGCACTGTTCTTTTAATTAAAAAAAATATTCTAATAACAAGGAGTTACCTGTCATTCTATAAATTTTAAAATGAAACATATATTAAAAAATGAAATAAATAATATTTAGGGTCACCCAGACCCAGTATGCAAAAATCCCATACACTTAAAATGCAGTAATGAGTTAGTATTCGCATTTCCCAAAAAAATTCTTATTTTAGGAACAATGTCAAATGACACAACGTAAATTAAAAAATAATTCTTTTTGGTAGCTAATAAGATATACTGTCTCGGTAACTCGGTATTTGGTAACTTATAAGATAACTTATAAGATATACTGTCTAAGATTTCAATTCGAAATCTAATGGAAGAGTTGAGTTTAAATTTAAATTTTTTCTTTGTTTGTGCGTGTGCTTTCTTCTGTTAGATCATTTTAATTATCATCAGTTTAGTTTTATGAATTATTATTTTATTTTAGTCCTTTATTCCCATTACAACCCATAATCAAGCATATTTTTTAAAAGCTATGCAAACAGAAACATCCGTGCATTAGCGAAATTCTACAAAGCGCTAACCAGATATTTATAGCTGATTTTTCATATTTTTTTTTCATATCAGTGGTTTAATCATAGAAAGATATTGCTAGTAAAATTCACATATAAACGTACTTTTTGTCGGTGAAATGAGCAAAAATTTAAACAAAAACTTTATCAAACTGTCAATTTTTTTTTTTTTTAAATTGAACAAAATAAAGCATTAATTCAAATTATAACAGACAGGTAGAGATTTTCATTCAATTTTCTGTATAATCATGAATCGTAGAAATATTTCTTTCACTTGGTATTTAGGGCGAGATTCAAGTGAAACGCGCGCGATCGCGAGTTCGAATCGAACGTTTTGCAGTCCCCAGTTCCCAGTTCAGTCCCCAGAATGCTTCCAATGAGCAAACCTATCGCGCTGTCACGTGATCAAAACACGATTGTTTTGTTTCAGTTGAATAAGAAACATTGATATATTTCGAAGTTTGCACTGTTCGACGCGGAAAACGTTCGAATTGTGTTTCAATTGAATCTCGTCTTTAATTTATCTTTCGTAATTTAAGAATTGCGTTTGTCATTAGCAATTATTGCTAAAAATGCAAAGTTGAACAACTTATTGAAAATTACAGTAACACATGCGCAATTCTTCATAAATGACTTTTTTAATATCCTTCGTGCACGGGGTTAGCCTATAAAGTAATTTTTACTCTTTTTTTTTTAATATATGGCTCTTTATAAAATGTATGGCATGAAAAACTGCATGTAACTCGAATACTTTTTCTAACTGCAAGTACAATGTTGAAGTCAATAATTTAAAAACCGCTGTACAAATTATACAGTTTGGAACACCCGGTACATCCAAATGTGTGAAGTCCCACTTGTACTAAAAAAGAGGAACTACGTAAAAATGTAAAATTTGGTGCATTATTCTTTTTAATAAATATTTTTGTTACTAAAATAAAATAAATTATTAAATTTATTATTTCGGTGTTCTGTTTTTGCTGCACTGTTGACATGCTGGCACTGGAACTTATATAAATAAAAGATTTGATAAATTCAGCCTCACAAGTTCCGTATTCACCTGGCATGGCACAGTGTGACTCTTTTAATTGTTTAATAATTACCTAAAGGTTTATTTAAGTTTTGAATCGAATGAAAATTTGATCTAAGCGCTTTTAATAGAAATAAAAATACTCAACTCTGTGTTTCATTAACCCAAAAACCTTCGACCCAAACCAATTCGTTTGCATTAATTTATTTGTAATATGATTTTACATAAGTAGTAAATATTCTTAACCTAAGATCTTAAAAATAGTCAATCTGACATTTTTGAAAGATTGACTAAAAGCAGTGAAGGTAATTTTTATCAAATTATTTAAACTCTCCTAATTATAATGACATACTACTAATAACTGCTTTACTTTTAGTTACGTTAAACTACACTAAGCGCACACATACAATCTACAGGTTACAAAAGCATTAGTAAATGTTTACGAAACATTTGAGAAAACATCTTTTAAATATGTTAAACACTTCAAACTATCGATCTTAGTTGTTAGATCCCTTTATCGAAATACGTGTAGCAGAACATAACGAACATTTTCTAGATTACCTTTAAAAAAAGAGGGAAACGCATTTCTTTACATTCATATTCTTCAGTTTCATTTGTTCCTTTTTTTAATGCATCTATATAACTAAGACCGAAAATGTGTTTTCGTCGAATACGATGTATTCTTGCACAAAAAAGGGTGTTTTTATTTATTAAATGATTAAACTAGTTAAATTCTTTGAATCGGAAAAGAAATAAATATTACTTAATAATCTAATTTTATCCTTCCGTGATGAAGGGTAATATGATTTCAGTCATTCTTTGGAATTTTATAAGGTATGATAATTGTGATTAATGATTTATTCATTTTTTAAGAGCAATTTTTTTTTATGTTTTAGCATTACGCTTAGAAAATTAGGATGATTTTAATGCTATTAGAAGTAAGTAATAATAATATTTTGAACTGGTTTTTATTTACATACTGACTGATTTTTGTGTATGGTTTTAAAGTTTCTGTTAATGAATTTCACCACAGTTCTCCCAAATAATGTACTTAAAAGTTGATTAGTAGAATTTCCCGGTATTTTAATACTTTTAGAGATGCTCCATACTGTGTGACCTTGGCTTAAAATTAGTGCAACAAAAGAGAATAACAAGTGATTTTTATGAGTGATCAAGCTTGTTTTGCTTTCATTTGTCCAAAACTGCTGAAAAATTTTACTTTTTCGAATAAAATGTAATAACATCACACTTTCAAAAATGGTTCTTTAAAGTACCTCTTGTTTTAATCGCTCATAATATTACAACTAAAATGATAAAAACATTTTTAATGCTGTTCTTCATTCTATGTTTGTTTTGTAATACGTAATGTTTTATGAATCAATACGATGCATTTCATTAACATTTTTATGTTTTTTTTTTAAATTTCTGTGTTCCTTTTGCAATCCTCAAATTGCAACAATAATACCGTTTTCCTCATACAATTCATCGTAATCAGGCAAACCACAAAAATTCTCTTGAACTCCAGGAGCGCTTTTGATCAATTTTAAAGAAAACCTCACGCGAAGCCGCTTATCCCGTATTGAAAACTTCTCGTCTATTCTGCAATTGTCATAAAGTGGTGCTTCAGTCTATCGCGCAAAAAAAAAATAAAAGAAAATCAATTGTTTCCCGTAAACAAACAGGCATTTTACTCTGATTTAAGACAGAAAGAACCTCAGCACGAGATAAAAATCAACATTTACAGAGCCTACAACAGGTAAATAACACAATTCTGAATAAACATTACTTGCCGAAAAGGAAACAGTTGCATAGATTAAACGCATTCCCGTTCCTTAAATATGAGTTTCAGACCTAGTTTAGTGACGAAAACTCGTAAGTTAAGTAACTCCTAGAGCCTTACCGACACGCTATGTTTGCTTTTCGCTTTTAATTGAATTAAAAGCGGTGGAAAGCATTTCGTTGCTCTCCCAACACGCAATTTCCAGTGACGTCACGTACTCAACTAGCGTCTAATCATATGCACGTTATTGCTTTCTTGCAATCAATTTATGACTTTGGCTTATATTGTCAGCTCATACGGTGGGAGAGGTCGTCAAATGAGAATTCCACGTGTCTGATTAATTCTGAAAGCGGTCAAAGTAAAAATATCCAAATTATTTTATTACTCAAAAACCCCTAACAATACTTCTACAAAAATTTGTTATATGCCTCTGGTATGTTTCCTCTGAACTGAATAGGCTAAACAAAATGCTGCTTTATAATCTCATTGGTTATATTAACACATGGTTATGAGATGACAGTTTTATTTCTTTATTATTAATTAAACACTTTAAATATTTTTATAGATTCATACTAGTTTACACATGATATGCTTACTGATAATTTAATTTGACTTCATTATAAGGGCATTAACAGTTTGGACAAAGAAGAAGTTAATCATTGAGCAACACATTGGAGCTTGCAAATTTAGATTTAATACAAACTCTAAGCTTCTGAATCCTGACATATGAAACACTGTTCGTGCATTCAATTTCATTAAGCCTTTTTTCCTAGCATAGAGCACAATAAATTGATAAAAGGAAATACATCACTTTCTTTTATGAGATATTGTTTGACCCTAGGGATCCAATTAAGGTGCTAACCTCAGAATTCCAAATCTTGGATTGCAAGACAGCCTATTATTCCAGCATGTCACTGCTCAGGTATTCTTTTTTCTTCGCGCGCATTTTCTTCCACAAGACAAATGGTAGTAAAGACTTTTTCATTGTAACAGTGGCAAAATAATTTTGCTGAGTGCAAAAAATTATTCGTTCTTTATCATTAATTTAATGTATCAAAATGATCGTTTTCTTATGAATAAATATTTGATCGAAAGCATTTTAAAATATTTTATCATGTCTCAACATTATTATGTTGAACATTTTTCTCAAACATTGAAACAATGTTTTGAGTTCAACTTAAGTCGCTTACAAAAGCTTTTGAAACTAGGAATTAAGTTTGCTTGCTTCAATCGTAAAAAAATAGAGTTCCTCGCTCTTTTCCTGAATTTTTATAATGTTAGTAGATATTTAACTGATGTAGATATTCCTCAACTACGTAACCTTTAAAAATTGAGAAGGAATACAGATAAGAATTTTGGTCCTTTTGATTTACCTCGCAGTATCACTAACAGTAAAGCATCTTTGATGGCACGGTAGTCTAACCACAGTTATTCAAACTGGCAATCAATATTTTATGTCATTACCTATTAGAATACGGGGATAGATTTTCATGACGGTAAAGTTCTATAGGTATTGAAAATAAAGAACAACATCATTTTCGTGTCACAATTCTAATTTCTCTCGCCCCTTCAGAAATCCCTAAACAAATTGCTGAAAGAAGTTAGTTTCACATAATTTTTCTAACAAATAATTACTTATTAGTAATTGCAAATTACCGTTAAATTTCTTGCTTATCTTTATTTTCATTTGGAAAAATATTCACGCCAATGCTTGAAATATTTTAATAGCGTCTGCAAATAAACCTTGCGTGATTTATTGAAAAGTAATATTCAACTAAAAAGAATTTTCGCACATATGTATAACAGAGAAATGTTAAGCTTGTTCAGAAATGATTAGCATTTTACTCTTAACGATTAAGTGGGAGATTTGGAATCTCGTGTAAGTAGAGGGTTATCACCTTTTAGAACTTCAACCTTCGGTCAGATTAATTCATGCGTTTTAGCAGATCAGCTTGATTTAACCATTTCTGAAATTCTCTAGAAATAAAATAACGCTTGTATATTACTTAGAATTCGAAATTATGTGGCAGTACAACGTGACGCGCTGGTACATTCATACAACGTGGCGTACTTATACATTCGAGTATAAATTTTGCATTAACGCTGATTCTTTATTCTTAGCATGAACCACACATGTCAGCTTTTATACATGATCATCTTTCTTTTTTTGATAATTCGGCGTTCATAAACTGCATGTTTCTTCTGAATTTCAATTTTTTTTTTTTACGTTTGTATATTTAAGGGTAAAAAAGCTAAGAAACGACGAACAAGTTCTCCGATAATACTTTAATATAAATTAAACCATATAGATGTCAGATTATAAGCATCATCATTGTTTCTGTTTTTGATGATTTAGCATAGACTTTCGTTTCTTTTTTGAATTTCCAACTTTTTGTATATTTAAGGGCAAAAAAGCCAAGGAGATAAGAACGAGTTTTCTTATAATACATTAATATAAATGTAAAAGTTGCAACGTGACGCTCTCGTACATTCGTACATCGTGACGAGTTGGTACATTCGAGTATGAAAACAGGTAAGTTTGCATTTACACTGGTTCTTCATTCTTACTATACAGCCAGCATGTCAGCTTATAGGTATTATCATGCTTCATTTTTTGACAATTTAGCTTTCATAAACGTTCTGTTTCTTCCGAATTTCCAATTTTTTTTTTTACTTTTTGTATATACTTAAGGGTAAAAAAGCTAAGAAGCGAAGAACAAGTTCTCTGATAATACAAGCTCTTTGATAATGTAAAAGTCCCTGTCTTAGTTCTATCCTAAATAAAGGCAACACCAAATGCTTCAATTATTAGAAATTAAGTTCAAATGGCAGAGATATCTTAAAAACAGTTATTGTAATAAATTAAATTATAAAAATTAAGAAAAATGTTCATAAAACCAAGATTTATGCCATTAAGTTTTAATCCTTTGAATATTTACTCATGATTTTCTCACTTTAAGAAAAATTCTATTTTGCTTCTAAAAAAAGTTTTTTAATATCTTACTAGTTATAAATGCTCCTTTCATTGATAAAATAACAGTATTATACGAAGTATAATGATACAATATTCTATTTGTAATACTACTGTATAGCATCAAAATATAGCTATCTTTAACTTTTTAAATTGACAGAAAGAACTTAGTTCAATTGCAGAAATCCTTCAGACGCAAATTGTCTCTTGCGTTGGGGCAGTAAACTTGTTAATATTTTCGTTATTTTAATCGATACTGTCTATATTTTGATTCCCAAGAGTCTCCTGAATAATATCATTACCTTGCTACCACAAATAACGTATTGATCGTCCATTTGGGTTATAAAGCGATTGAAGCGGTATAACGCATTCCAAATACTGAAGGATTACCCCGTGAACTGGATTATAATGTGGTTGGTAATATCACGCATTACATAAACTTGCATACAAATTGTTAAGCTTAGGGGTGTGAATTATATTATTAAATTTGATACCTCATAGTCTGTTCATCATTCCATCAAACTGTGCTAAATGTAGAAAGGAATCTGCCTTCATAATCAAACTCTATTCAACTAGACAAGTTCACGTATCGTAAATATATGATATCCTCTGAGAGAAATATTTTCTTTAAAATTAAAACTTAGATTATAAAAAAATTTTAGACAAAATCTTCAGAGTATTAAAGAATCACAAAAAAAGCCCGTAAGTTTTTTAAACAGCTAAAATTCAGAGTTATACTGATTATATTTAAGTGAAAATTTATTACAGATGTATTTTGATTTAGCAGATAATTCTATTGTACTGTATGTTAAATCTTTTGGTTTACTCTCTGGCTTAAGCATGTCTAAGGGTATCAAAAATTATAAATCCCACCTTAAATGTTCAGAAGATAAGTTGGAGGTGTTAATTAATATTTAGTTAAAATACAAGGTGGCTATAATTCAACTTCTCCTATAAACAGGGCTCTACAACAAATAGGTGTGCCTGTGACAACTTTATTAAAGCCGAAATAATTAATGAAGCATAAATAATGAAATAGTATACTATATTATTCCCTCAAACATGAATATTTAAATTTAAAATGATTTGTCCAATTATTTCGGCTTTTTAATTTTTTTACTTAACTATTGTAACCATTACCATACTTCATTTTTAAATAACTCTCACGCAACACAAACGAGCATATTTCTATTGCTTATAGTTTCACAACGTAGCACACATTATAGTTAGAAAAAATCATCTATTCGTGCTTTACTCTTGTTTTTAGATCGCATAACAATAGAGTATGCGAAATTCAATCTAATTTGCATCTAATAAGCCTTGAAATTTAGAACAAAATCATCTTTAAATAAATTTTCAGTGAAAACTTATAAAAATTCCTGCATACTTACTGTACATCTAATTGAAAGTACTCTGCATGCATCTTCTTGAAACGATATTCTTCAGATAATTATGAAACTAACTATCTCATATTAAAAGGATTGCAAGCACACCCTCTCAAAAAAGTATTAATGTATAAGCGAAATTTCCTATTTAGCTTTGCGAATAATGAATTAGTTTTTGAAAAACACACAACTCGATAGAAATATGAAAAATTAAAATTATGAATGACCTAAGTCATATTTTATGTAAAATAAGTTTTATTATGCGGAATAAACATAGGAAGTTTCACTTTTACTCGAATACTTTTTTGAGAAGGTGTACATTAGGGTGCAGTGAAAAAAACTTTTTTTTTAATTTCAAAATCCAATAGCGACCAAAAGTTGAGTTTTGTATTGAATATGAAAAATGCAGAATTTCAAAATTTTTGAAATATATCTTGAGGGTCCACTATTGCATCAAAATGTCAGAAAAATTCGAAAAAAGGAGTATTTTAATATTATTTATAAAATACAAAAAACTATGATTTATAATATACAATAGCAAAAATAGTTGGATTACATACTATTCAATGACGGTACACAATTTTAGAATTGTCGGGAAATATCTTGAGGGTCCACAAAAGCGAACAAAAAAGGTCAAAAAAGAAAAAAAATCATTTTTTTAAAAAAAAAAATATCTTGAAGGAAAAACTTTTCTATTCTTCATTTACAAATAACTATATTTAAATAAAGTATTAAAATATATATTGAGGGTCCCGTGCAAAGAACAAATAATAACAAACAGAGCGAAATTGTCCTTTTTAATTAGAATCTGATGGTATTTTTCACCGCGCAATGTATTTACTTTTGAAAGGAAATTATTGCTGCGAGATCATTTCGCAACTCGTTTTGTGTATTTGTGAATTTTATTTCTAGACATTAAAAGTTGTTTAGCTAAAAGTGAATTTATTTAGAAGGCAACACAGCACTTTATTCCTGCTTTGATATTGCATTTCAGCGTGAATTTGAATGTGAAAACTAGAGGTGATGTTGAAGACATGATTCTTGGAAAACCAAAGCAGTTAGGTGATAATATGTTGCCCACATACGAAGAAATTATGCGGTTTCATTTATTTGAAGATAATAACTTGAAACATGATAAGAAATCTAAAGAATCTACAGTCAACGAAATTTCTGTAATCATGGCCGATAGATTAGAGTTAATTTGGAATCGTGCCTCAATTCCAATTTTTTCTATAGAAAGAATTCTTCAAATGATTCGATCATTTCACAATAAATATCAAAACCTTAAGAAATGGTTTAGCAGTAATAGAAAACAGAGCGGGATTGTACATCAAAAAGTTAATAGTTTTTTAGCTGAGTGTAAAAAGTTGTTTGATGTTGCTGCTTGCAAATGCTAATTTGATAAGTGCAAATGCGAACGTTCTCGTAAAGTTCCCATAAAAGAGCAGGCTTTTCTGAAGGACCAGAGTGGCGAACGAAACATTTCTACTGGCGGTATTAAGATTGAAACTATAGGAATGATGCGGAAAAATGAAAGAAAATCTTTGGAAGCAAGTCGTCTTGAAAAAAAAAAAAGTCGAAAATTGATTATAAGTATTCACCGGAAAATTTTCATGAAGAAGAAATTTCAGACAATAACTTGCATAAGGTAACTGATCCTGATTACATCTACCAGGGAAAAAAACAGCACCTCGCAAACATGAGTTAGCTTGCCTGCATTTCCAAAGGTTTGTGATCAGTATGCGGTTTCAGACAGTTTAGCAGATTGTTTCAGCGGTATTGAAGGACCTGGGTATAACATCTGAAGATATGATGCCAAATGTTAAGGATGCAAGCTAGGTTACATGAGAAAGACAGGAAACCCGCAAAAATCTGCAAGACAAGAATGAAGAAAGTATGTCTGGGATATTTCTTTCGATGGACAAAAGATTCTATACTTTTTATGGAAAAAAGAGGGGAAGTCTATCATCGAGAAACAGTTATGGAAGAGCATGTGTCACTAGTAAATCAGCCTCATGACATATACTTGGGTCATGTTTCTCTTGCAAGTGGTACAGCAGCAGCTATTAAAGACGCCATTATGAATCATCTTATAAAGAAAAACATTAACACCGACATGTTACTTACTGTTGGCTGTGATGGCACAGTAGTCAACACTGGACGTAAAGGTGGTGTCATCAAACTGATGGAAAGAGAGCTTCAAAAGCCACTGCAATGGCTAATTTGCATGTTCCATACAAATGAGCTGCTGCTCAGGCACTTAATAGAACATATAGATGGGCCTACTGTTAGATTATGAGGTTTTTCTAGTACGGTCGAAAAAAAAACTGAAAAATGTGAACAACTGCCTGTTGTTAAGTTTGTTCCTATCCCACAGTTAACCACAGATAACCGAATTTTGCACTTATACGTTGCTGAGCCAAATCCATGATCTCATAGCAATAACATCCTACATTACCAAAGTATATTGCCCAGTTTGACTTATGATAAAGGCATCTCCATCATGCATAAGTGGAGCTATACACTTATAGCCAATGATCAAGCTGTTCCGGTACCTTAGCGAAGAACTTATGTCAATGATAGACCCTGTTATTCAGCGAAATGAGTTCTTCGCCCACCCTGAAAACAGTCTTTTGTCTATGCTGTCAGCCAAGAGAACACACATCTAAGATCTGGCAGCTCGTAGAATTTTGAAAGCCTGAGAAGAACTGAAAATCCAAAATGTAAGAGATTTCAATGTTCCAATGCTGAATTTCTATACGCAGGATTATATTGATTTGATTGATTGGAAATGCCCTCATATCTAAATTACTTCACCACCACTTATTTCACAAATCAGGAATGATGAATTCATGGAAATCAAAGGGATGGAATTATAATCGCAAATTTTTGACATTTTCAAAATAATGCCGTTAAAATAAATTTCAAAATGTCATGCCATAAAAAAATGTGACATTCTAAATAACTGTTAAAATTCACAATTTTCTTTCCTTTTATATGTACTTTGTCAAACTAATAAAACCATTTTCAGGTAAGCAATTATTTGTAATGAAAAGACATTTTTCACCCTCTGTTTGTACTTCACTGTTCCCTGCAGTTGAGCCTCAGGATATTTTCTGACAATTCTAAAATTTTGCACGGCCAGTAAATAGCATTTAACCCAAATTTTTATCGAAATTGGATTTTAAAAAACATATTTATTTTTATCTTATAAATAATGCTAAAATACTCTATTTTTCGAATTTTCGTGATACTTTGGTGCAATAGTGGACCCTCAAGATATATTTCAATAATTTTGAAATTCTGCATTTTTCTTTTTCAATACAAAACACAACTTTTGGTCGGTAATGGATTTTGAAATTTAAAAAAAAGTTTTTTTCACTGCACCCTAGTGTACAGCTGCGGAAAAAAAGACCCACTTGCTCTTTATTTCGCCATCGTTCGTTGTATAGCAAAGTTATATATACCATTCGTTTGCAAATAACGCGTACTTTAATTTACTATTAATTTAATTTGCATAAGGGGCCGTCTTCATATTTAATTCTGCATCAACTTCGTTTTTCTCAATGGCAACCCCATATTTTGACTTTATTAAACGAAAGAAAACCTTCAAATTACCCTAAATATAAATTTTCACCAATTTTCTACGATAATTTCCGGAGATATTGCGAATTCATTTTTGCGCATTTTTAAGGGACTTTCTGCAAATTGAAAAACGCTATTTGTAGGTTCCGAACTTTTCGCCTTTCATTTATTTCGCTCGCGAGAATTAAAAGAAATTAATATTATTTTCAAGGAAAATATTGTTCCCATCTCTCTTAAAGTTTTTTGTACTGAGAATATCAAGGGTAGAATAGAATATTTAGTCTGTGGTCCAAATGACCCGTGAGTTCATAACTTCCTTGGTTCGTACACATGATTTAAGGGAAAATGCAAAATGACTGCTAAGGATTTTGAAATTGTTATTCAGTGTTTCCCTTGATGTTTCTCTTAGACAGCTGAAATGTTGGCAGGAGTTACAGGCTGCTCCCTGCTCTTCTGACTACAAGCATGAATATTGCTCGACTAAGCTATGGTCGAACTTAAAAAAATGGTTTCATGATTGAAAATTTATTTGTTTGAATTTCATGTAAAAAACGCAATTACTTTTTTGCCGACCCAATATTATCACTGTGTTTGTTATTTCACTTTCTTCATTTAATACTATCGCCTGCAATGTGCAATATTCTTAAGACTTTTGGCGGTATTTTAATTTATAGTTAGATGAAAAATTTTTTACAGAAAAACGTGATTTTGAATGTTTGATAAAGTATGGGGAATTCCAAAGACCTAATGTTTCCGATAATAAATTGGTCACATTCATGCCTGGAAAGTTGAGGATGTTAGTTTTTCAGAAATAGGACGTTGTATTAGAAGACATACATCTACTGCATCTAATTCTATAGCTGGAAAATATTTTATTTGGGGGAATATGGTATCGGACGCAACAATACACGCTTTATTGAATCCCCAACAAACTGTAAAAATCTATAATTTATTTGCTTCAAAATTTGATATTTTTAATACTGGTATCTTTTACTGTGTTTTTGCACAAAATAAATCTAATTTACATTTATTTTATGCAATTTAAAAAAAAATCACTTAATAAATTTATATATGGTCCCTTAACTCATGAAAATAACATATTTTATTTAATATAAATTAAACTACTGAACGTAAAAATTTGAAATTTTGCACAGCCATGTAATATTAATTTCTGCATCTATTTCCATCGAAATTTGGCTAGGTCGCTATTCATATTTTTTTTTGAATATTAATTTAATAATTCATAATTCATATTAATGATTTATTAAAAATCATAATAACATTAAATTATGTTTGGGTCGTTTAGTTCTAATAGTACGAATAAAAATCAGCTTCTTACTACCAATATTATATAAGATATGAATTGAAGTATGAAAAAATATTTTAACATAGGGGGAGGGGGATTTTGGGTGCTCATAACTCATTCATTTTCTGTCCAAATTTATTGAAAATTGGTGTCCGGGGTTAAAATGAGCTATATTTTTGAAATATGAAGTGAAATCTAGGGGTTGCTATTGAGAAAACAAAAGTTGGTGCGAGTTTTAATATGTAGATGGCCCCTTATGCAATTTTTATGCATAGCAAATTAAAGTGTGCGTCAATCGTAAACGATTGGTATCTGTAACTTTGCTGTGTGACGAACGACGGCCGAAAATTGTACAAGTGGGCCTTTTTATTTTCCGCAGCTGTACATAATGTAACAATATTATTAAATAGTATGATTTTTAAAAAAGAATTTTAAGCATTTTTTATATCTTACAAAGCAAATAAAATTTAATTATAAAGTTTATTTTCTATTAAATATACACAATATATATGTTGAATATCAGTTTCGCTTTATCAGCTATGGAGCGATACCTTAATAAAGTCATATTTGATCATTGGCGGTGTTATGATAAAACATTATCGAACAAATATTTTATTTATAAAATAATGCATCTAAACAATTTAAAGTGACCATTCTTTTAAATATCCCGAAACTTGTATGAAGAATTTAGAATTTGGTAGGTCAGAACATTGGGAATTTTCACGCTTACAAATATTAACACTTCAAATGATATTTCGTTTGATTTCATTCATTCTATTTTATGTGAAATAAAATGCCTTTCTAGCGAGTTGTTTTACCGGTTAAAAAAGATTATGACTCACTCCAGTTTAGGTATATGATTAAACAGAAAAGTGTCAAATAAAAAACTTTTTATCTCTTTAAAAAATAATCTGACAAGTTCCCGCTTTCCATATTATCTTTCTGTTAATGGTAAATGGCATTTGTTAAAATTTATACACGTTACATTAGGAATTATTCGTGTTTCAAACGCCGTCAACATTTGGTGGAACACGTACATTTTTCGTTTGCATGTTTCAAAATCCATCATTGGTAAATATTGAAAATACACTGAAGACTAAAAGCAAAAATCAATCATGAAATTCCTTGAAATTGTAAAGGAAGAAATGTGTTTTGTTAGCACAACTTCCTAAGTGTGCAGTTTTAACGAACGGGAAATATGATAGCCGAGTAGTTAAATAACATATAAAAAAGAAAATATAAATATTAACTAACAAATTGCCTCTTTCGGACATACATTTTTAATTCCTAAGAGCATCGCATCCCCAAATATTTCAAAACTTAACGAGATCTTAAAGACGCTCGGAGTTAACTGATTATACTAACTATCCTCTGCACTGAAGAAGAAAAACACGATTAGCTTTGTAGTGAGCAGCTACCACTACAGGGTGGGGCTGTTCCCTGTTATTTACAGAAGAAAGACAGAATCCGTGATCAAGTTAATGTTCGGAGACCAGCCGATAAGCCTACATTTTTATTCATATTAGATGAGCTATTCGCATACTGTTCATCAATCTTGGAATTGCACATCATTTAGAAAAAGCAGCTTTCATCTAAAGTTTAATGGGTGCGATCATTTCGTAGTATCTTCAACAGAGCTCGACATTTTGTCTGGGGCTCTTTAGAAATGTCAACTCGATTTTTTATTGCCGCATTCAGGATTTCGGAATTAAGTTGTTAAAACAAGTAAGGAAATTATTTATGCGTGCATGTTCATTTTTTAAAACTGGGATTTAGAGACATTAAGTATTTTTTTGTACGATTCAATAAGCACTTAATAAATATTTCAGCCTCTATGCGCTGATATATTATTTTTGAACTAAATATTTTATAAAAAATATTAGAAACAGTACCGGTTTAGCAATATATCAGAAGTAGGAAATTATACGGGCCCCGCGCTTGTAGTTTGATAGTTTTTGTCCACTCCCCTAAGATCTAGCATTTTTTAAGCAAAAGATAAATATCGTAATACTTTCTTTCTTTCCTACTTGTTTTTCTTTCTTTTTTGATAAGACAATTTTTGAAGCTCTATTATTGAGCTGTAAATCAATTGTAGATAACTCATTGAAATAATATATATAAATTTAGTGTGGCTGTCGCATGACTAAGAAGAGACCCAGGCACGGGCCTCTTTGAACTCGGAACCTTAGGCGATCACCTACATTCGCAACCCCCTTGGGCCGGCTCTGCTAAACTGAATGAGTATTGTAAAGACAGCAACAAGCGACGCACACGAGAGTAATTTTAACACACAGAGAAACAAAAAATGCAGTACCCAGAAAAAAAATTCAGAGAGGGTCAGAGGGTTAAAATGGATGGTTTCAGAGGGTTAAAATGGATGTGCATGCGAATATTCCACCTACCCGCCTCCACGCACAAAATTGCATTAATGCGTCAGTAGGCCGGATTATTCATTAGGCTAAGCAGACTGTATGGCCTATCGGCCACGATCATTTCAGGAGTTTTGCAGTAACAAATAGAATGAATTTTTTAATGAAGTCGTAATCAAACTTTTCAAAATGACTCTGTATACAGGAAATATTTGTGGCTATTTCTGAAGATTTTCTCTGGAAAGCGAGTTAAGCTTCTGTTTTTCCAGAGATCAGAGGTTTATAGGAATGTTGGAAAAAACGCGACCCATAAAAAATACATTCCCCCTCGAAAAATAATCCCCCCTCGAATATGAGGATGCTATTGAATCGGATGTTGGGCCGTGCCAAAATTCTTTTCCTTAGGGTAAAGGCGGTGACTTGGGCGAATTGCGAAGGTGTATGAAATAAGGAGTAAACCATCTTTAGAAAGCTTTCGGTGTTAGGCTTGTTTTATTTTTATGTACTTATTTATTTACATTTTACAGTGCTTGAACGCAGTCGAATTATTATTTCAAACAATAATAAGACATAGAATGTACGCCATTTTTTATATTTTGAGAATCCGCAGTTCTGATAAATTATAATAGTAATCGCGGAATTTAACAGCTTTAAATATAAAAGAATTGCTTTTGGCCGGTCGAAACCACAGGTGAAGGTTGCGAATGTCAGTAAGTTCGTTCAGATAAAATAGTTAGAATGGGGAGGACCTTTGCAAGAAAACAAGACGGTCGGAGTATCCGGGAAGCCTAACCGTAGACAAACTGAAAACAAGGGGTGTTTTCTGATACTCTTGCTCCACAAAGAAACTCACAAAATATTTGATCACATTTAAGATTATTATATCCTGCAAAAGCATTTGAAAGTAATACGATAATGAATGTTTCATCCGAATTTTTTTATTATTTATTACATCGATTATTCTATTTAGAAAAGATACAATTCTCTTATTTTTTTAAACAAAATATTTTATACCATTTTTACGAAGTTGGTTGAAAAGTAATGCACGCCTGCTTGTAAAACTCGAACGAAATGGCCTGTAGAAGTGCTCCAAGCTGTTTGTGGAAGTAACACTCCCCCGTCTGTACGCATGTGCAGTTTGAATGCGTTCCGTCCATGCAGCGTATTTTGAAAAGCGAAAGTGTAATTGCCCTAGATCTGCCTATCCGCAGTTTGATTTCCTATGAATTAAATACATGAAGTTCGCAAAATATGCAAACTAGTTTTAGTAAAGACCATCCAAATAATAGAATAACTTTAGAAGTACGTATTTTTAGAGGGGGAAAAACTGTATTGAAACTCACAGTTTAAAGTACCTTTTGTTTTCGAAGGTTCTAAAAATTTTATGCAAAGAATTATTATAGTATGCATGTAAACGTGTCAAGTTATATGTTTGCATATAGGAAAGGGTGGGGTAGGGGGTGGGTATTAGAAACTCGAAATATGTACCCATGAACATTAACATCCGTAAAAAAAAACTGAGTTGCAGGTATAAATACCTTTAAACATCGTCAGTCTCGCTATCTATTTATCTCGCTATCCCCCGCCTTGATCCCCCCCCAAAAAAAAAGGACAAGCTTATGTTTTGAGGGGCATTTTTTTCCGCATACCAATTTACTCGGAGAAAGTGATTTGTCTAGTGTTAGCTCGAATTTGTTCATATTAAATTAAGAAAAGTTCGTAAAAGGTGTGTTTTATTTTATTCTCGCACAAAACCTAGATATTTGCGCACTCAGGTGGGACGAAGAATTGGGATAAACCCCTCCCAGATCTAACGCGTGGGAAGTTTTAGTTTTATTTGCATCTAAATAGCATTAGCAATCCGATTAACTAATTAATTCACACCAAACATAAATTATAATATAATTAGGACTATTTATTTTCTCGGTTGATTTATCTATACTACTATATAATGTGAGGGTGAAATCCTCCCCTCAAAAAAAAAAAAAAAAAAAAAAAATTCTGGGTGCGTTAATGAACATAGGGCCATTTGATAACATTTGCTACAGGCCCCGCGCTGTCTTAATACGGCACTGATTAGAAATGTAAATAATAATTAATTATGTAAGTTTGATTGCTAATAGTAATTTGTGAAAAGCTATGATTTTGAAAATTTCCTACTTTGAAAGAGCATTGTTTTGTTTGGCTTACTATAATCAGGAGGAATAAACGCCTGAATGTGAAAAGTAAATTTTCTTTTCAATATGCATTGAATTTAAAAAAAAAAAAAAAAAAAAAAAAAAATTCTGGGTGCGTTAATGAACATAGGGCCATTTGATAACATTTGCTACAGGCCCCGCGCTGTCTTAATACGGCACTGATTAGAAATGTAAATAATAATTAATTATGTAAGTTTGATTGCTAATAGTAATTTGTGAAAAGCTATGATTTTGAAAATTTCCTACTTTGAAAGAGCATTGTTTTGTTTGGCTTACTATAATCAGGAGGAATAAACGCCTGAATGTGAAAAGTAAATTTTCTTTTCAATATGCATTGAATTTAAAAAAAAAAAAAAAAATTCTGGGTGCGTTAATGAACATAGGGCCATTTGATAACATTTGCTACAGGCCCCGCGCTGTCTTAATACGGCACTGATTAGAAATGTAAATAATAATTAATTATGTAAGTTTGATTGCTAATAGTAATTTGTGAAAAGCTATGATTTTGAAAATTTCCTACTTTGAAAGAGCATTGTTTTGTTTGGCTTACTATAATCAGGAGGAATAAACGCCTGAATGTGAAAAGTAAATTTTCTTTTCAATATGCATTGAATTTAAAAAAAAAAAAAAAAAAAAATTCTGGGTGCGTTAATGAACATAGGGCCATTTGATAACATTTGCTACAGGCCCCGCGCTGTCTTAATACGGCACTGATTAGAAATGTAAATAATAATTAATTATGTAAGTTTGATTGCTAATAGTAATTTGTGAAAAGCTATGATTTTGAAAATTTCCTACTTTGAAAGAGCATTGTTTTGTTTGGCTTACTATAATCAGGAGGAATAAACGCCTGAATGTGAAAAGTAAATTTTCTTTTCAATATGCATTGAATTTAAAAAAAAAAAAAAAAAATTCTGGGTGCGTTAATGAACATAGGGCCATTTGATAACATTTGCTACAGGCCCCGCGCTGTCTTAATACGGCACTGATTAGAAATGTAAATAATAATTAATTATGTAAGTTTGATTGCTAATAGTAATTTGTGAAAAGCTATGATTTTGAAAATTTCCTACTTTGAAAGAGCATTGTTTTGTTTGGCTTACTATAATCAGGAGGAATAAACGCCTGAATGTGAAAAGTAACTTTTCTTTTCAATATGCATTGAATTAAAAAAAAAAAAAAAAAAAAAAATTCTGGGTGCGTTAATGAACATAGGGCCATTTGATAACATTTGCTACAGGCCCCGCGCTGTGTTAATACGGCACTGATTAGAAATGTAAATAATAATTAATTATGTAAGTTTGATTGCTAATAGTAATTTGTGAAAAGCTATGATTTTGAAAATTTCCTACTTTGAAAGAGCATTGTTTTGTTTGGCTTACTATAATCAGGAGGAATAAACGCCTGAATGTGAAAAGTAAATTTTCTTTTCAATATGCATTGAATTAAAAAAAAAAAAAAAAAAAAAAATTCTGGGTGCGTTAATGAACATAGGGCCATTTGATAACATTTGCTACAGGCCCCGCGCTGTCTTAATACGGCACTGATTAGAAATGTAAATAATAATTAATTATGTAAGTTTGATTGCTAATAGTAATTTGTGAAAAGCTATGATTTTGAAAATTTCCTACTTTGAAAGAGCATTGTTTTGTTTGGCTTACTATAATCAGGAGGAATAAACGCCTGAATGTGAAAAGTAAATTTTCTTTTCAATATGCATTGAATTTTTTTTTTTTTACGCTCAGTTATCGCCATGCAAGTTGATACTCTTTCATTGTTTCAATCTCAGGAACAGAAATCATTTATCGAATTATCATCTGACAGTGTTTAACAAACGTGTAGTGAGAAAAACACATAATGTGTAGTCGTGGCCGTCTGGTTGACATTTTGAATCTAAAATAATACATAATTTAAAAGCATGTGGTCATTATCAATTCTTTTGATTTCGTGTACAAGCAATTTTGTGATTACGAAATATATACTAGAGTTTTGTGATTGTATTTTATTGTTTGGGTTGAAAATCTTTGATTCGCACCAATAAAATACATTCCGTGTAAAATTTTAGTTAAGTTTATCAAGTATTTGTCTTGTTTATTTATTGCTTGCTTTGAGGTAAAATGCTAGTTACTGCAAACATATTTTAAGATTTGAAAACAACTTCAGAGTACATTGCAGAGTATTTTTTACATTAAAAATAGAATTTCACGTATGGTTGTTTTAAGCTTAAATATCTTAAAAACTGGAAAAAATATCTTGCTCGTCTACCTAAAGTGCTGTGTGTGTTCCTTTTTTATTCATTTTCAAATTATCAAAGTTATTGTTGTGTTATCAAGCAGTACACCACCTCTAGCTGGAATACAAATGCAAAAAAGTTTAAAAAATGGATAATTTTTATAATTAACATAATTAAATTTTTATAATTAAAATAATTAAACTGGGGTATCTACAAATATTGACTTTTTTGTGATACCAAGCAAATTAAATGAAATGTTATAAAAATTAAAATAATCGTTATACAGTGGTTATTTCATAGCTTTAGCAACAATGACGTTGCCCTTACTACATGACAACTCAAAAATAAACTAAAAACAACATTTTTGTTGTGAATACAACTGTCCATGACGTGGGTAATTCTCTGAAGGCAGTATGACTTAATAGATAACTTTTTATGAAGAGGTGCATTCGTTCACGTTATATATACTGGAGAAAACCGCTAAAAATTTGGACGCTAATCTTGATCAGATTCAACGTATTTGAATCCTAATCCGCATGACCCCAATCTGTTCCTACTTGAAAACTGATTAGTTCAAACACACATTCATGTGAAATGTTCATGAATTTTACTATATTCACTTTAGAATGTTCGTGCATTGGTTACCTTGCACAATAAAATTAATTGAAATATAATAGTTACGTAATGAAAATTCTAAAGCAAGAGCACGCATTCTACGAAGTTCAATTGCTTCAAAGCATACAAACTGTACGTGTATAGAATGGATTTTAAAATAGTTTGACCTCGTTTAAAAGTTTACTTACAAGAAAAAAAACATGTCTGCTCAGCAAAGCCTTTGGAATTTTCGCCATTTGGAAAAATGCACTTCCTCTTAAAAAATAAGTAATATATTTTGACAACATAAATATCTAACGATAAACTAACTAATCAAAATTTTTTAAAAAATCACATATTTTTCGATTTCTTAAATCTGATTCGTATTAAAACTTATTAGGTGTAAGGAAAATCAATTCAACAGATTTGTCTCACGCAGAATTACAATTTAAAGTGGACGTACAATCCCTAAAATATGCTGTAGGAGGGGGGGGGGAGAAAAAGTACTACTCCCAGAAACGAATCGCACGATTTCTTTCTAGAAGTGAAACTTCAAATTATACGATTTATTCGACTGGAGATAACCAACTCATCTCTCGGCTTATTCGGAAAAAAAAAAAAAAAAATCCAAACATACATCTGAGGGAAGCGTTTTCTCTCCTTCCCCATCCCGATTTTTGTCGTCATAAAAATTAAATGCTTGAGGAAGATAAAAATGTATCCCGAGGAGCGGTATGATTCGTGGGTTGAAGTTTCATAAATGGCTGGTCTCCAAAAATGGGGCGCTTTATCGAATGGCGTTATGAAGCAAGAACTCCTACGAATAGCGTGTAGGCTCCAGATTGATGGACGACATGCGAATGGCCTCATCTAATATGAATTAAAATGCGGGGCTTATCGGCCGAGCTTCGTACATTCGTTCGATCATGCACTCCCCCCCTCCTCTGCCGTCTTCGGTAAATAACGGGCGAAGGCCCTCCCTGTGGCGGTAGCAGCCCATACCACAACGGAGCCAATTAGAAATTCTTTATCGCTCATGTAGAAGTTGGATTTATCGGGTTTTAAACTGAAAGTGTTAAAAAGATAAAGATTAAAGAGCCTGTGCCTGAAATATTTAAAACGTGACTCACATCTTGGAGCGTTTTGGGAAATTTAATTGCCTCTGGAACCGTTTTATTCCACTTTTAATGTGGTGTATTGAATGTTAGCTGAAAATATACTATTATCTACTCTGTAATGGTTAATAGAATAATTACTGCCTCAAAGGATTTTGTGCTGTACCAGCTGCTTCAGAACGAGAGAGAAATTCTTGTAAAATTGAATGCAGTATAAGATACATTTTTGTTCGTGCTGATTATAAGTTACTGATCAGATGCACCTGCATATTCAGAGAATGTAAAAGAAATCAGTAGTTTTTATACATTCCTTCCAAGAAATATTCTTCAAATAAAGAGCATTCAACAAAAGTGTAATACTTCAAGAATTTATTCTTCATTGTTTTTTTTAAAAACTAAGTATTTATAGAAAAAAATTAAGCTAATAAATTTCATCTCATTTCTAATACACATTGCACTTGCATTTTTATATTAAGAGACTAAAAATGCATTCACCGTACACATTCCACGAAATCTTGGTTTTAAGTACATTATACATATTGAAAGAGCATTTTCTTTTCATTAGTATTTTGGTGATAAAAACCTCTACGAGTTCTGTTGAAATCTATTTTGCAGAATGCGAATAATTCTGCACAAGTGGGTGCATAATATACCTGTTATAACTAGATCCATGAGTTCCCTGCAAAAACATGAGCAAGACGCTATTTTTTATACAGCCATACTAGCTATAAAAAATGTAGTTGTATTTGAAACCGAGAATCAAGCAACAGACATACAAATGTTTCAAGAGAGTTTTGTATTTATTTAACTTATATAATCGATCTATCATATACATATATTATGTGATTCTCAAATAATATGATGCCATGATTTGATTTATTTATCATTTCACATATACTCGATGTTTAACAAAGAAAAAAAAAGTTTCAAGCAAATTAATTAGCTGTTCAAATCATAAAGATTTATTTCAAACATTGTTTTATAACCCGAAAATATTTACCTGCAAATTATTTAAACGAAGGAATCATACTAGTCAAAATTTGTTCCAACTGCAAGTGCAAATTAATGGAAAATTGTTTTATATAATTTATAGATACAGATGCAACAATATATGTCACTTAATACTTTACAAACGTGATTTCATTCAAGAGCAAAGTTAATGAATCAGCTGGTTAAACTGGTAATGCTTCCAGTATGAAACATTACTTTGACTTGCAATAGCCTCTAATAGGGCATTTTCTTTAATTTTGCTCACCAGCTTTTTGCTCACTTTATTTTTTCCAAGTAAATGGAAAAACACTAATTTTTATAAAATACTATGCAACGTTTTCCCGTTCATTCTCGTAATCTGGAAAGGCAAATTTGTAATAATATGTCGTCCTAGTACAAAGGCAGACGTAACCGATTCCAAGAAAATCAGAGTCTTCTGAATTGAATTTCTGAATCTGCAATTCAAAATCATATTCAAAAAGAGTGAACCATGCAGAATGAAGGTTGACAATATATAGTTCTTTAAAAGAATGTATCATTCTTCATCTCAAGTGACATACGAAGTGACCAAGAGAATTTTTATGATAAATTAACACTATTAAGGCCGAGATTTTATATCGTTTTATTATTTATCGTTAGACAGCCAGATGGCCAATATCAAACACTCTAAAGAAAAAGACGAACGAACATTCAAAGCCGATTCAAAACTGAATATTTGAGAGTTACTTCTCGAAGTCCGTAACCCTGTGTTAGACGTATATAAATTATTAATTTTATAAACTTAACTGGGATACGTATATCCTTCAGTCAACATGACCAACGTCTTTGGTTCTGTTTCAAAGCTGCATGTTGCATATGTTCACTCTTATGGATAGTTATTTCATATACAGTGGAGAGATCAATTTTCACTAATTAAGGTCAGAGTCTCACTTTACAGGTAAATCACAAAAAGTCTTTTGATAAAAGGTTATGTTGCAGTTTTTTTAATTCTGTTTCGGTTCTGTATAAATAAACCATGTACTTCAAATTTTCATTCTTAACCACTGTCGTATATTAGGCAAATGATGCTGACTACAGTAACTGCATGAAGTAAATAAAACACGTTAGAATAAAACATAATTTTTCAAAAAATATAGTGTATTATTGCGACTTTGCATTTCATTTTTTAAATATCACACTGTGAAATAAATAGTAAACTAAAAGGCTCTGCAAATATGATAAAACATCTCAGGATCAAAGAAAATTTTGCAACATAAATAATTTGTTATTTCTTCTTTGCATTTTGATTTTTCGACATACAGTGAAGTAATTAATTCTAGTAATGTTACAATTTCAAAATGTGATTTTATTACTAAATTCTGGTAATTTATCTTTTAGTAAATTTAATGTATAAAAAACACCGTTAAACTTTCATCAAATTTTTTAAGTTGTAAAATACTACAATATTAGCAAAATGTATATTTTTGCAAATTGTTCAAGCTAACTATACCAAGAAAAGGTCAACTTTCACTTGTAGTCTTACTAAACAGTAACAATTCCATTTAAATTTTAAATGAAATTTATGTAATAATGCAGACTGTAAAGAAAGAGAGTTGGGCGTTACTTATTTGTGATATCTGACTTCACAATTTCCAGTAAAAGAACATTAATATAACTTGTAACTTTTTATATTTTCTTCCTTTTAACATTCAGGAGAAGCTAGAAATGAAATGTCGGAGATAGCATAATATACTCATCTTCCAAAAGAATTTTATCTTCATAGAGTTCCACCAATTATAAATGGATCCCAAAAGCAGCATAAAAACTTGACATATGAAAACCAAATTAAATTACAAGGAGCAAATCACAAAGCTAAATAAGAACAAATTAAAACGAGTAAAATTTTCTGCAGATCTTATGGACAGTAAATATTCAATCCTGCAACGGGAATTTAATTACAGAAATCCAAATTCAATAGATACACATTAATTTGCATGAAATTAACTCTAGGAGAAATTAGTGAATTAAACAAGAATATTTATTATTTGGAGATAATTCTGCTATTCAGAAAGTAAAAATTTATTTCGGTTACTTAGTTTTATATAATTAATTTAGTGTTAATAATAAAAGTAACTCTAGACTTTTATTTCACACAACTTTCAAAATTGTTAGTACATACAATTATTAAAGCAAAACATTATATTGTAATATTTTATTCATTTTCCTGTTTTTAAAAGTATTCTCATTAGGAAGACATTCATATATCCTTAATGAATTTTATAGTATGCCGGCATTTTTACTGAACAAACTTTATTGCTTGCAAAATAAAAGTAACACCTAAAATTTAAATAATTGGGTGATTTGTGATGAAACGTATACACTGATAGTGTTATTTTTATTTCTAATCTGGATTTACTCATCTGGTAATTTCCTACTTTAAAAGAGTTGGTTAGCATAAAAACGTCTAACCAATTTACAAGTACTCCTTCAAAGTTAGTGGTTCTGTATTCAATGTATAGTGGATATATAAAAAAGAAAGGCCCAAGAGTTTCCAAAAAATGGAAAACTATGAAATTTCTTAGAAATGCCCTTAAAACGTGATAGTTGTATGTGTTTGTGATGGAGATCACATATCTAATTTAATAATCATTTACTTTTTCTTTCTTTAAATTTAATCGATCCAAAATCAAGAATTCTAAATCTTTGCAGTTCTCATTTTTCTGCCATTTCGGCTTTTAAATCTGTATATTCGCTTTTCCCGTATGCATTATTCTTAATTGTTTTTTGTCTCTTCAGACCCGGTGGCGTCGTTCTGAGCTAAAAATAGAGTACATTACGTCTGTTTGCAATCGCAACGTACATTTCTGCTTCCCCTTTGGCATCCTGATGGCTTAAAATATATTTTTGTTGCCCTGCCTCATCTTTAAAATAATTTGCTCGCGATTGCGTCCTTTTAATTTTATTGGATTAACTTTTAGGGTTGCTCTGGAATTGGCATTATTTATCTCAGCCAAGTGTTTGTTCTCGCCAATGTGTATTTCTCTACTGGCGTAATTTTCAATTCATTCCATCTTAATTTCATTGTCCATATAGGACGCAATTTTATTTCGCTGAGACACAACCGCCCGTTGTAATAATGTTTAATAGTGTCTTTTAAATAAATAGTTTTAAGTATTCAATGTCTTTTTCTTTACTGCAACTAAGTGCATCGAACCTGCATTATCACACAACGCCTTTTAATCTTAAATTTAACTCTGCCCTCAATCTCTTCACCATAGTGCTTACTCGCTTATAAGCAGATTAATAAACTGGATTTTACCACCATTTAAAATTTAACCTATGAATGAAATGACTGCAATGTCGAATTGCAGTGTCACTTCATTCGCATCGGTGCAATTATACCAAAATACTAGTAATTGTTCTGATTCTGAGTGCTCATCAGTGGCAGAGTGGATAAGACAGTGAACATTAGGGTGGGTCGAATTTTACTTTTTTTAAAATCAAAATCGCCTGTGGCGGGAAAAGTTGTGTATTTACATCAGTTGTCTGTAAACATTTTTTTAATTAAAATATATTAAGCCCCCCGCCAGACCTTTGAAGTTTCACCAAATATTCAAAATTCAACGTTTTTAATTTATTTTTTAATTTTCTTATGTATCAATTTATTTTAACCGCCTGTGGTAGAAATAGATAAATTATAAGTCCCTTCGTTTGTATTTTTTTTCTTTTTTAAATTAAAACATATTAAGTTCCCCTGCCAGGCCTTTGAAGTTTCACCAGATATGCAAAATTCAACGTTTTTTATTTAATTTTAATTTTTTATGTATCAAATATTTTAATCGCCTGTGATGGAAATAGTTAAATTAGAAGTCCCTTCGTTTGTAAAAAAAATTGTTTTGGTATCATGTCATATTTAAAGTACCCCCCCCCACCCCATAGATACGAAATTTGCATAATTTTTGCTACTTTTTGATAAAGCGGCTGTTTTTGTACCGTTTTCTTGAAATGATTTTATTCAGTTTATTTTGAATAGTATTGGTAGATACTACATTGTGAGACATGCTGAATATTTTGTTTATTCTATCCCTTGTGAGATTATTGCTCAAGATACCTCTGGGGTTGCCGATTCCTGGGGTTTTCTTCCCCAGTTTTCAAATGGGCATGGTACTCTTGGCACTAAGCCAAGCAGATAAGAACAGCATGGAAATCAGAATGAACGCTCCGAAATGTTTAAAGTTTGAGCTTTTAGTGATTTTCCGTGCTACCTCATAATATACAAGTGCCTTCTACTTTATATTATATGTATATTAATTGAATAGTTCTAGAATCGTACGCTTCCTGAGGTTTCTGACGACACTATGTCTAAGAAACGCAATTTAAAGACCAGGAAATCTGTGTGTGATCCCGTGTTTGGTGAGCCCGAGTATTTGTGTAAAACGTTATCCAACTTATGAGAACGTTATGAAATTCTATTTATTTGTGCAGCATAATCTCAGTGAAGATGTTGTGGCGAAAGATTCTACGTTTTTAGAAATTTCAAGGGTTGTTATAAAGAAAGTTGAAAAAATTTGGCGTAAGGCTTCTCTTCCAATAATTTCACAACAACAAAGTATATTGCTTTACTAAGAAAATATCATAAAAAATTCATGGATATAAAGAAGTCTATTAGGAAAACAAGTGAAGCCGCAAAAATTAAATTAAAGAAGTTTCAAAATGATGCAAAAACTACACTATTCGATGTCTCAACGTGTAAGTGTCAGGAATTTTCCTCGTGCACTTGTGAGAAGTCAAGAAATATACCGGGCTTGGAGCAAGAATTTTTGAAGGACCAGAGATCTTCCAGAAAAATGCATATGGGTAATTTGGATGCTAAAAATACTAGAGTGTTAAAACTTAGAGTAGCAAGGAAAATGAGAGAAGCTGAACGAGTTAATAAAAAAAAACTCTGAAACTCATGCAAACTCCCAATCTCAATCATCAGAAAGTATTTTGGATGGTAGCATCACTTCGGAAGGGGAAGATAATTTTGATTCTGGTGGGGATTTTAAGCCCGTTGCCGGATCGTGAAAAGAAGTGAGCAGTTCTAAAAAGACATTTTCATTACCAGCATTGGCAACAGCATTAGATAGATCAGGAATTTCGAGTAGAAGAGGTGCGATGATAGCAAGTGCTACACTTGAAGATGTTGGCTTGATAACGAAGACAGACTCTGATATGGTTATCGATAAATGCAAAATAAACCGTCAAAGGAAGAAAAATCGCCTGGACTTGCAAAATAATTTAACAGAAAACAAGACAGCTTTGCAGGCATTATACTTCGATGGAAGAAAGGATCGAACCTTAGCAATTGTAAAAGAAGGGGCATTTCGCACAGAAGAATCAGAGTGGAAGAGCTTATAGTAATATTGCAAGAACCAGGAAGCAATTTCCTCGGTCATGTATCACCAAAAAACGGGAAAGCTAGTGAAATATTTTCTAGCATTTTAGATTATTTGAGGACAAATCAGATATCTACCGTGGATTTACTTGCAATAGGATCAGATGGAACTGCAGTGAATACTGGTGCTAAAGGTGGTGTGATACGTCTGCTTGAGTTGCATGTAAGAAAGCCGTTGCAATGGCTCATATGTCAGTTGCATGCCAATGAGTTACCTTCACGTCATTTAGTACGGTATTTAGATGGAAACACTACAGGACCATTTACATATTGTGGTCCTGTATGGAAACTTCTAGACTCATCTGAAAAACTACCAGTTGTGAAATTTAAGCAAATCACTGTTGATCTGCCCACAGTAGATGTAGATGGACTTAGTACTGACCAAAAATATTTGTATCAAATCTGCCATGCTATATCATCGGATATTGTCCAAAAGCATTGTCAAACAAATCACCAGGAAAAACTCTCTCATGCCAGATGGCTTACAACGGCAAATAGAGCGCTTCGTCTGTATATTGGTACAGAAAAACCATCACTTGAAATAGAACCTATCGCGGAATATATTGTAAAAGTGTACGGAAAAGTTTGGTTTTTTATTAAAACTGAATCTTCATGCACAGCCGGTGCACAACATCTTTGGGAAATTATACACTACTCAAGATACCTGAGCGATGAGCTGAAATCATTACTGGATCCTGTAATCCAAAGAAATGGCTTCTGTGGTCACCCGGAAAACCTATTGATTGCCATGATCAACGACAAACGATCGTTTGTGGGGAAATTAGGCTTCAGAAGAATACTGAAGGCCCGAACACTTCCTCAGGAAACTATTCGTAATTTTGTCATTCCACCTCTCAATTTTCATGCAAATGACTATGCAGAATTGATAAATTGGCAGAATTGCTTACTTACAGAGCGTCCACAGATTAAACATGCATCAAGTGCAGAGCTTGAGAAAAGGGCCAAAACTGGGGACGGTATTGAAAGTAATCTATGGAATCTCCCGTACCATACACAAGCTGTCGAAAGGGCAGTCAAGTTAGTCACAGAAGCATCGTCATCTGTGTGTGGAGCAGAAAATCGCGATGGGTTTATTCGCACAACATTGATGTCCCGAAAGCTGATGCCAAACTTTGAAAATAAGGCACAATATACAGAGTAAGACTGATATTATAAAAAAAAAACTTTTTCACAAAAAGCTGTGCCCACATACTTAGGTACTTTACCTTTGGAACTTTAATTTTGATCCTAAAAAAATCCTATCGTGGTATTATAGATATAAAATAGCTTAATGAAGAATTTAATTTTTAATAGTACTTTTAGTAAAAACTCTGTTGCGAAAGGTCAAAATACCGAAATATTCCAAATAATACAAATTTCACCAGCCCATCAGAGGGCTTAAATATTAAACGATATGTATATATATTTTTTTTTCACAAACAATGGGTCTTAAAATTTAACTATTTCCGCCACAGGCGGTTAAAAAATTATACATGAAAAATTAAAAAATAAATGGAAAACGTTGAATTTTGCATATTTGGTGAAACTTCAAAGGCCTGGCAGGGGGGCTTAATATATTTTAATTTCATTTTTTTTTACAGACAACTGATGTCAATACACAACTTTTTCCGCCACAGGCGATTTTGATTTTAAAAAAAAGTAAAAATCGACCCACCCTAGTGAACATTGGTGCAAGGCTAATGCGTTCAAGTTCGCTGCATTTCTGTCGATCTACCCTAGTAGCACAACTAGTTCAAAAAACGTTCAAGCTACGTTGGAAACACGTTTTATGACGTTAAAAAACGTGTTTTAAACGTCCTTTGGACTAATTGTGGTACTTGGGTAATGGTCTGGAGTTTTGGGCAGTTTTCTTCAGTTGTAATGTAAATACCCATTAGAACCCCTTAAAAAACATCCGTTCAAGGCACTCCCCCATAGGGCAATAGCCCTCGTGCACCTTTGCCTTAAAACAACAACAACTGATTCTGAGAAACTAGAAATGACGTCTATTACAGAAGCGAAATTTTTATATTCTTGTATGTACTCTCGAAAGAACGACTTACGAACCAACTAATTGTTCCACCATTAGTTACTTACAGCAATAGTTCCAGACCCTTTTTTGAGATCCCCCTCCCTGCCTAGGGCACAGTAATGTCCAGTGCCTCGCTGAACGTACAATCTGGGATCGTTCTTTTATGCGAGATCAAAGAATCCCTGCGTGCTAATAGGTATGTACCTCTCATTCATTCCTTACAAGTCTAGACTCTATCACGAACAAATATCGAGCAGGCCGTCGTCTTATCTCCTCATATGTTGCATACTAATGTGCATGCACCATATGATTTGGCACGAATCTACCAATTACGTAAAGGAGAACTGTAAGTCTTAATACTTCGAGTAATTGTCGGGTTAGATTATCCTACGGGGAATATGTCCACACAGCCTCATAATTCCTATTTCATTCTATAGATGGCGTCACTGTCATTGCAGATGTGATGATAAGCTACATATACACACCCCAACGTTGCTTTTTCTTTTTCTATTTATTTATTTATTTTTTTTATTTTTTTCACAGCAGTGAAAAAAAAATTCCCACCAGATCTCACCAGACAACACAAAATCGCCTAAAAAATATAAATTCGATTCATTTTCAAAAAAATTATAATGAAACACCTAAACCTATGCTCGCACGAGTTAAGTAAGGCGAGCATTAAACTCTGATGATACATGACTGCTGGCAACCCACTGTTGCGTGATTGCTATGTCTGACACAATTCTTGAAAAAGTACCGTTTGGATAAGAGCACGCTGTATTCCATTTAAAATGAGCAGTGTTCCTTTCCTTCCTTCTTGTTGAGGGTTACAACTTTCACATTTGGAGAATAGAGCTTTTCGACTTTGCCACGGCAAAGATTATCGCGATTATCCTTTTCTTAAACCACACAAACGATGCTTTTAACCGCCAGGCATTTCATTTAATCGTCTCTTAAAGATTTACCATTGCAAAACTCCATGAGTTCTTCTAAAAATTTAAAAAAATGAGAGTACACATTTGAAATGATTTTCGGAGCTGTAATGCACGTGAACCCGCTCAGTGTTTTGCCTAGCGCTGGGGTGGCCGAGCTTCTGCATACCGTACGCCAATTTTTTTCACAATCGAATTAGGATGCTGCATGCGACTACACCTTTTTACTTCCTTACGTTCAAGGTTAGAGTTGAAAGTATAATACAGGTGGTGTAGGATTTAGAAGGGAGGAAATGTGTGTGCATGAGATTGACATTGTTGTTCTGAGGAAAAGAATTCTAGAAGTAATTTTTTTTTAATATTTGGTAGGATTGAGAGATGGTTGAATTTTTGATGATAATGTGTTTTGGAAGGTGCAAATGCTTCTTTTTTGGGGTGAGATCATGAATTATTAGAAATAAAGAATTTTCGGCCAAGAAAATATTTCGAGTCTTCAATCTGCCTGAAAACAGTAAGCAGGAAACAGGATGCAGTGTGCCACGATTTGGTCATCTTGGTCCAGCGAGTACTGTTTTTTTTTTCCAACAATCTTTGAGTTATACTAAAATAATTATTCCGCATTGCAGACGACGCTACTGGAATCAGTCCAAGTTCTTTTTCCCGTGCGTCTGTCAAACTGACGCCGGAGTTTGTATTAGTCCAGCCCGTGACCAGCAAGAAAGTAAGCCCAGTGTGCATCACATCTTGTTATTAATACAGTTTTATGTGACCTTCGAGACACATTAACCTTCTCCTGTATTGAAGAATCAGAAGACCCAGGTACTAGGAGAAAAGAAACGTTGGAGGGTTGTCATTGTTACTTCACAGGAGCATTGCAAGCCAGCTGTAAAGCGATCAGAACACTTTAACCCTTTGAGGCGCAACCCTTTCCCAATGCTGAAAAAAGGGCAGCCGTTGCCATCGCTCGACTTAACTACCAGCAAGATGGCGGACGATCGAAACGTTCATCGCGTGCCACAGATCTAGAGACCCTTTTTTGACAACAGCTTTCTGTGCCAGCTGTCGTCAAAAAAGGGTCTCTAGATCTGTGGCACGCGATGAACGTTTCGATCGTCCGCCATCTTGCTGGTAGTTAAGTCGAGCGATGGCAACGGCTGCCCTTTTTTCAGCATTGGGCAATCTATCCAGCTGTTCTCGCGTTCTTCCATTTTTCGGCAGATGTCAGTCGTGTTAAAAATAATCGTGACAATTTTTTTACGGGAAATGACATGCTAAAATGTAAAGGATTCTCGTGGAGCTATGTCACCCGCAACTATTTTTATAGAAATCCAATCTATTCTTCGTGACCTTCAACAGTCAAAACGTCAACAGTTTGGTGGTCTCAGAGCGAAACCACTGCGCGTTAAAGGGTTAAGGCCTGGACAATTACCAAACAGAAGACAACTGCATCCAATACCTCGGGACACAACTTTTTCTTCGATTGAGGTTCAGAATATTTGGTGTCTTCCAATGCAAATTTAGGTGCATCTCTTGAAGTTTACTTGTATTCTAACAAAAAAAGTGGATTTAATGCCAAAACTGATTTAAATAAACGAACTTGGTGATCTGGCGAAACTATACAGGAACATTATTTATGATTTACATGAGTAATTATGTACGAGTCCATCCCGCATATCATGCCAATCCCCCCCCCATGTTATGTGTAAGACTAACATATTGTAGACCTTCACAAGTACCTTGCTACCTTTGTTTAATGCATATGTTAAATTCCATGTACATCTTTCGAATTGAAGACACCTATTATCCTTTAAGTGGGTTTACTAGTTGTATTCACTTTTGTTAACGTGTAAGAAATTTTTTAACAATGCCCATTCATTACTTAATCATTCTATGTATTTTAAAATTAACAACTTTGAAGTTTTATTCGTCCGTCGTTTTATTGGCTTCGTTGGCGCACAAAGTTCTTAGCAAAATTATAAAATTCGCTTAAAATGCATGTAAGTTAAAATTCATAAATGATAAAATGAATTTCACCACAGTTAAAACTATTTCAACATATACTTACTTATGGGTCTAACTATATAATTACAAGCTTATATGCTTTTCATGTTTGTTCCGTTGTTTCTTCAACTTTTGAAGACCCTATCATAATATGGATAATTTAAATTAAAATTTATTTATTATTAAATTTAGTGATTTCTCTTATTAAAAGTGATTGATTCTGTACATTTAATTCAAATTTATTCATTGATATGCTATGAAAGTAAAATTTGCTCATAAAATGAAGCTTTTTTTAGCTTTTCATACAAAAACAATAAATTCGTCTACTTCTTAAAAAAGGTATATGCTTATAATAGAAAAACTCCATTATTAGTTCAATAAAATCCTATTATTTTTACTCTCACCACTAAAGGCTGGTCGGCCAGCTAAATGTTACGGACTTTTGAACATGCCACCTAAAATATTCAAGCCTTTTACGTCTCTAGAGAAAAAAGATCTAACTAGATAATTTCTGTTATCACTGAAAAATGTTTCATACTCCGCAACAAGATCTTAAGAGCGCACTTTGAAACATATTTATGATATTAGTATGTTAATAGACTATGCAATCGCTTTAAATATGATATCACGCCCTGTAAAGAAGATAATGGCTCACTGAATCATGCAAACAGGTTTAATAATTTTCTCTGTATCACGATGTAATGTGTAGTTAAATAGGCTTTCCGAAAATTAGTGCGTCAGATATATTGCAATGCATTTTACTCTGGTAATTTTAAGAGTCTATACCAACTTGAGTGCTTTTTTATTACGCAGACTTTTTTCTCGAGCTTTATTATAAACAAAACACTAAATATTTTACAAACATGATAAAATTCCTGGTAAAAATAGGTGATTTCAGTTCAACTCCAGCCGCTTATTGGTGAGTCATCGATCTATCTTTATTGGTTAAAATTGATCTCTTCTCTGGTAATCGGGTGAATGATGTTCAGGTAAAACTGCCACTGATGAGAAAGTTTTTTTCTGAAGAAAGTTTAGTAAAATTAACTCAGAATTTAACCATTATTATTGTCGATAAATTTGATTCAATATGGCTGTAAATCGGCATAAAAAACATCGTGTTAGCAACGCTTTTACTATAACTATTTTAACTATTTTAACTGAATTAATTTTTGTGGAAAATTAATCTATTGTGACTGTGCAATCAATTATATTTTCCAAATTAAACATAATTATCTTTATAAAATACGATCATATATGCCACTCATTTTTTAAATGATTATTGGTGCTGATGGAACCGTTCGGCCACTTTTCAGTTTAAAACCATATCGTTATAGAAAAGGCAGCAAATCGAATTGCAAAAGACTTCAAGGGGGGCAATCTCAAAGAGTGTTCAGAAACAGAAGCTAAAAAAAAAAAAAAAAATTTAGAATCTCGTTCATTGCCTAGTTTTTGATCAATTCAAAATAAGGAAAAATGCATGATAAATTCCAAATTATTTTCCCCATTAAAACCAATTACAAGTTAGAAAAAGAGTATGCCAAGAGGTTTAGTTGCCAAACTGAGCAACTGGCTCTTATTACCCCTTATTACTAAGTAAAACACTTTTTGTAATATTTTTCAACTAATACTTTTAGAGATACATAGTGTGATTTCTTTTGTTCGTTTGTTTTACACATTTATTCATTTATTTGCAAATCCAAAATTTTAGACTGTCAGAGAGTCCAAATTTAGATTTAATTGACTCTTGTTTGTTATGATATTGATTCCATGACTATTCAAAAAGAATTCACTGAAATAAGCATTTGCTATTATTGCTATCGTTCAAACAATAGTTATTTCAGTAATAATAAAATTAACTTTAATTCACATTTGCAAAAATCTCAGATTCTTCCTTATTTCTTAATTCGAGAAGAAAGTACTGTGACCATTTAGAACAAATAGCGTGCTACGAGTTTATCGATGTGAAAAAGAAAAAAAATAATGTATAAAAAAAAGAAACTAAAGAATCATCATATTTTAGTCATTAAATATCATCCTATATTATTCTCAACTTATTGATTAGTCAGCAGATTTGAAAGTCTTAACCTATTACATAAGTACCTATTATCTCTGTATATTTTATTCATAACGACAGAAACAAATATGAAATGATATTCTAATGTTTTGTAACTGATTTATGCTCTCAATTAAGACGTATGTGGCAAAAATAACATTTTAAGTTACATAATGGATCAGTGCGTATTAGAAAGATATAATACATCGGAAAATATGTTTTTATTAAATATAAGTATGTGTATATTCAATAATATATTTATCAATACGAAAAATCTTGACCAATTTTTAATCCACAATTCATAGAAATTTTTTCCATGGCTAAAACCTTATAAACATTTAAGTGAAAAGGCGTAAAAAGGCAAAAATTGGGGTATATTTAAAATTATTCATGAAGAAGTAAATGCCTCTTTCGTACCATATTCTACACTGCTGGCCACCCAAATTGCAACACCAAGAAAAACAAGAGATATCACAACAAAATTTATTGTGTAGATAACATGTTGACCAAGTAACAAATGATTAAATTTACAGCATTCTATGAAGCGTGGTTCCTGCCAAAATCAGTACCCAGAGTAGCCGCCGTTGTTGGAGATCACAGCTGCCACACGCCTCGGCATTGATTCAAAGAGACTTTGAATGTGTTCTTGGGGTACAGCAGACCAAGCAGCTTCCACACGTTGCCAAAGTTGATCTGGTGTGACAGCTGGGGATGAACTCTGGGTCAGTCGTTGAGCAACCATGGACCACATGTTTTCTATCGGCGAAAGATCCGGAGAGCGCGCCGGCCAGGGAAGCAATTCAATCTGGTGATTGACGAAGAACCCTTGGACAATGCGTGCCACGTGTGGCCGTGCATTATCCTGCTGAAATATGGCTGTTGGCAAGCCCTGAAGGTAAGAAAGGACAACTGGCTCCAACACCTCGGAGATGTAGCGCTGGCTGGTTAAAGTACCGGCAATGCGTACTAGAGGAGTGCGAGAGAGATATCCGATACCGCCCCATACCATAATACCCGGTGCAGGACCAGTGTGACTGTGCATAATGCAGCTGTTCAGCATCCTCTCTCCACGGTGTCTCCAGACTCGAATCCGACCGTCGTGGTGTTGCATACAGAAGCGTGACTCGTCAGTAAAGAGAATTTCATTCCATTCTGTCGTCCACATCCTTCTTTCATCGCACCATTGGCGGCGGAGACGTCTGTGGTTCCGCGTCAGAGGTAGACAAAGCAACGGACGTCTTGCGGACAGACCATTCTGCTGTAAACGACGTCGAATGGTACGCGCAGACACTGGATGATGCGTTACAGACTGAATCTGCTGTGATATGGTTCGTGATGTGACTGAGCGGTCCGTCACTGCCATGCGTACAATCTGCCTGTCATCACGTGACGTGGTGCACTGAGGTCGATGCGGTCGATCACGTCTGTCCGTCGTACCCTCCTGCACCCAACGATCACATATCCGCATCACAGTTGTTTGGTTTCGTCCAATACGACGACCGATTTCCCTGAAAGATAACCCACAATCTCGGTATGCCACTATCCTTCCTCTGTCAAACTCGGATACTTGATCAAAAGATGATCGTTGTTTCCTACGAGGCATAATTTATCGTTTTTTTGAAAAAAAAGCAAGAAAAACACAATTGCTGTACTTGAAACCGTCGAAATCTCCAAGCCTTAAATAGCGCTTTGAGGTGGCGCCACAGGCGCGCTTGATGTGCGTCTGCGCTGAAATTCTAATCATTTGCATATCTCACCTCAGCTAATGCATGTTGTAAATTTCATATTATTTGCATGCTTCCTTCAGGGTGTTGCATTTACGATGGCCAGCAGTGTATATATGTCTTTATTTTTAGATTAAAGTAGGTTATTCAGGTTTTAAAATTTTTCTTTCTGTTGAAAATTAAAAGAAACATTTCATAAACGAGTGTTTCTGAAAAATAAAAATAAAATCTTCTTAAATTTTGACTATTTATAAGTATTATGCATAGTTTTAATGTTTAAACTTTTCAATGTGATATTAAAATAGTTTATAGACTATGTTCGTTTTATGAAAATTTGTACATGCCACGAATAAACATTTGAAACCGAATAGATGAAAATAATATTTATTATAATATGTGTGTATGTGTGTTTTCTTAACATTTGCAAAATCTTATATTTTATGAAAACTGCATTAAGATGCTTCACAATTTTTAATTGTTATTAGATGGCCTTTTTAAATACCATTCAATTGCGTTTTAATAAACAAGAAGTTATGAGAAATCGAATATGATTTTATAATTTCCATCCTTTTACTTATTTTTGTCGTAATATTGCATTCAATCAAAAATAATAATAATAATAATGCTAAATAGAAGATCTATCTATCGCTCTCTCTCTATATATATATATACTATTCCTTATTGCATGCACTGATAATAGTACTAAAACATAAATATTTAAGTGAAATATGTTTAATAAATTATTTTTTTACATTCAAAGATAATATGAATTAAAAAATACCTATAAATGAATAATTTGTGTGTAAAAAGTTTCTTTACTGAAACAATGACTATTAGCACCATTTATCATTACCTCTCTTGCTTGATAGCAGTATTTATGTACAATAAAATTAATTTTTACTTTAATGTTAGAAATTTATTCTACATTTCTGATAATTATATTCTACATGTGTGATAGTCTAAATTAAAATTGACTGACTTGTTTCCTATTTTTACACTATACTTATTAATATTACTCATAATGAATATTGTATAGATAAAAACATGTCCTTATTTGTAGAGACCCTTAGAAACTAATGAACTAATGTACATTTCCTAATAAAATATAAATTACTAACACCTCGAGATTTTTCATTGTATCTCAAGTAAAATATATGCACATTTGGCAGTTTTCCACCTACTTTACATGCACTGAGTGATTATGCTTCAACTAAAAGAAAATATAGCTTAAACGTTCCCACCTATTGTATTAACTCGTTTACGGACAGAATAACTTTTCTTTCACACTATCCCATTATGAAATTAGTAGAAAACAGTCTAGGTCATTAAATGCAAATAGGCCAATAAATATGAGGTGCTCTTTTTTCGATAAAAAGTACTATAAAATTTAAATAAATTGCTGAGGAAACTCTCTCACTTTACATAAGTTTGAAACTCGAAAATGAAAATCATACTAAGAAACACATTGAAAATAAATTGAAATTTTAATATGTTACATTAAATATATATAGATTTAATAAAACTCATACAGATAACTGTTTCTACATTTATAACGCCAATGTCTACAATATGAATTGCGCATTTTTAATTAGACTCCCCTAAATATGCTTGCAAAAGATTTTTGAATTATTTATAGTACTTTATGCTTGATGTTTACTAATTTTGCCATTCATATCCTTGGACTATTAATTATTGCCTTTGTATTACTTGGATGTTAATGATAATGGTAAAATAAATATTATAATAATGCTTAAAGCCTATAAAAATGTTTTCATCAGACATTAAAATTAAAATTCATCCATAACTTGGAAGCATGTAGATTCTAATGTTCTACACTGAAAAACAATGTTTTGTTGATTCAAAAAAGTTTTTTTTTCTCTATTTCAAAGAATGCTTTTTGTTGAATCAACAAAATTTTTGTTAATTCAACGAAATAGTTTGCTAATTTAAAAACAAAATTTTGTTGAATTCATCAAAACGTATCTTTCTGTGTACACTAAAGCAATATATCAGTAATGTACGGCATATATTGTGCAATAAAGCAGAAAGAATTCACTGAAATAAACATTTGCTATTATTGCTATTTGTTGAAACAATAGTTATTTCAGTAATAATAAAATTAACTTTAATTCACATTTGCAAAAACATCAGATTCTTCCTCAATTCTTAATTCATAAATTGTGCAATACAGGCATATATTGTGCAATAAAGCAAAAATACGGCAATATTGCTGTTGTACGCAATATTGCCATACGGCATATTGCGCATATTGCTGTTGCATTTTGCAATCATTTCAAATTTTAATTTTTCTTTTTTTTACATTACAAAAACAATGAATCAAAACTGTGAATTCATTTTCAATGAGTGGAACGGCAATGAAATTGCGTGTCATAAATTTGGCCTGGCCTGTACCGATAAACACCAGCGACGATTCACTCGTCGATATCGAATCTTTTCGATCATCTGTAAAGCGTCTATCGATATATTCGCAGTAACCATCTGAATTTCTATAAATATTGAAATTTATTGCAAAGCTTATAATATGTAAATTTACAGTGCGTATTCATAAAACGTGTGTATCAATAAACGCAGTAGTTTCATAAACATTTCGTACTTCTTGATAATAAAAATTGGAAAGAGTGTAAAGTATTATTTTTCAAAAATAAGTATAATATAGTCTGAAAATCGTTAACCTAATTTCTTTAAAAATGTGATTAAGGTTAAAGAATAGGAAGAAAATAGATTTGAAATAATGTAATATATAGTGTAAATTGTATATGGCCAAATATAAAAAAAATCATAATAATAAAATAAAAAACCCTAAATACAAAGTTTTTTTTAATTCTGCATCAAAATTTATGCTTATGCAAAAAGAATCACTTGTCATTATTTGCAAATTTAAGAAGTGTTTAAGTATATATTACTGTATGTATAAAACAGATTTTTTCTGCACTTTTTATATTAAAAATTTAAATTCATTCTTAACATTTACTTACTGACTGAATACTTTATTATATAAAAAATATTCAATAAATATATTATTCAAATATATTAATGAAGTAACTTATTATGATTATCTTCTCTATCAAATCACATGCTTTTTCAAAAAATTTTTCTTCTATTTTCTTTCTATTAACAAATTTGTCTACATTCAAGTTTTAAACACAGTATTTTACAGCACGTGTAGGAGAAGTTGAAAGGATGAAGTTTATATATTTTGTGATAGTACCTACGTACTAATATTTTTTACTTAATTCTTGATTTTTCTAGTTTTTAGAAAAGCATTTATCACATACATTAAGAGTGCATGTTTTGATGCGTGCTCCCACTCAAAAAAAATATTGAAGTATCTACAAAATTTCCATTTCAATTATAATGGATATTGATTTTTCGTTAAACGTACGACTTGATGAAAACAGAGGTTTAATTTTTACATACAATATGATTCACTTTATATGAAGAACAAACACTTTATGTATAAAACAACACGGGACATGAACTTGCCCTCCAATACTTTTTGAGAGGGTGTACTCGGTAGACAGCTAGAAAAAAAAATTGCAAGAGACACAAAAGTTAAAAAATGCTGAATTTTTCATATACTTGTGTTTTTATTATAATTTTGTTAAACAAATGTTGGCATTTATAGAAGCCTTGACCCCTGGCATAATTTCTGGAGTATTTCACGCTAGGAATTCCAAGAACGTTACTTGACATTAACTCACAGTTTTCAAAATGTTTTGTTTTTCATTCTAATACTTAATTATTAAAATGAAATGATCATAGCAGATAAAACCTATACCTTGAAAAGAAACCAGTTATATTTTTAATTCATTCTTTACATTTTTTATCTAGTAATTCATTCTGACGCTTTCGTGAAATTAAACTGCAGTTATAAATAACAAAACTGTTTGCTAGGTTATTCTTAGAGGCTACAAATAAGACTAAAGTTGTGTAGACAGAAATTAGGGAATAGATTTAACTGTAATTGGTTGTTTTTCTTTTCTAATGGCCAGGTCAGTGGCTTACTTGAGGATTGACCACAGCGAAGACCGCAAATTTGGTCATTTCATTACGGTGCAGACCAACATTGAATCCTATGAGTGGTCTCCTAATTTTGAAGCAATTCAAATAAGGACCTATCACCTGAAATCGGCCCCCTACAGGTATCATTTGAGCTTTGAGGACACTTGGGTGACGAACATATTTTACGTGCACCAGCACCCATTAGCGTACAAGGGGACACAGCAGTTCAGCCGACAGAGAAGTTCACCCTCTCAAGCACTATTCAATCTGATGCTGCTTCACTTTCCGTGTTCTTACAGGAGCCGAGCTGAGTGACTAGGTCACTGAGGCACTATAATTGGCTATTTAATAGTTGCATTTTCAAAAACTGACTTTCGTGTAACTTTGAAAGTCAAATATATTTTTAACCTCTTGCCGGTTCCTTTTTTCTTTCGAGTTGGAGGGTCAAGAAATGTCAATTTTATTTGATACATATTTAGATATATATACATTTTTAAAGCATAATAGCACTATTCTCATATGAGATAGCCTAAATCATGTATAGTTCCAACATCTAGTGGGCAGAAAAGTAAATAAAAGTGTTTGAAAGCAAAACGAAATAATTCAGGAAAGATTATGTGAAAAAAAAAGTCCTAATGCCAGAGCTACACTCGGGATAATCCAGAATAGAAGATTTTACCTGCCTGAGCTGAGCTCGGGCAGGTAAAATCGCTGTAACAGCGAAATAAAGTTGACTTTACAAATAATGTCACTTAGAAAAGTTTTTTTTTAATTTAAAATTGACTATATGAATCAGTTTTCTTAGTTGCTCTCATTCATAATTAGGTCGCCTATAACTCCAGAACCTGAGTTAGTCAGTTTTATGATATTTAAAAAGTTTTGTTAAAAACGAATTTAACTTTAGAGAACAAGTTAAAGCAGCAGTTTGTATATTAAACACTGTTAAAATTTAAATGCAAATCTTGACTGAATCAATTGAAGTTTAAAATTTTTTTAAACATAAACTATCTATATATTATTTTGAAACATGTTTTTCTTTCGACAACCGAATCGAGAGAACGGCTGGGTGTAAAAACTCGGTTGAGGTGTCTGAAGAAAGGTCTCGGCCCCTAGATGTGCCATCAAAAGAGAAAATCAGAAAAAGCCGAACGGTTTAGGCGTGGCGGAACAACAAAAATGCAAATTTTCGCCATAGAAATAAATTGTGGTTTATTAACGCAGACGATATTTTTATTTTCGCATTAGAAATAATTGTGGTTTATTAACCCCATTGTTGGCAGACGATATTTTTATGCATAAGCCCCGCAAGGTTTGATTTATTTGGAGAAATATTTGTTAAAAATTGCATCCGTTTGTAAATGTTGTGTGGCAACAGTGTGTAGTGATAATAAATGTGTTGTTCTAAAAAACGATCTTACGTAAACGATTGATATGCGTAAGCTCCGTAGCGGAACTTCAAATGTGCAATTTTTCGCCATAGAAATAGAATTGTGGTTTATTAAATACATTTTGCTGTCATAAAAAGCCTTCTTTATTTTAGCGCTTTATCGCTTTTTAGCACTAGGGTGCTATTTCGTTCACGCCCAGACTTTGTCTACTCGATTCTGTCGATAGGTTTTGTAGAGATGAACTGTCACGGTGGAAATCTTTTTAAATGTGTTTACCACATAACGCGGAAAGGGGGGAGGGGAGAATAAGTCTGACAAGGTTTGCGATTTTTGATAATTGATCGCCACGTTTGCGGCAAAAAAACTTAAAAACCGAACCATGCCTGGCGATGGTTGTAAAATAGCTTTAGTAGGCAAATTTAATATAGATATTAATTCCAAAGATGTTTTTTATGCAACGAGAAAGACAAATATAGCACACTCATGGATTATGATGCTCATTCCGAACAATATTTAAAATTGTGAAGTATAGTTGGAATATGCTTGGCGAAGATTGTAAGATTGTGTGTTTCAGATTTTTTTCAAACTTTTCTCCATACAAATACATTGTGGTTTGTTAACGACATTGACGGCAGTTATAAACTCCATCTTTAGTTAGCGATTTATCTTTTATTTCTTTAATTTTTCAGTTTTCTGTCTGATACTGGATCTTTACCATCCAGGGTAGCTTGAGAAAAGGCAAATAAAGCAGGGAGCGCGCGATCGCCATTTGGCGGATTAGACTTTTTTGTCTCTTGCAGAATTCCGAAATTCTTCACTATTTTCGCTTCATACTTTTGGCGTTTACCTTTCTGCTCCCGTATTTTCTCATGGAATGTTGTATGTCACTCTTTCAATGGTTAGATCAAAGAATGCTGTGGCAGTCAAGATCATTTAAGAGAATTCACCTGGACGTTTCGTGGTCGATGACTTTACCCAAAATATCGTCTTCAACGAAATGCTCAATTAGAATTTGTAACTGTATTTGCTCATTCGTCATTTAATATCCACTCTTCTTTTTTTTTACTTAATAAAGATAGTTAAAAACAAATTTTAAAGATTTCAATCATTTCATCGTTATTGTACAGTTGCTAAGAACTGGCGTGAAACCTGTTGTTTACTTTCTGTCACAAGTCATGTTCCGTCCGCGTCGCTCTTTGATTTTTTTTTCTGTTAGTTTTGTTCAAGACCTTGGTGACATTCTTGATCGTTTCCATTTATTTTTGAATATTACAGTCAATAAAGTGACCGTCGAATTCGACGGGTTCCAGCTAGTTGATTTTTAATTCAAAAATTAGGTTTTGTGTAATTTAGCTTTGTATAAGCAACATTTATGAATGCTATGATCTTTCTTAATGTTTTGAAATTAAAATTTAACTAGTATTTTTAAATCCTTCATTTCTTTTTATAATCTCATCTATTATAATCTTGTAAAATATTTTTGTGGTCACTCAAAAAAAGGCTTGCAGCAGCATTATAGCAATAAAAAAATTGTAACAAAATGTGAATATTTGTAACTTACATACTTGTAAACTGTTTGAATTTATAAAGAGACTTAGTTTTTACTAGTTTTATGCAAAAACATTCGCTGAAGTTAAATATTCCAGTATGTTGTCTGTTCTCAAGAGCACACTTTTTCAAAATTCAAGTGTGAATAAAATTTCGTGTGCATACTTGTATATTCTACGAAGTGAAAAACTTACGTATAATCTACAATTTTAGGGTATATCTTATTTGGGGAACAACCGTTCAAGCTATAAATTGGTGAGTCCTTAAAGTATGAACTATACAATATTTTCAGTTCAGCATACTATTTTTAGAATAAAAAACAATAGAATATTGAAAAATAAATATAATTATGAAATCTTTTTTTTTTCAACGGGTGACATGGTTGTCCCTTTTATATTATGTTCATAAATACAAAGTGGGAAACATGGAAAATGTGCTAATAGTATAATTTTTGTGCTATTTTCTTTTCCATAAATTAATCATGAAAATTTATGTTGACATTATTGATAATTTTTATATACTCTTTAAAGGTTGCAGATAGTGCTTAACGCAGATGGTTCTGATATTTTTATCGAAGGAGATTGAAGAGTTTTATTGTTAGTTCCACCTAAGCAATCGTTTCATTGAACAACATCTTGTTGAATAATATATATTTCTCACAATTTTATGTAAAAGAAACCCCTGTCAATTTAGAAGTAAGGGATGTTTATAATATGCAACATTAATACTTTTAAAATACATTCCAAAAAATAAATAAATTTTGCAGTTACTTGTAGACATACTTACCCAAACACTAATGCATATTCAAGTCACAAATCTGGCTGTTTAAAAACAACGTTGCCAATGTTCTGTTTTACTTAATTATATATACCATTAAAATATATATAATTATTATTAAAATATTAGTTAAAAAAGTGCACATATAGGTAGGTAAGTACCAAAATCAATTTTATGATGCACTTTGTTAATATTCCATCAAGCATAATTTCATTAAAAAAATTCTTAAAAAGGTAAGTTTTAGCGAAATAATTAAATTTAATTTCCTTTACTTTTCATCTCAAGTTGAGCATTGTGTCTTACTAGAATTATTTCCTTCATATGAAGTTAAACAGTCGAAGAAAGGTGTCCTGTTAAAAGCTGCTTATTTTTTTAAAAAAAGTAAGAAAATTGAAAGAAAAGTGTTGCGCTTACATTTTATATAACCGTTGCTTATGAATAGGTATTTTCAAAGATTATGCGTAATCAGTACATACAAAATATTGTCAATTACAGGAAACTTTTGTTGTTGAGACTAAAATTTAAAAAGTATAAAAATCTATAGCTAAATATAATGCAAAAGACTGAAAAAAAGTCTTTTATTGGAAACATGAATATTACTTGTTCAATACAGATTCTGTTTACATTTTTTTCACTGTATTATAACTCCTCAGACAGAAAAAGTAGTTTTACAGTTAATGAAAAGTTCATGAGAATTTTTTAAACCATAGTGAGGTAATTGGAATTTCAAATCTAATAACTGTTTATAAAATTTTTATTGCTCATTGGGACTGAATCAAACGTATATACGCGTGTAGGGTCGACTGAAATATAAAAGGTGTCTGCAAACTACAAAATTCTTGTTTGTGTCAGCAAAACCTAAATTACAAAAGCAAAGGACTATAAACACTCAACAAAATGGAAAGCGAAGTTTAATCCTCGAAAAATTCTTGTTTGAAATAATAAACATAAAAAAGGTAAGTGGTGTCAATGAAAACAAAAAACTTATAAAAGGTGATCAGAAAGTGAGTATACATTTTAAAAATTAATAATTCACGAAATAATGTTGGTAGAGAGGTAAAAATTGACACAAATGCTTGTAATGACATGGGTTTTATTACAACCCCCCCCAATGGCCGGCCGCTGCCTTGAAGACTTTGGCCTCTTTATTATGGCGCACCTAGTAGGTGGACCAATGTCGCCCGCTATGAAGGGACGGACAATGACAACCATGCCCAGACGGGGATCGAACCCCGACCGCCGGGAGTTGAACCCGAAACCGTAATACTGTGCTTTACCCACCATACAATCCGGTCGCCTTTATTACAACTTCAAAGAATGAAAAATTCTAAAAATGATCGACAGACAAATGATCGGACAGATGGTACTTCATTTGATAAGAAAAATAATTAGTATAACAAATTACGACAAAGCAAAGACGATGTTCTTCAGAACAAATGTTCAACATGTCGATCGTCATTCCTCAACAATAGCTGTAGTCAAGTGATAATGCTGTGAACAGAGTACTGTACAGCACATCCGTAGTTATGGTGAGACATTGGCGTCGGGTGTGTCTTTTAGCATCCGTATTGATGTCGGCCGATCGCTGTAGACTTTGGACTTCAGGTAACGCCAGAGCCAATAATCACATGGAGTGAGGTCTGGGGGCCTCGGAGGCTAAGTATGACGAAGTGGCGGATCAGCGCGCGATCATCCCCAAACGACGTGCACAGTAGCAGATTCCCCATTCTAATAGTACACAGCTTCACTAACAGTGCCTTTTCTGATAACGTCATCATGCTGCAATTGCTAGTGCATCTCATTCCCTTTCTCTCTCTCATTACAGCTCCTTTTATACACGAATCTCATGCTAGCATCACTGACGTTTTGTTATCCAGCGCGATGTATTGGACATTTTTCGAACTTTGTTTATTAAGTTACGATAAAACCCCATGCCATTCCTAGCCTGTGTGTCAATTTTTACCTCTCTACCTACATTATTCCGAGAATTATTAATTTTTGAAATGTATACTCATTTTCTGATCACCTGGTATATTTCGATGTAGCATAATTAAATCTGACAGACAAAAAGCGCGAGAAAACGGTTGTTAACTTTTATTAAGCCACAGTACCTAAATATTGCTAGTTTTTTAATTTTCAAAATCTACATGCTGTATGTGGTGGCTGAAGAAAATCATACCGGTTGCATTTTATCTTTCCATGATTCCATTTTGATTGTGTTATCTTGATTTGCGACCATTTTCTAATAATGAGTTGTAGCTGTTGTGGTTTTAAGTATTTATGATTTATCATCCGTTGTATTGTTAAGATTTTGTTGTTGTTTTTGTCGTCGTATCCGGATATAGAAGACTGCACTATCCCCAGAAGATGGGTGCCATTGGCCCCGAAGGGGTTGAAATTCTGAGTGGGTCCCTAATTTTGAACCAATTCCAGAGGAGGGACCAACCTACCTGAAATCGGCACCCCCAGAGGTATCGTTTAACAACTTGTAGGACACTCGAGCCAGACGGATTTTACGTGCACCAGCTCCCGTTGGTGTGCACGGTCCCACTGCAGTCGAGCCGAGAGGGAGGTGATCCTCCCAAGCACTGGCCGAGCCGGATGCTACTTCACTTGCAGTGTTCTTATGGGAACGAAGTTTACCGCCCAGTCCACAGCGGGACAGGATTTTGTTGTTATTATATATATTATTGCGCCTTGTATTATGTGATGCGCGTACGAATATTTACGCATATTGAAATAATTTTCGCAAAATCTCAAAATCTAATCAATATTTTTGCAAAATTGGAAGCCTAGAATTTAAGTTGAGTGACAACCTATCATGTCACCCAATTTCGTTTCATTCCCTGCAGTCATCATTTCGTGATGCTGGAACAAAATTTCAGCATATTTAAACGATTTTCACAAAATCTCAAAATGTAATCAAGATATTTTAAAAATTCGACGCCTAAAAATTAAGATAAGCAACAACCTATCATATCACCAAATTTCGTATCATTCGTGTTAGTCGTTATTACGTGATGATTGAAGAAATATAAACGTATTTTGAGAGAATTTTCACAAAATCTCAAAATCTAATATAAATGTTTAAAAAATTGGACACCTATAGTTTATGTTGAGCAACCTTCTATCACGCGACCAAATTTCTATCATTCGCTTTCATCGTTATTACGTAATGCGTGAACAAAGATTCACTCTTTTAAACGATTTTCGCAAAATCACGAAATCTGATCGATTTTTTTAAATTAGATGCTGATAGTTTAAGGTGAGTGACCACGTATCCTTTCACCTAATATCATTTTTTCACCTTTGCAGTTGTTACGTGATGTGCAAACACAAATTTACGCAATTTGAAACGATTTTCGCAAAATCTCAAAATCTAATCAAGATTTTTTTAAATCGGCGCCTATGTTTTAAGTTGAGTGACCACCAATCATGATACCAATTTCATTTCAATTGCTTCAGTCGCTTATACGTGATGCTCGAACACAAATTTGCGCAGTTTGAAAGGATTTTCGCAAAATCTCAATATCCAATCAAGATTTTTTTTTTAATTTGACGCCTATGTTTTAAGTTGAGTGACCACCTATCACGAGACCAAATTTCATATCATTAGCTTCAGTCGTTTTTACGTGATGCTTGATCAAAAAAAAGCGTCACGGACAGAATGACAGAACTACAGGCAGACAAACTTTTTTTGAGGGTCGCACCGGATTCCCAGGTACTTGAAACGGATAGAAATCGCAAAATTTTTGAATTCCAAGAAATGTACAGACAAAAGTCTAATTTTATTTATATAGATATATATTTGTGTGTGTGTCTGTCTGTCTGTGAGTGCTCATTACCGCTTCTTTCTTGCATTATTTGTTAGTCTTACCAAAACTACTTTTAAAAAGTGAAATTAAGAAACAGTTTAAGTAATTATCTTAAATTTTTATGCTAGATAATTTAAGCAAATGCATCTTAGAAGAAAAACAATTGCGCTTTGTATTATAACCATAATCATAGCGCACGTTGAATAGGCAAAATTAAGTTCTGGTTAACATATTTGTAACTCACTAAGAACAACACAATTAACTTGATTATCTTCTCTATCAAAGTGTTAACGTAATTAAGTATGAGTGCATTACATAAATATATATATCACAGCTTTATCTAAAGGACATGCTCTGAGAGAACTGACCAAAGTAATGCGAAATTCAATTATATATTAATAAGGTACCTTTTGTATGAACTCTGTTGGTTAATCATAAAAAATATAAAAGTCAGTTAAGCAATCGCACTTAAGACAATTCTCACAAATTTTTAAATGGTAAGTTTTCATTAATGTGTCTACATTTTACAAAAATGCTTATTATAGACATGCATAAATGCAAATTGCATTCTTCATTGTATGCTTTTTAATAAAATGTTTGACTAAAATAATGGAACGATGTAAAAGGATTTAAAAAAAACTGGCATTTAAATCTCTGAAGCCTATATACTAAAGTATTTAGTATAATTTGGGGTGAGTTATGATGGTTTAAGTATAAATTCAATACTGAGTACAACTTGAAGAATTGTTATTAAAAAATTTGTTTTCTAAATTATTTGGCAATTTATACAAAAATAAAATGTGACAATTAAATGCAATGTTTGTAAGGTTATACGAAGATTGTAGAGAGTCTAATTATTTATATTAAAACATAGAACATGAAATGGAAAAATTTGGTAATGCATAGTGATAGAGCCATTTTACAGTATTCAAGCGCATCTCTAAGACCACTAATAGGTTTATTATCAAAGTAGTTTAAATGAATAATTATGAAATATACAAATTTTGAAATAAAAATTTCTTATAAAAATATTTTTTCAGAAACTTAAGTAAAGGTAGTTTCAATAATTATAATTATTTAAGCTTGCTGACAAGTGCTTGTCTAAGAACACTGATAGATTTCTTATTAAAGAAGTTTGGATCGATGATTATAAAATATACAATTTTGATATAAAAATTACTTATATTTTTTCAGGAACTTTTGTGAATGTAGTTCCAATAATTATAATTATTTAAGCTTAATGATTGGGACGATAAAATTGTTTACATTTTCCCAAAGTTTTTATCCTGATGGCACATGTTGCAGTACACTGTAATGTTCAACACAACTTGGCATAATATTAACACATTTTCTAAGTAGGGCGGATTTGTAAGTTGCAATAAATGCTTAGCTTCATAATTCTCTTTAGAATTATTTTATAAAATTTAACAAATCTTTGAACAGAAAATTTGATTGAATTTGTTTTCCTTGTATTTTTTTTCTAATTGATCAGAGCAGCGGTTCCCAACCGGTGGGGTGCGTCTCCTTTGGTGGGAACAGAGCGTTTGCTTGGTGGAAGGTAACAGAAAAACAAGTAAAGAGAAAGTGATAGTGCATGCTTTAAAAAACCATATTATTTATTCTTATTTTTACACGAAAACGTATCTTTTTCAGTTTAAAATATTCATTCAAACTTTACTGATAACCTTATTCTGTAGAAAAGGCCAGTACATGCTCATTATTCAGAGCATTTGCTTATACTGACGTTATTTTCAAAAACCACTAAAAAATTTTACCTCTAAAGAACTTTACCGCTTAAAAACTCTAAAAATCACTGAAAAGTAGAAAAATACTAAGTAGAAAAATACTGAACGGGACAAAGTTTTGAAAAAACTACAACAGTAAGCTAAATATTATTAATCAAGTATTACAATATTTTCTAAAAGTATAGTTTAGTATGTTAGAGTTGGAAAAGATTTATAAAAAGAATTATTAATAAGACAAATAGAGTTAAATAAAACAACATACGAAGATTAATTGCATTAGTTGAATCATTTTTCAGCATAAATTGAAATCAAAATAATACAAAAAAATATGTTCAATATATTAGTTTTTATAATCTATCTAAACGTTCATTTTGGCACAAGTATGCTACTTTTCCTTCAGAGAAATTTCCTATTCTCTGCGTGTTCTGAATCAAATAGATTATACTGTTCAAATGACAAATAAGGGATTAATGTTTGAGGTGTTACATGTTTTGAAGCTATTGTGATAGATATCAAGTGGTAATGCTTACTTTTGCTGTCACTTCGACAGTGACTGATAGCCATTTCCGTGGATCATTGATTTGTGTACTCAAGTATCAATTGCATTCGTGAGTAACAAGCCACTTGTGCCTACCTTGAAATCGGCCAGTTTTTGCTATGATAAGTTATTTTTTATCGACGTGAGTTGCTTAATTTTTTTCTATCGTAAACAGCAATATTTTCCATTTCGGTTTTAATGAACAATTTAAATGTAACATTTTGTTTATTTAAGAGTACATCGTTTTTTATAAAATGTTATCACACTAAATGCATTCTGATTAAACTAACTTACATAACTACAGTATTATATTGAGTAAACGAATAATCTGGTAAATAGTTTATTTGTTTAAAATTAACTGTACCTAGTAAAGGATCAATGCAGGATGTTATGACAGAAGGACGTTGGCTGAAAGTCTTGAAAAATTATATTTACATTATTTCGACTATTGAAAATGGAGATTGATTTTAAATACACAGGGTGCCACAAAGTCTCTATACAGCTTGAAAAATTCATAAAAAATATTCTATTATTGAGAAAGTGAAATTTGTAGCAGGTACTCAGTTACAATTAAAGTTTTATAAATGTTTGTTTTGTGTATTTTAGATAATATTTAGAAAAAAAAAATCCCTGGTCAGTGGATTGGACAATATGTCAAATTTTTTTTTTAGTAATAAAATCTAAATATGCTTTAAAAATAAATAAAAATACGCTTGAAAATTATTATAGAGAAATAATTAGGAGTTAATATAAACGAAAGACAAGTAAATATGCAAAAAAAATCAAATTAATTAACCTTAATGGGCTAAAATATTATCCATTAGGTATGCAAAAACTAACTAAAAGGTTACATACATGGGGATCGCCATGCGAAACATAAAGCATTAAATAAATTAATTATAACCGCGACAAAGTGGAATTTCAGGTATTTTTTATTACTTACATTGAGTTTTTATTACTTACATTTTTATTACTTACATAATATAGCTTACATTGAGTAGAAAATGAAGAAGAAAGTAATTGATTTATGACTAGTTTCAAGCAATCTTTTTCAAATGTAAGTTTTAAAAAAAGGATTTACTTACTTCAAAACATCAATAATTGACTCTTATTTAATTTAATTCAATAAATAAAATATTTGAACTGTTCAAGATATTTTATAAAAGTACTCAAAATAATCGATGTTAGAAACACTATGATAAAGATATTTTGTATATTAACACAGGTATAAATGTCATACCTTTGCATTATAATATAAATCGACAGATTTTATTTATAAAATGCAAGGTGAATTCAAATTCATCAAACGTAAAAAATTAGAAGAATTTTAATACAGAAAATTCAATTAGAAAGAAAAGCAAAACAAATTTACAGTTTTTAACAAAATGTTCGAATCCAATAAATTAATTTTTAAGCACGAATTTAATTTTAGGAAAACAATTTAAATAAAATAAGGCATTTATTTCCAAACTTGAATTATTGTAACACTGTCCTGAAAAACGTGCTTTAGTTTTTAATATTTCTGCAAAATTAAAACTCTCTAGGCTTTTTTTATATTCATCATTTACATGTTTAGTAATTTATTGTTTTATGTAACAGTAAATTAACTAAAATCTTTATCTTGTGTTTCAAAACAAAAAAAAAATGAAAAAGAAAAATTCAAAACATCATTTCATCAATGCCCTATAAACATAATAATGCTAAATAGAATTCTTATCATTTTATTAGCCTTGATACTGTTATTAAAATTCCAATCAGCCAATATATATTAACAGTCTAATTTTTTCTTCTTATTTAAATTCAATATTCTGAGAATTATTTCGCAGAAATGTTTATCTAGGTGGGAATATTTTTTGTTTCCACAATATCATTTGAATTTTTAATTTTCATGAAATATTCATCCTGTACATTTTTTTTCAGCTAAAAATATTTTTTTCTGAATTTGTGATCAATAAATGTAAAGACTTTAACGTGAAACTTTTTTTAAAAAATGCTTTGTGTATTTATTCAACCAATTCCTGAATTAGAATTATTAAACATTTTTTAAAAGAAATGAATCTACCGCAGAGAAAAAAAAATATACACAAAAAATGCATTTTTTAATTAACTCGTGTTCCTCTTGCACTGTATAGCAACAGACAAAGATATTTAACAGGAAAAACTTAAAACCTCGCGGAAGAAATTAAGAGAGGAGGAACTGGGACCGTTTTCACTTACTTGCGCTTTAAATAACTAATAAGCGTTTACACCGCAAATTGCTCGATCTTTTCTCATGGGTATCCATGTACTAGAAATTATTGGCGCTCACCAGACCTGTTTTGAATCCACAGGGATGGTGAAGCGCTGGCAATGAGGTAAATTGCTTTCGGGAAGGTCAGGCACGAAGCACTAAATACTTAAGAATTATGAGCCATTTAACATACGCTCTCTTAGTTTTCATTTTAGGTTAATGCAACTTCTTTTGTTCCCGTGGCTCATCTGTATATCTCTTGATTGCCAATTATATATGTGGTGTGTAGATGGGGCTATTATTTTGATTTTATTGTGAAATCATGCAATGAAAAGATGTATGATAATTAAATAATGTTTTCCCTCTTAAAGATTATGGTAGAGATACTGTTATTCAAAAGCGTGTTTTCCGATTTGCTTGTCGACATATAATTGCTTGACGATGTACATTAGACTTAATTTATTTTAAAATTAAATTGAAGAATTATCCTCTTTTTTTTAAATCGCTAGTAAATAATCTAGAGTAAAAGTGATAATTTGAAAGTCTCTTAAAATTAAAAAAACTGTTAATTTCTTTACTATTTATGAGGCAACTGTCAGTTGTTTTCACAGCTTCTCCTTAAAATTTATTGCTTTAAAAGTAGAGTTGAAAATATAATTCTTTTTAAAATAGTTTTTTTAAATTGAACAGTACGCAGAGAAAATGTAAAAGAAAAAGCAACCTTGAGGAAACGTGACAAATGAAGTTTATTAACACAGTAACTAGATGAAGTTTATTAACAACAGATGTTTTTTGAATGTTATCGTTACTTTTGATCAAACTGGTTAAATAGTTTTCAAGACCTTCAGTTTTCATTTCAGTTCTTGAATTAGTCTCCGCTTTCATTGGCGTAAACTGGCATGTAACATTGGGGGGGGGGAGTTTACATGTAACACACTGAGAGGGCTAAATGTGTCCTATTGTAGGAAATATTTTCAAATAGGTTATATCTAAATTTTCTTGAATTTATGGGGGGGGCAATTACCCCTCTTGGCCTTAGTAAGCTATGCCAATATCAACGTGGCCAAAGGTGTATTCGCACTGAACTTATTAACATCACTGATATTACTGGAGAATAATCGACCAGCGCAATATTGGAAAAAAATAGAAAATAACGGTTCAGATATTTAAGCTGCCTCAACACGTATGAAATAACATCAGCATGTTTGGTAAATTTTTCTGTCCCTGGAATAGTTGTAAATAAAATTAATGAAGGTGTTGACGTTAAAGATATTCGTTTGCGTGCCGAAATTCTCAATTTAATCAATTAAATAAATAATACGCTAACTTTATTTTGCTGAGCAGGGTTCAAGGAGACAGCTTCTGGGGAAAGCCATCCTACTGCAGCAGAAAACTTTGCTAAATTTCTGGTGTTTTAAGCTGCGGATTCTATTTTTCGAATTTGCAGCTTAAAAATCAGTGTACAGGAAAAGTTCTAGTGAACAGTCCAGCTGACAGGACTATCCATAAATTTTATTGATGAAATTTGACGAAAATCTCTAAAACACACTTCACAGAAATTAATAAGCGATAGCTCAATTTTCGACAGTCAATTTGTCGCAGAAGCTTTCTCAGATTCTGTATTTCTCATACAATAAAACCCTTCCGTACTCTAAAACTCAGGGGAAATTCTCAAGTAGAAATGTCGTCTGCTCCTCAGCATACAACAATAAATATTTCATAAACACAGCCTTCTCAAAACAAGTGATAAATCACTTACAAAAGAACACACATTGAGACTTATTGCGGTCAATGCAGTGAATTCTACGACCATTCACTCAAAAGTGAACTGCTTGGACATGATCTGCCCTTTATATATAGTCTCTCCGAACTTTCGAGCAAATTTTGCGAGATACCATTTCTGGAATGATCCCTGTCAATAACGAATCTTGATTGCTTAATACTAATGCTATTGCGTAATACCTATGCAGGAAAGAAAAATAAACATTACAGGCTCTATTAATAAATTCAGAAACTAGGCTCTATTAAATAAGAAATATTTTTATACTGCTGTGTCGTTTTTATGGCAGCGTCAGTTTTGTCAAGCATTCCTTCCGCAAACCGTTGATTCCAGAGTTTTAGAGGGGTGCAGTAGCACCCCTTTGCACAAATATATTATTACCTGTACATAAAGAACATAAGACGTTCAGTGTTGTGTTCAGTACTAAAAACAATAAACATGAATCAAGTTATTGATGCTTAGTTACTGAATAAATAATAAATTAATTAGGTTTGTTTGTTTGCTTTTTTCACCCCTCTGATGACTTCATTCGAGGCAGTTGTCACCCCTCGCAACCCTTTCCCAAGCAAAACTCACCTTGCCCACTTGTGATTTTGATCTTACCCCACCAGTAAGATTTTGTGCAATACTTATTGAGTTCCATTTGTCAAAAATAGAAACTGTTTAGGCGTATGTTTATTGTTTAATGTTTTCTACCTGGCTGCATGTGTTTTAACTATTTAACGGTCCATTTACATAGTCAATAATTTTGAAAATTCCTGCACAAGCCGTTATTTTTTATTAATTCAATATTTTCATTGAGACGTCATTACCACAGATTCGAAATTTTATTACTCCTCGATGAAAATAGATCCAATTTTAAAATGGTTACAGCATGAATATTTAACTCTGCTTCTAACATAATTGAACGTGATAAAGTTCAGAATGGTAGATTCACATACGGTCTCTCACGATTCGCTTTTAACTGTATTAGCTGATATTTTCAAAAACATTTGGTGCAAATGAATCCAAAAACTATTTTCTTTTCAAGTGTTTTGAAGTATACTCATTCTAATGAAAATAAAATTATTAAATGTTCGCTTTTAAAAATTTGATTTGTTAAATTATCATCACAATGAAAAATATTTGTAACACAAACAGGTGGGTTTATAAATAATTTTTGAAATAATTACAATAAAATACACTCAGTATTTTAAAGGTTCTCCCTTAACCTCTTCGTTCCAGAGGTCCAAATATGTGGACCTTTTTCTTTCCACTGTTAAACGATTCTTTAAAACATTTTTGTATCTCTGAATTGACGTACATATGCGTCGATGCTTTAATTTTGAATAAATGATTTCAACGTATGTGAATGTGTAAATCCTACACACTGACGCGCAGATTTTATTTTCTTTACCATTATTTTATGTTTGCTTGCCGTTACACAAAAGAATACTTGAATGTTATTGAAATTTCCGAAGTTGAATTTGTTAAAATTTTATTGATTTTCTCGAAATTCATATAACTAAAAAGAACTTGTAGGATATCATTTACCTTTAAAAGTGTTTTGACAGTCTTCGTTTATGTGTGATAATAACTTTTTACCACTAAAACACAGATTGAGAATTAGGTTTTTCTTTTAAAATATGCTTTCGACTTTTCATTTTTAAGCGTAATACATTTCTTAAGTATAATTATGAGGTTGTTCTTTAATTTGAGATATGAGAATTTTATCAGGTGTGAGGAGGTTATAGATAAATTATTTCCTTTACATTAAAACGGTGAAAACTAGTAATTTTTTTCAAGTAAACAGATCTGGTTCTTATTGAACTTTTAGAACTTGTGTTTTGTTCTACCGTTGTATATGAACCTATCCACTCACCCTTTTACAAAAAAAATTTTTTTTTCGTGGTTTCAATGAAATCATGTTATTATTTCTTCCTTTTATACCAACTTATTGTTGCTATGCTAATAGAGCATTAATTTGAAATTTTTAAAAATATGCGATAAATAATGATGTTCAATAAATACTTCGAGTGGAGAAGCGATTTCTTCTCACAGACAGATATGATATGGGTGATTCTCAAGAAACGGGGAAAAATAAGATTGACGATTTTGCATCATTTTTGTCACTTTTTTTAATTAAAAGAATATTTTCATTTTATTTATTTTCATCTAAATTGCTATATTGGATGTCTAATGAAGAACAAATTTTCTTTGGCATTCTTTACTTTACTAATTTCTGCTGCCCTGGTGTGACAGAAATGCATAGGGTACAGAAATGCTGGGCAATGACCAAAATGACAAAAACCTTTTTCGACTCTAAATATGAAAAATAAAATCATGAATACCCAATAAAGTATGTTCTTATAAAGGTTCATTTTTCAGCTTGAAAAAAATCTTGAAAAAATATCTAAAAATAACTCTAGAAAATTAGCAGAGATTAGTTTTGTCCCGTTTTGTGAGATCACCCATATATTTAAAGCGTCTCTGAAATAATACAAATTCTAATAGCGGTTTTCAAGGTCCAAAATGCTCAAGATAAAATAATTTCATACAATTACAATAAATTTGTACTTGACGCACACACAAATTGAAGATGGCTGATTTTCTATTACATTTAACTAACATAAATAACCTTGGTAATACATGTGCAGCATTTATGGAAATTGGGTAACAAATTTAAAGAAAATGACTATTAACTAGTGCAGTTTATTCTCATAACATATGTTACACACAAAAATGTACAAAGGTATTGATTCAAATTCTTTGATTAAAGCTGTGTACGTACATACAAAAAAATGTACACGATCTGTTAAAACTTTAAGCCTTTACGTTTATCAAAAAATTAAGGAATACGAAATATTTTCTCTTAGCAAACTCGCAGTATGAGATTCCCACTTGAACAAAAATCTCGTGTCTATAGAAAAAAAAATCAAACTTAAATACAAAATAACAAAAATAATCTGAAGCCCACTAACAGCAATTCATCTTTCAACAGAACACTATCTCTCCTTGCGAGCTAATTATTTTTCGGCGGAACAAAACAAGTAAAGAATACCCCCAATAAAACTGCCACTGATAAAAAGGTTTTATACGAATTGATTTCAGACGAGAAGATCAATTATAAATTACTAAAACATTGTGATGTTTTACGCGGGAATATCAGCGGCAACGTGAAAGCTCGCGTTCTGGAACACTTTTCTCGCGTGACAGCACCGTGAGAGGGCAGACACACCCACGAAGCTGTGTAAAATGTCGACAGCCGAACAAGTGACACAATCTCAAGATAGTTTTTGTCAAACGCCACGTGAAGGAGTAAATTATTGGTGTACGCAGGAGTTTTTTTGCAAGTTTCCTGGTAGGAAACGATGTTATGTGCATGTTTGGACACGCAAGGTTACGTCCGTTTGAGTGTGGTCTCGTGTTTGGGAACCTGCTTAGTGAGAGCGTATTCATGACTTAACGCTCTCCACATTTCTTTGTCATGCACATGCTTTTCGGGATACGTGAAAAGATCTGTATTGGAGAATAGGCATTATGCCGGGTTGTAAGTTAAATAATATGGTTTGTTCTTCCAAAAAGAATGTGTGGAAGAAAGGAGTTTTTAAGGTGACTATTTGAAAAATACTTTCTTTTTTACTGACATAGCATATTAAAGTACTAATACGACTTTAGAGAGTCAAATCGTTTCTCTTCAATACACCCACAATTTCAAATCACGTATTTGTATTATTTGGAATCATATTTTGCCTATGCTCTTTGCATAGAGTGCAACCGTCGAGAACTTACTGAAAACAGTAATCAGAAGCATGTATATCTCATCCAATAAAAATAATGAAAGACGAAATTGTAAAAAAAAAAAAAAATATTGTCCAATCGAATTGAATCAACTTTGAATTTTCAAATGAGACAGTAAGAATTTTGCACAACCATAGTTTTCGTAAGGCTGTGCGAATATCCTTGACATGAACCTCAAAACAGCGAGAAAAAGATGCTTTTCTTTTCATCTTTTCGAACTAGAAGTTATAATAGCAACTTAAACACACTTTCTTGGGCTTTACATACTTACAGTGGCATCTTAGATCACCATAATAACTTAAAAATGATATATTAAAAGAGCTTAATACCTTTTTTTACAGCAAATTCAAAGAAACATACTTTAATTGCAAGCAAGCTGTACCTAAACATAGGATCCACATTTGTAACATTTTAAGACAGTTACAGATAACATTTCCTCTTATTTCAAGAAAGATGAAAACTCTCCAAGTTCTTTCACATCCACCCCCTTGGAGAAAGAATTTCAAAATGTCCTGAAATTTATTTTTAGGTATTTCTGAGGGTTGTATCTTAGAGCAAGAATTTTATACCTATCTCTTTTTTTTCTATGACACAGAGAGAAATATGTAAAATTAATATTTTCACCACCTACGCAACACCCATGGACTACGAATTTCGGAAAATACTATTTATTATAGCACCTACGTTGAAAAACTCGCATGCATGCCAAATTTGGTATTACTAACTTCAGTTATTTTGGTTAGGAAATATTAACATACGAAAAAAAGACATTACTTTCCAGTACCCTTAATAATTTCGTGTCAATTTCAAAGTTACACAAAACCACACGGTAATTTCGTATATAAAACCATCTCAGTATCATGCGACAAATAGTCTCATAAAGTTCTGTAAAAAAACAATCTTATAAAATGAGAGCTCTTTAGATTTCATGAGACAAAGAAGAGATGTCCACCGTTTGCAGAGATGAACTTACATTCATGAGTCCTAGGAAATTCACCACATAGTTAAAACGAAGAAAAACAATAGGATGCATAGTTGAAGATTAAGTGTGAAATATGTTGTTGTTGTTGTTTCTGATGCCCCCTGACAACCGCAAACGGCGGTGCCAGTCCCTCCACCTAGGGGGGCAAGGAGCAGAGGGGGTGCGCCTTCCATTTTATAGGGCCCCAGTGGGAGAAAGTAAGATTTAGCCCGTGGTCCCCTAATTTTGAACCGATTCCTGAGCAGGGACCAACCCCCTGAAATCGGCACCCCCAGAGGTATCGTTTAACAACCTGGAGGGCATTGGAGCCACGACAGATTTTGCGTCCACCAGCTCCCAATAGCGTACACGGTCCCACAGCAGTCGAGCCGAGAGGATGCTGACCCTCCCAAGAACTGGCCAAGCCGGATGCTGCTTAACTTACTGTGGTTTAATGGGAGCGGAGTTTAGCGCCCAGACCACTGCGGGGACATTGTGAATTAGGGTTGAGATAAATGTAATATATGCAGCAAATGGCAGAAAGGCTATTGTTAAAAATTTCATACGTTTGTACTGGGAGGAATTTTTTTTCAAAATGAGTATAACTCAAAATGTATAACTTCAAATTGTGTATAAATGAGTATGTTGTAGTAAATCCCTGTTCCTTGAGATATGAAATAAGTTTACCATCCAGATCAAATTATATGACGTGTTCGTGTTTTGAAGAAAAACTTTTGACCACATTGGCCATGAAGTAATAAATTAGGGGCTAAATATCTAGTCTAATAGTCAGTTCAAACGAGGATTCCATTAATAACTGAAATAAAATTACAGAGAGTTAATATCCAATCGAAAATCAAGGTATGTCTACATTTAAAAATAACTTTTGAATTTTTATAGGAATTTCAAGGCCAGATATATTTTATATGAAATTATCTTACATTAGATGACATGACATCATGACAATTAACTTAACACTTTATAATATTCTATTATAAAACTTAACTAAAGAAAACAAATATATTAGTAAACTAAAAAAAATAATAACTCATGGAGTATTTCTAGAAAATTATAAAGCTGTCAAAACTTTCCCATGCGTCACTTTTAATAAAAAAAGAAAATTCTAACCAATACAGTTAGTTGTTCAAGACTTATTCATTATGCTCTTTTCCAAAACATCAAAATCACCATATCATTACATATTATATATTATTCTCAAGAGAGTATAACCTTTGAAAAAGTTTTTACTATGAACTTTAATAAATTTAATAATTTTCTGGGCAATAATTTGGCATGCTTTGATGTATTACCTGATTGTTTTCATTTCCTGGCTCAATGTCTGAATTAAAGTGGCTGGTTGGGAACGTTGAAAAGAAAAAATTACATTTACCATCTTCATTTGATTTAATTTCATTTTTAAAATACATTTCTAAAGAAATTCAATAAAAGCATTCTATCTTCACGAAGACTAATCAGGCTAAAGAAAACTACACAAGAAATTTAATGAGTAAAAAGAAATTACTTTCGAAAGCAGAAAATATCGTAAAAAATAAAGTGAAAAAGCTTTTAGTTTTATTTTTTAAATGTACTTTTTCTTTACCAACTCTTCAAACTTTGTGGATTTATTTCGACCTCTTGTGACTAACAAAAGAGATGTTTTAAGCATTTTCGTAGTATCATAAGGGTGATTTCAGTCAATTGCTACGGTATTTTGGATCATGAATTACAGAAAAAAATCTCAAGTATTTTCTAGAGAATAAATTTCCGTATAATTTTAAGTAAGCGAAATAAGGTGTTACCACTCATGCACATCTTAGGTTTGCATTAAAATTAATGTGAATGTGTCTTCAAAACACGCAAAATAAGCAAATCACCAAACATCAATTGATTAATAGATTTTTAATGTTTCAACGTATAAGATTTAAGAGTTTATTTTTTAATATAATTCGAATTAATTTGCCGTAAAAGAGAAAATTATCACTAATGAGAGCTGTTGTATAATCATTTTAAAAGAGACGTGTTGTGAAGAATATTTTATATTGAACCTCACATAATTTTAGTGATTTGTTTGTAAGTGCACTCTATATAATGTGCTTATTTTGCTTAAATTTACCTCAGAAAAAACCATTAGCATGAATTGCGCGATTGTTTACTCAGCATAATCTTCTAAACATGTAACGACTTTATGCACGGTGCACTGAAACTACATTATATACAAACGCATTATATATATATACCTATTGCCATTCTTCGTAACCAAATAACATATTGATTAATCAATATTAATGCATTTTAATTAAGTCAATATAACTAACATTTGCTTTCGTTAGCGATGGTTATAGTATATTACAAATAGAAAATATACCACAACATAACATTATGGGTTATTTGTGAATATTTATACATTCAGTGTTTTATAGATACATTGATTTGGAAGAGATTTTTTCACTTAGTTAACAAGAAAAAGTCGAAATTTTCTTTACGTTCAAGCAATAGTGAGATATCAGATAATGACCTCAAAGTGGAATTCAATCCAATTCTTATAACTCTGTTGTTAGTTACAGACATCTGCAGTTTTTGATTTTACTGCTAGCATCCAGAAAATCTTCATGAATTTAAAATCTAAAACATTACTTGAAAATTCATTGCATCTTCCTTCATTTGATTTTCTTAAAATTTTTTTTTACTGTCTTGCTTAAGTTGGTTAAGTGTGTTTTTCATAAAAACACCGAAAGTGAAGCAGCGCCGACCATGGTCAGCGCTTGGAAGGGTGATAACCTCTGTCGACTGGACTGCTGTGCGATCGTGTATGTTAAAAGGAGTTGGTTCAAGTAAAATATATCATGGTTCTAGGGTTTCTGTATGTTTAAACGATACTTGTGGGGGTGCTGATCTAGGTGCTGGTCTCTCATCTGGAAGTAATTCAAAATTAGGAGACCACTCATATAGCGCAACTTTGGCCTGCCTACTAGGTGCCACATATTAAAATGACCAAGATCTCTCCACTCGTAGATTTCAAGCTTATAGTCGATAGTTAACCCCGTCATTGGAAGAAAAGAACTGTATGACTGATTTTTTTTAAATTCTTTATAAAAACAAATTCAAGCCGCAGATTTAAAAATGCACCTCCTCACGAAAATATCCCAGCCATATCGCAGGTCACATTGAAAAGTGTCATAAAAAATGAAAACCCACAATTTATAAAACCGTCTTCCTTAAGGATCGCCATTTTAATAAGTTACTATTTTTCTAAATATCATGTATTCTAAAGCTTACAGCAAGCTAAATATGAACTAGTCACAGAAAAAATTTAGTATCTTATTTGAAGTACAGTGCACCTTCAAAATAAGTAAGAATTGAAAAAGCTATTTTTATATGCGACCGATTCTTAAATTTTTACGTGAAAGGTAACAAAGCAACATTAAGTTTACAGAATAAAATACTTTTCAAAACTATTCTCTGCGCGTAATAATCTTTAGCGCAGACTGACCAATAAATGAAACCAATAAAACAGCTAGATCATGGAATTTCATTAAATAAATGCATTGGGGATCCTGATCAATAAAATAACCGACGTATAATACTCAATATATCGCGTGCTCAAATACAAAGATCATATTTAATTAATCTCACTAAGCATATGTAACTAGAGTATGAGGCAAATGTTGAATGTATACACTTTTCAAAAGATTGGAATGAACACTAGAAATATCTAAAATTTGGCTAAGAGACAATGGACACAAATGCGTGAGAATTTATTTTAAATCTTATTAGCATATATTAAATAGATGTTTTGTATATTGACGAGAACTTCCTATTAGGAATATATTTGTATGAAATTACAGATATTGTTTCATAATGGAATATAAAAGGACTTATTTAAATTTAAACCAATGAAGATATTTAGCATAACGTTACTCAAATTAATAACAATAGTCAGCTGCTTAGTCAAAGTTATTTTTCTTTAAAATGCACTTTTGCATGATTTTTCGGTAACTTTACATAATATATCTCTAGAAAATAGAGATTAAGTATAAGAGAAACATGCCATGTATGTAAGGAAAAATCTTCAAAGTCATATACCCTCTTTGTTTCTAAATGGAATCTCAAAAAGATAGTGTTGTAGGTCAGTAATAAAACAAAAATAAGTTTTCTGTGTATTACAGCGTTGCTCAGACATTAAGAATTTGTAACTAGATAAATAGGTAAATGCATACAATATTTAGTCGACGAACACAATTCAGTAATTTCAAAATCCACTGTCTACCATATATTACTTTTAAGCTGCTTAATCAATCTGTACAAAGTATTTCGAAAGGCTTCTTCCAAAGATAGTACATATTTTTAGAGTTAATTTAAGACAAGCAGTTGGTTTTATAAAAGACTAATTTCTCGTTTCAGAAATAATGAATTTGATTTCCACGAAATGCGCTAAGTATAACATGTGAGTCTTTTACATGTTTACATGAATTGCCTAGAAAAATCTGTCATTTGCTTGTGCAATTACTGACTAAAATAAGCAACAACATTAGTAAACGTTAGCAAAAACTGTTACATATGATGGTAAAACTATAGATTTTTAAATCTTGAATAATGCTTCGAAGAACTGCATACAATTATTGCCGGGCCTTTTGTGCATGTGCACTTCAATTAATATGTACAATTTTTTTGCTTATTTCGTATCTTTACTTCTCGGAATTTTGTTCCATCTCCTTTCACGTTACATTGATCATTTTACTGAAAGCATCCGTTTCTGTTTTCATTATCTTGTAAGTAATGCATACAGGATTTCGCAAAAAGGTGGTAACGGGCTTTAATTCATTATGTATTAGAGATACGTGGGCAGTGTAAATTGAAAAAATGTTCAAAATAAGGTCGTAAATAAGATTCCGTTAAGAATAACTTCTCTCATTAATTTTCAAAAAGTGACTCTTTTTAAATTTGTATACGACCCCGTACAAAAGCATTTCCAGTTAGTAAAATGTACGCCATACACTTATGAGGTGATGTACCAAATTTGAACCTTTCATCATACGAATTCGCAGAGATATCTTTAAAGAAAGATGATCAAGGACCATACATGATTTTGAATATAAACGTTTATTGCTAGAGTGAAAAAAAAAAAAAATTGTTCTTTGGTAATTTCTGTACGACCGCTGAAATTCCATCATTCGACGTGATTTTTTTACCTTCGAGAGCCATTGTGGTTTAAGTCAGCATTATATTTATCTTCATATCTCTGACACTTTTAAAAGTTAGTTTTCAAAATTCGTATATCACCTCATGAGTGTATGGGATACATTTTATTAAATGGGAATTGTTTTGTACTGTGGTCGATAGAAATTCAAAAAAATGTAACTTCTTGAAAAGTAACGAGAGGATATTTTCTTAACGGAGTCTTATTTTCGACCTTATTTTGAACACCTTTTTTTTCAATTTACACTGCCCACGAGTCTCGAATAGATAAATAATTGAAGCCCGTTACCACCTTTTTGGGATATATTGTATACTTGCTCTAGTAAATAGTAATTCCATTTCTATTTTCTTATTTATGCAAAGCTTTCCTATAGTCTGCGCATTTAGTATAGGCGCTTCAAGGTCGCAAGATTTTTCCACTTTTTTTTCTCTTTCCCCTCTTCGTCGCCATGTTTCCGTCAAATCTCAGTTTTTCCGTACATGATTTCGTTATCGCAAGGAGAACGCACGCGATAAATGGGAGAAATCTATCGGAACGCCTTAACTGGTGTACAGAAAAGAAAGAGTAGGACCGCTCTCTCCCACGTTCGACCTTGACGCGCCTATTCTAAATGCACAGACTATAGTCGGGTATCAAATATTCCAGATGCATCGTATGTCCTCAGGAGTACGTCGTACTGAGTGCTACATTAATGCGAGATACTGTATATATATATATATATATATACATATATATACACAGTAAAATCTCCCCATAATGAACTCTCTTGGTTCCAGTTTAAAAATTCGCTGTAGAGAAAATTTTGTTGTGCAGAGATTATAGATTTTTGCAGTTAATTCATCCAATATTATAAGCTTTTTAGATAATTTGGTGTTTAAAAGTATTCAATTATGAATTTCAATTGCAAATAAATTAGTATATAATATGAATATGTTAAACTTTTCAATGAATAAATGAATTCTTTTATTCGTTCTTACTTTTCAATGAATAAATGAAATGCTGTAAAGACAATTCACGAATTTAGTGATTAAAATAGGTAGTGCACTTACGGTTGTTTTACTTGAAAAATACCGTTATTTTGAATTTTCATAAAAATTTTCACATTTTAAATGTGCGCTGAAAATAGTCAGGCACATTTTCTTCAATTTGTAAACTTGTTTTAATGGTTTCGATTGGCTGTAGCATTTGGGTATGATGTATTTCTGGCTGTGAAACGTCTACATTTTCGGGATCAGTTTCACTTTCTTGGCTTTCATTTTTGTCTATTACTCTGTTCAAATTCACATTCACATTCAATCAAATTCATCTGTAGGATATGAAGCAGTTAAGAGTTCTGCATCCACTTCTAAATCATCGGTAAAGTCGTCTGTTACCCTTCCATTAAGTGGTCTGTCCAAAAATTAAAATTTCCTCCAAAACTGACAAAAAAAACTCAAAGGTAAATCTGAAAAGGCAGATAAGCTCTTCGTTCTATGGAGAGTATTTTTAATATTATTTAAGCCTTAGAGTTACGTTACGATTAAAAATTTTTTTATGGGGAGACTTCGTTATAGAGCGATAAGCTCTTCGTTATATGGAGAGCACTTTTAATGTTATTTAAACCTTAGAGTTACGTTCCTATTAAAAATTTTGCTATAGGGAGACTTCGTTATAGGGAGATTCTACTGTATAATATATATATTAAACTTAATTCTCAGGAAAAGACCTCTTTGCAAATATTTTTATGTAACTCAGAACTGTGTTTTTATGAACAATTTAATTATACATTTATATAGGATGTTTAAAAAGAGTTCCGAGCAACTCTAAGGATAGGTTAGACATATAATATAGATTCAGAATCACATAGCAATGTGGGATCGGAAAAGCCCTGTTCATGTAGCTGTTAATAATCACTTTGGGATAATAGTGAACTTTCTGACTATGGTCCGTCAAAGGTATTCGATCATTCTCATAAAACAGTTGACTAAAATTTACTATTAACGAGATTGATGATTAAAGTAGGAATTACATATTGATTAGTGGATGTATTAGTAAATTTATTATTAACAGTTAACTGAAAACGTCGTTTTTGACCTTACATTTCTATGTGATTCTGGTTTCTTATTATGGGCCCTACCTCCAGTTAAAGTTTGTCGGAACTCTTTTGAATCACCCTGTATATTTTTAAATCAGGGGGAAAATAAATTTCATGCATGTTATTAAATCTTTACGAAAATCTGTAAAGAGGAAAATTTAAATAATAAATTTTTGCCATAAATATACATTTTTGGAAAATACATTAGGTAAAAATATTTTAACTTAAACAGTACATGCACAAATTTTTAATTTAACTGAATAATTAAGATAAGTTGCGAAAGGCAGATTCATGAAATGCATTAATTTCAGAAAAGAAAGAAAATTTCTGTAATAATAAAAAATATTTTATCGTAAAGTTTTTGCAGATTGAAAAAGTGAAGTTAATCTTGCAGGTCGAAGTGCAATCATATATATGTATATATATATATATATATATATATATATATATATATGAATCTGGAATATATTTATTACGTGTACTTGACCTGCAAAAGGATAATTTACAGAGATCTTTGAATTCAATCATGCCTGACATTTAAATCATAAGACGGAAGCTTCAAGAAGTCTACATTTAATTATTCTAGTCACGTGATCGTTTAACACGTATTTGGCGCTATTATCCCTAATGATTCTTCTAGTTAAATCCTGCAACATTCTCTTCTCAAAATACTTTTATACAAATGAACATTTACTTAAATTTGGAGTAAATATGCATAAATTTAAAGAAATAACTTTCGAATTTGAAATTCAATCCACGTAAAAAGCAATTTATTATGTATATTTGAAGGACTATATTGTTATTTCAAAATGAGTTAAAACTTTTAATTACTCCGGTTTATTAGCTCTTAGAGTTTACATAATGAGTGATAACCTAATACATCTTACTAAATATATCCTTGATTTACATAGTATATCATACCCACTCAAAAATATTTTAATCTATTTTAAATTCCCTAGTATGATTTTTAAAGAAAGGTGTATAAGTAATATTTTATATGAATTGTTACCTGAAGCCTCAAAAGAACATCTAGTGGAAGATTTTTTAATGAAAAATCAGTCTCTGTCCTCGTCAGTTTCGACAAAAATGCAGAAGTTTCCGTCAAGCACCTCGCGATGTTTCTTATTATATTTGATCCTAGATACTAACCACCTCAGCAACCAGAATTCAGTTTATCAGCCACTCCTGGGACTAGCAAATAAATGACTGATATTAATTATTTTCTGCATGTAAACATTTTATTCAGTAGCAGTTCCTTATTCTTTCACAAAAACTTCTTGAAAGGTTATTATCAACGAAATTCAGATGTTTCTGTGTATATTTAAAATAACTATATTTCAGAGTTTTATATTTCTGCAAAATAATTTATTCATTCCACCATATTCATATATATACTACTATCAATTAAATATTGTAAAAAAGTGCCTACCTAGCAGCATTAACTACTTTTTTTCTGAAAGAGTTCATTTCTTTTCATAAAATCCTTCTGGTGGAGAAGCAAACACAAAGGTGGACAAATCATGAATTCCTCTTGACCCACAGCAAATCTTATTGGTGCCATCTTGGGATGTCTCACGATTTATTATTTGACGCAGCACGCACAGTTCAAGAAATCATTGAACGAAGCAAGTCAAACTTTTAATGTTGCGTTATAAGAGCAAATCTTTTGGAGAGATTCCTTTCATAAGTATTTAAAAAGTTTCGAAGCTTTTATTCATTGTCTTAAAAGTGTAAATTACATGTTCCAATATGAAAATTGTTAAGAAATTTCCATGAATCCATCACCGAATTTGTCTGCAATACATTCTTTTTTTTACTCGTTTATGTTTAAATTTTGTAAACTTGTTTGCATAAATTATGTTCAGGAGAATGCAGTTGAACCAAATAAGTGTTGCTATTGTGATAGTAGATTAAAAGTTCTCTAACATCTTATATACCCATCCATGCATTGCATAGTTCCGAGCATAAGCCTAACTTGCTATCTTTTTTAGAAAGAATTAATTATTTAGAAGCATAAATCGTAAAACAAACTAAAAATTCTTTTTCTTGTCTTATTAAAGATCAAAACTGTTTCTGAGAAACCTATTCTGAGATCTGATCGTCATTTCAATAATTCCTTATAGTATGTGTCAAATACCTTTTATGATCACCAAAAACTTTTAGCTTTCCTTTTAATCAAATTGGAATAAATTACGGTATATTACGATATTGTAATCAGATATTACTGCACCGGTAAACAGTGTTAAACAGTAAATGTTAGGAATTATCAAAAATAAAATAGAAATAGAAATTTTCAACGTTTACATTTAACTGAATACAGCTAATGAAAATCGCAATAAAAAATTTTACACGTGTTGTAAAAACACAAAGAATTGCTCTGAAAGATAATTCATACATTTCCTAAATATCTACGGGGGGAAAAAAATCTATACTACAAAAAGTTTGGATTTACCACTCTATGTAAAATCAGCTTTTTCGATAAGTATTATATTCTGACAGAGGTGCAAACAAAATCTATTGAGATTTATTAGCATTTTCATTTTGCTAACTATAATAGGGGCTAAAAATAAATAAAAAGTGCAAGTGCATTAAAGATAATTAGCTGTTGAATAATTTATATTCCAAAAATCTGCATATTTAATAAATAATATCATACCACTTTTAGCATCTAAGGAAGTAAGAAGAAAAGATTAATTATTAGAAAAACTTTTTTGGAAATAATGTGCATAAAAATCAATTTTAATTCTACGTTTGAAATATGAATGAGAATTAGTTATTTTCCTATTATGGGGGTTTATAAAAATTGTTTTCTAAGATAACGACGCAACAATAGTTAAATAGAAACCTGTGATAAAACAGACTTTATTAATCCTAATTCTGGTAAAATTGCAATTGCAATACATATTTATATTAAATAGAATATAGATTAAAAAAATCTTAATATTGTAAAATTTGAATACTCACATTGATAAAAGTTTTTAATTCTACAAAGGTTGCAAATAACTAATGATAATTAGAAGTAAAAATTACCACTTCATCTCTAAACTAATTTTTTTAATTAAATAATAATATAGAAACAAAAAATTAGTTATTATTGAAAATATTATTCAGTATTGATAAAATATTAGAGATCAAATTCTTTGTGACAGGCACAAGTAATAATTCAACTTTTTCCCAACATTTTCAAACAAATTTTGAAATGATTTATTAAGCATTTTTGGAAGCTTATTTTTCAGTTACGAATAAAATCATATTCATTCATCCAGAGTTATTGTTTGAACGAAAATTTTTTATTCACATGCCTGTTATCCTAAATTCACTATCAAACATTAATATAAAAAGCTTTTAACTTTTATTTCTTAAATCGTTAATAAGGTTTAATCATCACTCGTACAACTTAACTTCCCTTCTAAAAATCCTGAATAAATTTAATAAAATTAATAAATAAAGTAAAACTTAATTTTTGAAATTTCTATACTTGATATACTACAAAAATAAGTAACTGTAAAATCTTTGTTCATACTATACTTAAAACAATGTTTAATAAACTGTTTAAATGGAGTGAACACCGAAATACTAATAAGTATAGAAATATCAACCGACTACCCTAGTAGCACAACACATTCAAATTACGTTCAAATTACGTTGGAAACACGTTTTTTGACGTTAAAAAACGTGTTTCAAACGTCTTTTGGACTAATTGTGCTACTAGGGTAAGAGTTACGATTGTGTCGAACAAGATTCCAGTATAATTGTCTAATTGTAATCAGTAACTGGATGTAATGACACAAGATACTGATCACTTTGCATTTATATTTCGAGGTGTTAGAGCCCATATCCTGCCATGAGAATGCCAGCGATGCCGTCTAAAGATGGATGTCGTAAATCGGCTTGGTTACAGAATGCTTGTATAATGCTTTAAAACTGTACCAGTGATGAACTTTCCTATTTGATTAAACAAAATCCTTTATATACAATATGGACATTGTCACTGATGGCCTAGAATATTTGCTGGAGAAAATTTTCTTACTTTTAGTGTCTAGAGATGTTTTACTATACTTACGTCCGGAAAATTTATCATATATTCTTTTAGGATAATACACAAATCTGTTAGTAAACAGTAATTACTAAATTGACTAGATAAATATCGCAGACTCCAGTGTAAACTACCACTTTAATATTCATTTCTGAACTTTGTATAAACTTGTAGGTGAAACTTTCCATTGCCATGCTTGGTATTCAAATTTTACAGAAAACAATCGCCTATCTCCATATGATGGGTGGAGTTAGCTTTTTAGAAACTAATAACGAACCCACTGAAGGACAGTTGTTGTTCTAAAAACGAAAAAAAAAATCCACTGTTCTTTTTTTCACATCAGAATATTTTATATATCCATCTCTCTCTATTTCTTTTACTTTCAGCTGGTGTTTATTCACCTCATAATTTAAAAGAATTTGTTTTGCAGTAGCCAACACGATATTTAGTTTTTTTTTTTGTATGCCTTGAAAAAATAATCTGTTTTGTTTCGAGTTACATCTTTCTTTCAAATTACATACTAATCCGTGATAAAGTAGCTGACGATTCATAAGTCTTAAAATGGGTATATTTTAATGATTATATTCTTCGGTGATGCCAATGATCTTATAAATGGATATTCAGGTTTCTCGCTACGTCTCAGTAATCCTCCGATTTTTATTAATAGTTTCGTGCTTTATCATGAGCGCCTTTTCAACCTGTGAAGCACGTCTGGTAAGAGAGCACAAGTAATGTAAAATATTAAAGTAATTTAAAATCATTTTAACCCGATAATAGCATGATAAAGGCAGATATAATAGGCATTAAAAGTATCGTAACTAATGGCAGTACGCGAGTTTATAAAATAGTATTCCAATGTATAAGATAATAAAAATAAGGCATTACTTCTGTGACAACAGCAAACTATTTTCATTTTACTAGCACTTCATATTCACTTATCTGTTTCATTCTTAAGTACTTATTCTCTTTCTCTCTAAGAGTGTGCGTGTATTTCATCTGAAACTAAATTGCATCTTTTAAATCTCGAAAATAAAGAAAAATCTTTTTGTAACTGTCTCGCCTAACTGTGACCAAAAATATGAGACTAGGCACTTATATAATTCAAGTGTAAAGTAGCAAACGTTTTTGTGTGATTTTGAAGAAAAATATCAAATTAAAAGATTTCGAAAAAATCTGAAAATGTTAATGCTCCTTTCCTTTCCCGTATCTTCCCGACTCTTTTTAAATGTGCGTCTACACTGCTTAGCAAGATTTCTGATTCAAGCAGAAATGGTGTTTTTTCCATGAATACCATTTTTAACACGCAATTGGTTGGTACTTTTCTAGGTTACCATGAATGCACTGTTGAATTTGACTACTGCTTGCCTTGTTTTACGCTGATTAAGTTAACAATGTTTAGAGTGGTAGAATAAAAGATAAACAAATCTTATGTCGCCTATAAGAAGGAAAATATACGTGAAACAAAGTGCATCTAGGAACAGGCTCATCAATGGAAGAGCACTGATCTCTATTATTGCTAATACGCAGCGTTTTGAGTGTTTAGAGGAATAACCTACAAGGCAGCTAGTAAGCTTATAATACGAATGTAAAAATTAAACATTATGAAGACAATTCACTCTTTTAAACTATCGTTAAATATGTCAAGATTTTTAAGTTCTTGTAATGATGTGGGTTTAGGCAATTTAGAAAAAATAAACAAATATCTGTTGTAAAAATGATATTATTAGTAAAAATCCAGATAAATGTATCTTTTACACTCATAAATCTGCTGATTAATTTAATTATTATTTGTTAGAATGCTATGCATCAATGCAAACAATTTTCATAAAAATGTTTGCATTTTCATGAATTGTAATATTTGAATATTAAATTTAAAGAAATTAGGTTTATATAAAACTTTTTAATCGCAATATATATTTTCCAGAAACGTAGTTTTAAACGCAATATTCCTCATTAAATGCTTACTAATTAGATTAGTGTTCTCTAACATAAAAAGTACCCTACAGTATTTATGTACAATCTTGAATTAATAATCACGTTAGATTTCTACGTCATTCTACCATCTGCACTAACTATTCACTTTAACACCAGAAGTCGATAAAATAACCAAACCATTGCTGCAGTTTAGACAAAGAGCGTGCTGAGTACTTAATGATTATACCGGCTCTAAGCGCCCAATCAACAAAACAAGACAAGTACTGACACGATTCGAGGCTGTCCTTCCATTCAATTGCGCATTAACACTTCACCTGTGTCCGATGCGCAGCCGCGAATACACCTCTTTGAGCATGGGCTTTTTGTTGCAAGGTTCCCTTAAAAAAAACAAGAAAAAAACAAATTGGGTGAATGATGGTCACTATGTTCTGCGCGATTCACCAGCATGGCTAATGCCGGCGTTCATCAATAATTCAACATCCAATCTTTCCCTTGACGCATTTACTACAGAGGAAACGCGATGGGTTTCACTTTCCCACCTGGAACGTTGCTTGGGAGTTTTCCGGAATGAACCTCTTACAGCAATTTGGACATTTGAATCTTTCTCTTTTTTTATGTCTTTTTTTCTCTCGTTCACTGCGTTACCGAGATGGGCGAGGGAGTAGAAGATTTCGAGTTGATAGCTGTGGATTCGGAGTTACGAAGCTCTAAATATTGACTTGCCCATTTTCCACCTAGCAGTGCGAACTTTGAATACGATGCATCGGTCTTATTTGAGATTAAAATCCTAAAGCAAGGAACGGTTGAGGCCATAAAACCAGATGTAGTTTGGTAAAGCTAGGGAACATACTTCCATAGCACCAAAATTACATGAGATAAAGCAGTTTGGAGTTTAAAATTTTTGGAAAAATTGCGTTTTTTATTTCAGTGAATGTCAGTTTAATAAAACTGCTTTCACTGCGGCGATACTTCTACACCCTGAAAACAAAACATACTTCTTCAGTTTGTAATGAGTCTTTTCAACTGCACTTGTTTATCCCTTACATGTTGCTGGTAGAATTTTGAATTCATGGAAAATGATGCTTTATGAAATAGGATACAAAAATTCAAATACATTTGAGCTTTTTTACTCCAAAATAGCATTTGAATAGTTTTAAATAGTTTTTGGCAGCATAAAGTTTCTGTTTAAACTTAAAAGTTTTCTAGTTTATTTCTTACTTTCCATAAGGATTAAAACTTTTTTCAGGAAACAAACAATTTATTGATGTCTATATTTCAAAAAAAGAGTACCAAAATAGTTTAAATATACACTTTTTAAGCATGAAACAAGAGCTTCATTTTCTCATAGACTCAACAGTTATGTACTTACAATAGTTAAAACTGTTATAAACCATCAATTAAACCATAATGATCAGAAATTAGTTTTTTAATCCGGCAATAACAGGCAAAAATAAATTCTGATTATTTATTTATAATTACATGTTTGTCTTTTTTAAAGAAGGAATGGTGCATTATGGCTTACAGATAATAACTTATTTAAGTCACTTTTTTTTGGTAACAATTTCCATAATTAAGTACTTATCGTATTGGCTCGAATATAACGCGGTCTTTCTGGACTGATCTTTGCCTGTAAAAATCCTGACTTGCGCTAATATACGCCTAAATATAGGATTTTTCTAATTGTCTTGATGAAAACTTTCGGGGTCACGTTATATTCGGGCCAATACGGTACTTATTCTAAATTCAATCTAAGTAACACTTATTTTACAAATCTTATAATTTAGGAGTAAGTCCAACAATTTACTTGATACTTGAGAAAATTATAAAAATAGAAAAAGCTAATTCGATTTTTTTTTCAACTTCATAGTAAAATTTATCATCTTTTAAACACAATCAAGGTAATCAGAGATTCATCAAAATATGAATAGAATTCTTTTAATTCGACGATAATAACTTTTTCATAGTCTTATGGGGAAATGGAAATATCAGAAATTAGGAAGTTAATTAGAAAATTAACATATCAGAAAATATAATAGAAAATTTTGATTATATGTATTTTCAATAAATCGCAATAAGCAGTGTTACGAACTCTCTAGCTTCGTTTGTACGGCTTCGAGTTCCGAAAAATTCTTACGCCAAGTTTTTCTTATTATTCTGCTAGTCTTCCGATAGTCAAAAGATTTGCATGCAAAAGATTTTGCAAATCTTTTGCATGATTTTAATATCCGTGCAATGATTGCAAAAGATTAAAATATCCGTGCAAAAGATGCAAAAGATATTAATATCCGTGTTTCTTTATTTGCTCATAATTAGCCTGAAATTCGGAAAAAAAATTTCAAAATCAACTAGCACGAAGCCAAAAACCTTCTGCCTTTCTTTTGAAAATTCATTTCCATGGTAATATGAGAGAAAAGAATATAATTATCTTCACTCGTACATAGTCGTTAATTTAATGCGTGCTTAATCTGTTAAACTTAATCTTTCGAACGCCTTCTTTAAAATATTTTGTACTAGAAAATGTTGCTTATATTCCCGATGACGTTCAATGTAAGCTGATTCCATTAGCTTCAGTATACAGTACATCATTTCAAGTCTACTTCCATTGCAACTACATTCATTTTGTACATATTTTTATCTCGTATACATAGAGAAAGTTATTTATCATCTGTCAAATATCCGTAAGTGTGCAGGAAAGGCCATTTTTATTTGTCGTGTTATTCAAAAATTTTTAACATTTTTTTTCACATGATCAACGTACTGAAATGCTAATATTTATGGATTTTATACGCATAATTTTAAAAAGACAATCCTGAAAATGCAACCAGTCTTTATTTTCATGTATCGTGAATACAAAATTTTGACTACGAAGTCCAAAATTTAGTGCATATCAAAAAATAACTCTGAAACGGCATCGACAGTTCGAAAAAAGAAGCTTCAGAAACCGGATTTACAGAAAATAATATTTGTATATAAGAGATTAAGGTCAAAGCTCAATTAAAACATTCAGATTTGTGTAAAATGCATGCATTTTATATGCATGTATATGTGTTAGTATACACAGAGCGTCCCAAAAACACTGACCTAGAATTGTATTCTTTAAATATTGATCGTAGACCTACATACAATAAATTACAAAGTTGTGTGTATAAACGTGCAGGATTTTAAAGTATTGATTAAAATTTTCAAGATTATACCTAAATAAATACAAATTTAATTTTTTATAGAGCAGTCATAAAAAAAATTCGCAGTTAGTAAAATGTGACCCATGGATTCATGAGGTGATGTTCAAAATTCCAACCTTTTATCATACAAAGGCTCAGAGATATGTTTAAACAAAGTCGGTGAGGGGTATACAATACCAATAAAAGCAAAAGTATTGTGTATTTATGAAATGATTGTTTTCTTTCATACTTTGTGTACTCCCTCTCAAAAAATTATTAGAGTTTAAGCGAAATTTCCTACTTTAGCTTTGCGAATATAAATTAAATTTTTGAAAAATGCACAACTCTACAGAAATATGGCAAGCATACGTAGCCTAATGATTCGTATTATATGATAAATAATTTTTAATATACGAAACCAACGTAGGATGTTTATCTCTTACTCGAATACATTTTTGAGAGGGTGTACGGTCAATGAAATGCTATCAATCGACTTGATTTTTACTCTTCGAGAGCATTTGTAAAATCTTTTAAGTTAATATTAAGGATATATTCATTTTCATATCTTCAACACTTTTTAGCATATAATGGTCAAATAATGCACATCATCTTATTAATGTCTGAGGCATTTTTTACTGTTTGTGATTTTGTTCATGCAGGGCTGTATAAAAATTAAAATTATACTTTTTTTAAAATTTAATCTCCGGGAAATTCAATTGCCAGCATAAAATTCTGTACCTTTTTTTTACATTACTTTGTAAAAAAAAGGTACAAAATTCCTTAATGGGGTACAGTTTTATTCCTTATTAAAAGGTACAGTTTTATTCCTTAAATATTAATCATAAACCTATAAATAATAGGTTTATGATTAATATTTAAGGAATAAAAGCCTAGGTCAGTGTTTTGGGGACACGCTGTATACATTAGTTCTTACATACAGCGTGTCTAAGCTGACCGACCATTATTTAATGTAAGATTCTGTATGAGCTGTGATTTAATGTAATGCTACAGGGTGATGGCAAATGACTATCTCAACTTTTAAAGGCTATATTTAAAAGCCTACACATGATACATGCATTTGGAAAAAAAGAAATAAAGAGTAACATTTTAAAGTTACTAACAGCATACAGGTATAAATGTTCAATATAAGCGCCACCAAAAACACGAGCGATATTCATTCTGCAGCAGATTTCGTCCCGTATATTTTCTGCACGTCTGGTGTTACAATTTCAATGGCTGCAGTTACAGTTTTAGTTCAACAGTGTCAGCTGGTAGAGGCAGAAAAAACACTTTACTTTTCACGCAGCGGCAAAAAAAAAAAAAAAATAAAAGAACGAAGGGGGGGGGGGGAAAGGATCGCAGGGTCTGAAGTCGGGGTTCCCTATGGGCCACTGATAAAGAACGAAAATCGCGTTGAAACCTTCTTTTGGGACCATTGAAGTAACTCAAAACGTCGTTAAATGGAACGTTACCTCGTATTGTAGAAGACCGTACTTATTGAAGAATTAAGAATTAATTATGACTTAAATATTATTGCAGTATTGATGATAAATTATAATTTTAGAAGTTTACTTGTATTCATTGTAGCATTAAGATTTAATTATAATTTAAGTATTGTTCTAGTATTAAGAAATAATTATACTTGTAATTTAAGTATTATTGTAGTATTAAGAAATAATAATACTTGTAATTTAAGTATTATTGTGGTATTAAGAATTAATTATAATTTTTAGAAGATTGTTTTTAATTATTGTAGGATTAAGAATTAATTATAATTTAAGTATTATTGTAGTAGTAAGAATTAATTATAATTTAAGAAAATCATTGTAGCATTGCCCCGCACACTTGGATATTCGTTTGTAATCACTCTTTATTTTAAGGTCTTGATTAATTTGCATTATTCGATATTGAGTTATGCATGCTCGTTTGAGATGGAACTGGTATTGCAATCTATTTTGTTTGACCATTTTCAAGTCACCATCTAGCGGAAGAGAATGAAACTATTTTATTTCAGTAATCTGCTTGTATTACCTGCTGCTATCCTGTAATCTCGATGTATGAGTTGTTATTATTTCTTGAGTGAGTAGTTTATTCGGAGTGCTGCCATCTATCGGCTTCTGAATGAGGTAGTAATGACTTCTTCGGGAGTTTGTGGTAGAAATAAACAACCTTGGCAGGTACTGCCGCTATTTATCTAATCTGGATTTGGGATTGGTACAAAATGTTGCAAAATCAAAAGTGCCTAAGATCCATAATAAATGAAAACAAGACAGGCAGGGTAGTTGATTATTGTTATTAGTAGTAGTAGTATAATTATTATTACACCTTCAGATATAACTGGACATTTATAATTTCGGTATTTTTTAGAATAACAATTTTAATATTGTTAAATACGTCTCATACGGGCCACTATACTACAAATTATTGCTGAAATACTAAGAAGAATTTTTCCAGTCCGTTTTATTCATTCAGAACAGTTTGATTAATGTGTCGTATATTTTCTACAAAAATATAAAAAATAGTTAATTCGAGTTAAGGTAAATGTACCAGTAGAAGGACACTTGCTTTGACAAATTAAGTGCAGGATCATAAATCTCCCCTGAAAAAAAAACTGAAGTAAAAGACTGCTATTAGAAGCCCTTTCTCTTCAGGAATACACAGGAAAGAAATATTCAATTGCTTTTGTGATTGTCAAGTAGGCCTTTTCTAAAGTATATGGTCTAATATAAGTACACCGGCTCATTTGGTACATTACCTTATTGCTAGCATGTTTTAGAAAACGGTCAAGCAGTGCAATCTTTCTATTAAGATCTGACATTCCTTTTTTTAAAGGGTATGCCAAACCCCACGCCACCAATACGCATTACGCCAAAAGTTTTAAAAAACTGCAATGGACAAAATTTTTCTCATAGTTTTTGCTAAGCACTTATTATAAATAATATCTACATTTAATACTTTGTTTAAACTGCCTCATATAAGTATTGCTTTCTTTTTCCGAGGATTTATAAATTTTATTGCGCTTTAGTTATATTCTCAAAGTTCAAGGAAGTCACAACCTCTCAAAAAAGTATTCGAGTATAAGAGAAATTTCCTATTTATTTTTGCGAATAATTAAGACGTTTTTCAAAAACGTACAGCTCGGCAGCGATATGGAAAGTTATAATTATACATGATTTAATTCATATTCTGTGATAAATAATTTTTAATTTACAAAACCAAAATAGGAAGTTTAACTCTTACCCGTATACTTTTTTGAGAGGATTGCCTAAATAAAACATTGCTCTCTTTATTAAATATTCTTTTTCTTATATTATCTTTTATGTAAATATTGATTATACTTTATTCACAAAATCAAATGAGAATACCACACACATCTAGAACTTTTTTGTGAATGTTTACAACATAATATCCAAGATCTACTGCCATAAACTTATTTTGTTGTTGTTGTTAATGCAGAACTTTTGACTTGGCATCACGTATCTCATTATTTATTCGTCCTATTATCCAATTTTGAGCAAATTTTAGTGCTTCTGGAATTGGGAGTGCTTTCCTGCTTTTTCCGTTAATTTCGACAAGATGTACTGTGTGAACAGGTGTTATTTTATGCTAACACATGAGGAAAACATACATCACTCTGCCGGACCCTTGCAGCAACTTATTTTGTATGGATAAAGAGTTCCGAACCTCATTTTTGCGTTAAAATATTCTGTGAGCATTTTCGTTTGCAATTATGTCATATTTTGCTCCAGCGAATGCAAATTAAAATATTAAGCTTTCAACATCAATTTCGCTTAATGAAATGCTACTTACTTCATTTTAATTAATTACAAAAAACGCTGGATATCGCAATTAAAATTTTCTGTCACTAAACTGGGTTTCAAAAGAAAATTATGTGTAATTTCTGCAATATATACGTAGCAGTTTTCTATTCCTGGGGGCAAAGCTTTACTAAAAATTACATGAATAATTGATGTGTTACAGGGAACAACATGCACGTGAAACAGCAATTATTCAATTTTCGTAGTTTATCATATTGACAAAAAATAGAATTATTTTAAGTACAATAATTAATGAACTGGTATCCCAGGCTGAAGCACTTTGTCTTGGGTATGGCATGTACTTTAAAGCAGAAGTACGTTAAAGTTATTTAAAATTCTTTTTAAAAAATCCAAAAAAGGAGATATTTTATGTTTACGGTTTTGGATGTGTGTGATGAATTTACCTTTTAAATAATTTAAACAAAGTGCATTTTTTTTATTATTAAAAATTATTCTTACATTCTTTTTAGATTTATCGCTTTTATGCCAAACATTACACTGTGTTGAACCAACATATTCAATTCTTTAGCTATTTTCCTTTGATAAAAACTTTCAGGGGATCGTTTGAGCTAATTCACTGACTTTATTCACTGAAAAGTCTATACCCGAGTCGGAATTTTGCTTAACTGAATGTTTTTCTCAAAACAATGAATTACTTATGAAAGTGATATATTAAAATTTGATCCACTCTCTATGACTGAAAAGGTGCGCTAAGATGCGCTGAAGTCTCTTATGTCAAAATTCTAGCGCGGTAAAATAGTTTTTTTTTTTTTTTTTTTTTTAGTATAAATCAAAAAGAAATTTTAATATTTTGATTTAGAGAGATTTGGGTGTTCATCTGCTGCCATTTACTTTACGATAAAGAACTGTTTGTTTGTATTTCATTAATATAGATTGTTGCGGAATCAACTTAGTGCAATGCATTTATTTTATTGTTTGTATTTATGAAACTTTGTCAGTTTGCTTTTTACCAGCCAAAATTTAGTTTAGTATAATACAGATCGTAAAGTTAAGTTCTGTCAAAAGAGAGAAATGCCTTAACTACATGACTGTTGAAATGATTGTAATAATACGCATATTAAATGGTGAACGACACGTAGCATGAGCAGAAATGAGTTAAGTGAGCTACGTAATGTAATCATTCAAACGAAAATACCTAAATTAAAATATTTCTTGATTGTAAAATTCCTTAGTTTTCCATTTCAAAGTATTTATCCCAATGTACAAATTTTTACATAGAACAAATCGTTATAACCAATGCTTGTTAAGCAGTAACTCTTTCTTTAAGTATATTAAAGTATAATAACTGTTACAAATATATAAAAAATAAACATTTTCATAAAAAAAACCATGAAAATGTGCACTCTTTATCGTCTTATATAACGTCTGATTCCATTTTATCAACGAAAGAAAAATCCACAGCAACATAAAACTTATTTAATTTTCTCAATCAATGCAATAGTAATTTTTAATGGTATAAAAGGAAGAATAGAAAAGTATACCTTCCAAATGAAAATCGTTAAGAAATAGATTGTTTTAAAGTAAAATTAAATTAATCTGTTGTGATTGATTCTTTCCTTTGAAAGTAAAATGTGGTTTATCTGTTCCTCTTGCTTCAGGGGAAAAAAAAAGACTGACATTACAATTTAGCAAAATTTTAAAATTTAGATCTTTTTCCCTGGTTACTATTGGGCTTTTAATCAAACATGTATAAAACTAAACCTTATAAGTTCAGTTTATATAGGCCTATGTTTCTCTTCGAATATGGGTAAAACTGACCTTAATTTTGCGAGCCTTTCATTGTATGTTCCTAAGATGCGAGCTAGTTGCATTGTTATGGGAGGCACATGTTACTACAATTTGAATTTTTGGAACATAGTAAAAATGGTAAATCAAACTGAATTTTTTAATGGAAATTCCATGGCGAAATCGCCTAATTATTGAAAGCTTAAAAAAAAAAAGCATATCACTCCTGCTTTGCTTATTTTCTTGTATATTTATAGATGTTCTAGTATCAAAGCATAAAACTTTTCTCAAGTCTGCGACATTTGGAGGTGGGACATCAAAGAGAGAGTCTTTTTTGGCTCCGTTTTGTTTATTTTTTTCTCTGCGGATCGGAGAAAAAATAAGCAAACATAAGGAGGTCTCTGGAAAGAGCGGTTGGTTCTTTTTAAGCCCTGTTTGTGATGTTCCTATTCTGAAAGACGGTGGTTGTTTCTGTAACTATTGTGAACGTATCAAAGGCCACAAACTTTTAATCAATTCTTTAATTTACTAATTTATATCTAGTTCATCAATACGCACGTAAGTAGATGATTTCATCCGTATCAACACCTTAAGATGGAAAAGAATCTCATAGCCTTTTATATAAAGCTTTTAAGTTACATAGGAAGATAGCCTACAAAATTTCTAAGAAAATTTCGCTTCAACATTGAGCAAGCTTAAATATTCACAAAATATTTTTAAAGTGATAAATCACTTAATCATTGTATTGTCCTTAAATTATTAGATTATATAACATGTTCGGTTGAACCATCATAAACCATACAAAAACATCCAGCTCAAATTAAGAAATTTTGTCTGAAAAAAAGGACTCGAGTGTTTCGGCTAACAATACATTATCTAAGCAACGCATGTAAAATAAAACAAGTGCCCCTAAAACCACTATTTAATTCTGAATTTACTACCATGGAGTGCAATATCGTTCGTGTTATTAAATATCAGTTACACTCTAGCGGTTAAAATGCCTTTAGTTATTAATATGAATGCGTTCTATTATACTAGTGGTTACGCTTCATTTATGTCCCAGTCGTTTAATTTTGATTCCTGTTCGTAAAATCTTCAGACACCGACACGAATAGTCCAAAGGCAATAGCGGCAGATTCCTGGGTTTCCGTTGAAGGACTTCAGCGCACTCCGCATTTGGATGTTTTATGTTCTGTTAATGGCTGCATTTCCGTAAAGTTTTTCCCCCTTCTGGCCAGGAAATTATTGAAGATTATTTATTGTATGCGCAGATAACGTGATGTGCTTTCCTTTCCCTGTGATTAATGGGATGTTCTCGGGCGAGTGCTTGGGTGTGTCGGCTTTAGAGCCACTCAGAGCCACGCGAAGTTGTCTGTCAGGGGGTTTGCCCGTGGTGTCAGACCCGTAAAAAGAATGGCGACCCGATACAATACAATGAACAGGCATGGATGTGCTAAGTAACAAAATTAACTGATATTTCCGAGAAAAATATCGGATGTCTTTCAATTCAGTGAGACCTTCTTTTCTTAAATAATATATATATATATATATATATTTTTTTTGAAGCAGGTGCTATTAATCGACATGTGCCAGTTTGTATAACTCTAAAGAATAATTACGGAAGGAAAACTTAAAAAGACAATGACGAGCGAAAAAAAAATAAAGTTATGCGTGGCATAACCTTCAAAAATTGTTAGAGTTGTACAACGAGATCATTTTTTTTAATGCTAACATGGCTTTGATTTTAGAAGTTATGCAAATTGTGGCGTGCAAACAATAATATATTCTGCCTCCTTCTTTTATTAAAAATAGTGCGAAGTATTGCTTGTAAAATGCATTATGGGCAGTGGCAGCTAGAGCCTATGCGTTCTTGAGCTGTAACCTCCTTCAACGTCTTCTAAAAAATAAATAAATAAAACACTCAATTTGCTGATTAAAATCAAAGTTACTAAACTATTTGCGTAAGATTAAGAATGCTACAGTACAGTTTAGTAACTGTAGCAATATTACTGAATTATCTAAATAGAATGGTCGAGAGTCATTTTCAAAGAAATATTACATATCACGTCCCTTGTATTCAATGAAATGTAGATTTTTCGACTCTGTTGTTGATATAAATTATAAATCTGGTAAGAGAAGTACTATTATAACTTATATTTGTACAATAATAATAATTTTATTACCGTCAAGGAAAATGTTGTCTGTGGGTAAGAAAATTAATATGTACTAATTAATTATAATAGTGCGAACTGTCTACATTTGCTTAAATGTTACAGCTCATTTGTGATACATTTCAACCCCACGATGGCAGGGTGGATAAGGTACTGAACATGGTAGATGGCTGAAGTGTGAACGTCCGGCGTTTGAGCCGACCGCGCAGCTGCCAATTCAGCAGTCTGGAGTTTTGGATGGCTTTCTCCCGATGTAGCGTGAATACGCGCTAAAACCCCTGAAAAAGTTCTCCGACTAAGGCACCCCCTCGCGCAGGCTTACCATAACACAAAAAACACGATACATTGCATCAGCCTAGTAACACACATGTTAAAATAAACACACATGTTAAGACATGTTAAAATAAACATAAAATATTTATTTTAATTTCAATTTCTCTAACTTTTTATAAATTTAATGCGTGGTAGTAGAGTGGACATTTGTTAAAAAATATATTTTTAGAAAAAAATTCATTCACGATGTGAAAAGTGTACGAATTTTATTAAATTTTGCTTTGTGAACCAGTCTCCTAGCCAACAATAATTAAAAGTTCCCGAAAAAAAAATTAACACACATTGAAAGTGAAAATTTTAACATTTTTTTGAGAATGCCCTTCGATTTGCACTCCAGATACCTAGAAAATCCTTGTTGTAGGACTCAAATTTGCAGGCTTTTCTTTCTTCCTGCAGAACCACTATGAAGACAAAATTTCCATGTTTAACTTTTTTGATTAAAATTTGGGGTTAGCGGCCACAGATGAAATAAATATAAGTAAAAAGTTTTTTATGAAGCCTCATATTTGAAGATGGACTAAAAGGTAGAAAATATTTTTTGAGATGATTTTCAAGGTCAAAAATTTATTGCAGCATGCAAATCCGTCCTAACTCGCCAATCAATGGCGGAGATACTGAAAATATTCATTATGTGTATTACTTAATCTTGAGCTGCGGTCAACAGAAGTAAATTGATAAAAACTTTTATTAATTCAGTTATGCTGTAAATCCAAAACGGATCCCTTAACAAATAATAGGTAACACGAGTGTTACCTATTATTTGTCAGATATAGTGGCTGCTCGCGTCTTTCTTTTGCGAGAAGATTGGCTGCATGATATGGAATAACGGGTCGGAATATTTGGTGATCAAGAAAAAGATACTATAAAGAAGATAAATAAAATAAAGCTGACCAAGCATGGCGGAATGTGGGAGGTCAAACGGGTTACTTGCCCCCTCTCCCTCCCAAAAAGTCGAGTAGATTAATTTATGTATTTTAAAATGCTGCATCAACTCTCTCTAAAACCTCTTTCATAAAAGATGAGTTTCCTAATTAAAAATTTGAAATTTCTGTATTCTTCAAAATCACATGAGTGGCACCATTTTAAAATCATCCAAACATTTTCATGTTAGCATTTGACTACTTCAACAAATGAATTTACTAGTATTAAGCAACAGAAAATGAATGTTTATTTAAAAAAAAATCTAAAAACGTAACATGAAAATAAAAAACTAGTCGGGAAAATTAAATTCTTCCTCCACTAACTTTGACTCTAATTAGTTTTTTTCCTCCTTCACAACCCCCCCCCCCATGGCCGCTAGTTTCATTTTGTCATTTTACCCCCCCCCCCTCCCTACCTATGAACATTTCTAGTGATGCCCATGCGACCAAATTCGTTCCAAACTCGAAACAGACAAAGCAACCACTGATGATATCTAAACATGACCTTTATTATCCTAATTTTACATCAATGAAGTCCAGTAGTGACAGTTCATATAGATTTTTAACGTCTCTGAATTATGTTCAATCAAATGAGTTACGCATCCTGATTCTTTTGATTTGTGTTTATTTTGCATAACATGTCAAATAGCCACACTGAAACAGATTTTGATGCTTAAATCCAAAATATGCAGAAACGATCAACACGTTGTAGAAAATCCCCGTTTAAGTATTGGCCATTTTCAAGGATATTTAAAATAACCGAAGACCTTTTGGAAATTCATAATTTTCATAACTGAGTTGCATTTCAATGGCTGCAGTTCAAATTATGCCATAAATTTAACAAAAAATAAATGATTCATTAAATGGAAATGACAAAATTTTCCTAGCACGAAAATTATGGAAGCCTCTACAACCAAAATATCGTACAACTACATAACGAATGGAGGGGAGAGGGAGGGGGATGATTTGACCTAAAACCTCCCACTAAAACATTATTTAACAAACATGTGATCTACGGAATCACAATCATGTGATCTACAGAAATTATTTTGTGTACCTCAGTGAAAAGGGTCTCAAAATGCTACGCACACCATTTCAAAAAAAAAGTTATCTCTAATACACGTCAAAAGTAAGAGTTTGTTAACTATTATAGAAAGCTTGATGAAGCAAAAAAATTCTAACAGTTACCGTCCATACGTTATTGTGCATCGAATTTTTTCCATGCACTTCTCTAAAAGAGATAGGGGGAAGAAAAAACGGTAATAACACTAATAGTACCTTGTATGTGTGTTAGACAGTTTTATTTATATCATTAATGTCCTTCATCATTATCGATAAGGAATATTATATTAAAAACCTCATTGATGCACACTAATTTTGCACAGTTTGAAGGGGGAAAAAGTGCCTTAAATAGCCTTTTTTTAATATTAAAATATTCGAGGTTTATTGATTGGAAAGAATAATGTGAGCTGCAGAATGCATTTTATTTGGGAACAAACTGTAGAAAATGCTGTATATAAACTTTTAAAAACAGACTTAAAATAACGAGGCTTTCATTATTGATTAATTGATATTTAATTATGTTTAGCAGTTATTTTTATCTATGCATAATTCACTTTTCTCCCAAATAAGTGAAATTTTCCTTTTGTCGGTGTTCACGGGTACGCACTTTTCAAATTTCTAAAGAGGAATTTTAAAAAGCTCATAAAGCTTCATCTCTATTGCAGAAGTCTAGACGTTGATTTTTTTATCAGTCTCACGTTTTAAAGTTAATAATTTAGAGTGTAAAGTTAAAGGAACAGTTTTTCCGATAATCACTACTGTGAAATAGGACAATAAATAAACCGTGGAATTATTTTAGCGTGCAGTAATATTTATTTCTCACAATTACAGGTGGTTTTAACGGCTACCATGAGAGAAAAGTCTTTCTAAATAATAATGTATTGTCAATTCTAATAACACGTTACAAATTAGAGCATGTAAGTTGGCGTGATAACACATTTTCATCCAATAAGGAGAACAAATGTTTTTCATAAATGATGCAAAAGTATTGTAAATATCATCACGTGACGCTTTTCACAAGTACGTTTACTTGCCAAAAGAGTAGCCATAGAAATATTTTACTTTTAATTGACTAACCAAAAGTATTCTCTGCTTTAATTTATCTAACTACAATTTTTGGAGAAAAATTTTTCATTGAGTCTTTTAAAAAATATGATTTTGATTCTAAGAGCGATTTCTACATAGATTTCATTTTACAGCAAAATGGATTTTTTTTTTCAGAAACCAAGGAATTCCACTTAATTTTCTAGTTATGAGATATTAAGCGTAATGCTCTTAAATAAACTGTATATCGATTGTTATTTGTTCACTCTGAAGGCAGAGGCATTCATCTTTTTTTTTCCAGGAAAGGACAGCTCACGTCACCGAATGTGTCTTTAGAGCTACGTGTGTACTTCCAATAGTTTCCCACCACAATTTGAATCCTCATCAGAAAGAGGACTTCAGAATATTGGTACTCCTCGGAAACCTATGGCGACCGCCGAGGGGATTTTAGGAACCACGTATTTAACATGTAAGTACAACGCATGCACAGGGATGTTCAGTGGTACGCTAGTATCGAACCCGTAACCTTCCAGTTTCTGGTCGAACGCTTTAACCTACTAACCTAACGACCCTAGATCATGTTAAAAGTTATTAAAAAAATCCATCTCTTAACTCAAATAAATAAGATGAACAGATAATTGGCAAAAGCTAATGTGTTCACATATTTCTCGCCTACTCTAGATGTAGATACAAATTGCGTTTCCCAATACCTATTATATTTTTAGGGTGTTGCAGTAAAAATGCTTAAATATTTAACTAGCATTACCTTAGAAGTTTAGATTAATTACTTTGGAACATTTTTAATTGAAATTTTTGACTTGTGGCAAATTTGTGTTTGATTGCGGTCTAAATTTGTTTGAAATGTAAATGGCCGTATTGATGCTTTCAGTCTCTTAAAATGAATCCTGACTCTTTAAAAACGCCATTTCAGAGTGTCTTACTATCAGTGTCTTACGAATCGCACGAGCAATAAACTGACAGGTTATTCAATTCAATGGAACTCATTAAAAATTAGTCGTTATAATTACGCATTTAGTAATTTTTTTATTTTCCATACTTAACAAACTACATATTTGTAAGCATGAGAAAAAAAAAAGAACAAGATTTTCTATTTCATTTAATGCTTACTTACTAATGAAGGATTCCATGCAAGTCACATGCGTACTACATGAAATCCTTGTGACCCAAAACCATGACGTATATGCGTCATTATTATATTTTAGTAAATTCACGGCAATTGTTGCTTCCTCATTACACTGTGCTTGAAAATTGTAGTTTAGTAATATGAGCTGTATCATACATTGATTTATCTGTTCACTTTGACCCACCAGATGGCGATAGTTGTCTGCCAGAATCACAAGGAATTTACTGGTTTTGAGTGTTTCTAATGTTAAAGTCAACCTGGAGTACAAGGGGTAAAATTGGTTTTCTTACTGTTACAAAACATGATATTTTGGATCATGTAGCACATGAAAAATCCATGAGCAACATTTTTCAAGAACATGATGAAAAACATTAAATGATTTGCTTAAGTGAACATATTTCCAACAGTGAAATTATTCTTTTATCGTGCTGCTACAAGAGTTTAAGTTAAGGAACATCGAACTATTAACTCAATCTAGGCAAACCAGAAATAAATTTCGTTTTATTTACATTAACTTCAAACAAAGACATTTTTAAACAATTTTCAAATGACAAATAGCTGTGCGTAAACAATGGATTCATATTTGCTACATTTTAAAGCAAGATTTTCATAGATAACTGTTTTTGGCCAGAATAATAAATGAAAACAGGGGAGGATGACTACCCACTCTCGCAGGAGGAAAAATTTGAAAATTCTCATTTTCAGGTATTCATTTATATTATGAAATGCTGAACCACGAAAAACGACATTACTTTTATCAGTACCGTTAATGCAAAAGTGTGTTAAAAATTTAGATTCTATACATCCCGGAATAATCTCATGCGGATTAATCGTTTTGCCGATTATCCACTATTGGTTCTAGATTAACAATATTCGCCTACAAGTATAATATAAAATGCAAGTCAAAAAGCGTCTAGTGCATGAGACCTTGTGAGAGATTGACCAAACAATCTTGAATTTTTTCAATTATCAGGATGACTATGTAAAATGTTGGAACAAAAACGAATGCTTGGGAAGTCAGGAAAATTGCAATGAGACAAAGGAAGAATAGATTTTGATACTGTGTGTAACTTGTTTGATTGGCATCATAAAGGATGCTTACGGTTTTATGTACCAAGTGATTATTGCGGGAAGAAATAAATAGCAACAAAGAAGTTACTGCAAATCAAACTTATATTATAATTAAGTATATAAAACATTTCCATTCAGTGTTTGAATTTAATACAAGGAATACATTTCACTTTCATATACTTAAAAGTCAAATAATAATTCATGTAAACTTAAAATTAAGCAAGTCAATTCCAAGCAAATTAATTTATTTTTTATGCTACGAAAATGAACATTAATAAATTTAATATATTTGCAATTACATCACACCTTATTTCATTTAGATCCAGCTCTTTCTATTTATATCTTCCATCTCAACTGACGTAGTCCGGGTGAAATAGATCACATAGTAAATGTTTAAAAAAGTCATAAAAGAAAGTTCTTTAAAGATATAATCCTCTGAATTAGTATTTTTATAAGACATATAATAAACTATATGTGTACGTTGTAAAAAGTAAAATATATGAAAACATATGGATTTTAGAGAACGATGAAAAAGCGTGTTCTATCTCTCCCGGAATTACCCTAATTTGCAGATGTAGGGGAAGGTGGCCTAAAATGATCTCCTTAAGGGGAAAACTTGAATAAAAAAAACATAAATGCTTTAATGAAACTTTGGCATTTTGTTAGTAAGTTTTACACTGTATTTGGCATTACAAACATATTCCAATACTATTTCCAATCCACATTGAGTAATTAAAAAAATAAATAGAATTTTGAAAAAGAGTCCAAAGGATCGTTTTACACTCAACAAAGAGCAAAGACCCTTCGTTTAAAAATAATTGTAAATTGTTTTTATCGGCAAGATAAAAAGATGTAAAAGTAATTATAACTATACATAATGAAATAAAATACGTTTTACAATCAGATAGCGTACATAATTTATTGTATGAAAATTTTAAAATAAAATAGTGTCACAAAAATAAAATAGAATAACTGAAAATTTTAATTCAAAAATTATGGCCTACAATAAACGCAGAAATAAATTAAATAATGTCTTTTTCCGCCACTTCGAAAACTCAGAATAGAGCACAAATCACAAAAATACACATGATGATATTTCTCAGGTGTCCCAGTGCATGCATCATATTCCCACCGAGGCATTTGTGACACATGATCTAACCTAAGTAAAAAATGTACTCCATTCAGTAATCAAACCATATTTCTGTACATGAAAGACTGTTTATCTAAATAAATAGAAAAGTCAGTGCTTACTTAATGACAGTGATCCCTTTAATACCGCCATTACCTCTTCTGCCCTTGGTACAACTAGTTCATGCGTTACCCGGTAGATAGCGCTACCTGTGTGAAAGAAAATGTATGTGGATCATTTCACCCGCTAGGATCATTTTAGGCCACCTTCCCCTGTTTTAAACTGTAGAGCTTTCTTTTAAAAAAGAATTGCACTCTGCAGCTGTCAAAAAATTAAAAATGTATGTTTTTCCAATTTCGATTGACTTCAAAATGTTGCAAGCGAAAAATATTCAAATTTTTAAGGATTAAATTTTATTACTCCCTCGTCAATAATACGTTTTTGGAGACATAATTAATTAAGTCAACAAAGGCTAATTTTTATAAGACATGTTTCAGTTTTACTGATTTTTGGGTAAACAGTTAATAAAACTTACTGTGTAATTTTCAACTTTCAAGTGATGATAGATTTTGAAATAATCTCGTCTTCGTATAGTGAAATCTCAAATAGAACCATAATAAAATATGCTTTTAAATTAGTTAAAAAGAAATTCACATTAAAAAAACATTTCAATATCATTATTTAAAATATAATTTTCTTTTAATTTCAAAACTAATTTTTGGTAGTGTTCAAAAATCATGATTATTCAATAAGTCAGTTTTAAGTACAATTTTACAGGCATTCAAGCTCTCTCATTTGAAAGCAAATTGAATGTTTTGCATTTCTGCAAAATTCTGCAGCAAAAATTGAACTCTCTGGAAAATAGTACTATTTTACTTCAGTCTTAAAACTAAAGTTTTAATCGCGCTCAAAACATTGGAAGGGTTTACCTTTAAAATCAAGGAAGCCTTACGTACAAAAGTCTATATAAAATAACTATAATCACGATTGAAAATGATTTGTAAATTTCCTGATAGATATTACACGACTAAAATAATTCAATAATTAAGACGGAAAAAGTAGGTAGTATTTTTTGCATAAATAACTGGTATAATTTTTAGCTAAGAAAATTAATTTTAACAAATGATTTAGTGAAAAACCATTCAAAAATACCAATAATCGCATGACTGCTATTGTGATACTTTTGGTTTGTCTCTTTATTTTCTACCCATCTATGACCTTGAGCGGGAAACATTGCTTTTGTTTTATTTTTATCAAGGTATCCATTCTACAATGTATCTCCTCCGATTGCTTTTTTTAATAAAAAGAAATAATATTATCGAGATTTGAATTATGCTCAGTTCATGTGTAGCTATATATAAAAATGCAAATCAAATAACACAGGAAAGAATCTCGAAAAAATTCTTATTTTGTAAATTAGTAAATATAAATTGCATTTGCTAGAATAAACTTACTTCAATTACTGAAATCCTAATTCCAAGACTTGTTCCTAAACTACGCTACAAATAAGTAGATATATTGCCGAGAAAGATGGAAGACATAGAACGTAAATTTACGTCTCTGCCAATGAAAATGTTAAAAATGCTCCCACAACAGTGATAAGTACCACATAATCGAGTGTTTGCTATTCTCTTCTGTAAGCGTGAATATATGTTAGAACCCCTTGAAAAGTCCTCGGCCTCAGGCATCCCCCCTTAGGCAGATAGCCCTCGTGTACCTTGCCGTAACCAAAAATAATTAACCTCTTCTGTAAGCAATATCGTAATGAACGTGTTGAAATTCTTTAATAAATTGATAATTACGCAATTTAAAACTATATACAATAATTTTGCTTAACTTTTAAATAAAGTAGTATTTATTTTTAGCGTAAAATTTACTTTCACATTTTTAGTTCGGAGAAATTTTTGCTTTTCTTTTCAGGCACAGTTATTCAATGCTGGAAGCCTTGTAAGAGTAAGTGAATTTCAGCTTTGTTTTAATGAATGCGAGGTAAATTTACGGCAGTCTTTCAGAGTAATACGTTTTTAAAACATTTTCATTAAAAACAAAACTTCTTCGTCATTGTAAGAAAAGAGGGAATATAATTAATTAGAAATTTTTTTCTCGATAAGGAGATGCTTTAAATGGATATGGTAGCCAAAAACTTTGAAAACATCCAATTTTTATTAACTCATAGTTGTATTTTGTTTAAAGACAAAACATTAAGGGGGACAAGAACGGTATTTATAGGTTTTTATACTTTGAAAAGTTCGGCGATCTTTCTTGATGACGAAAATTCAGTATTATTATTTTTTTTTTTTTTTTTTTTTTTTTTTTGGCTGATTTTTCTTTCACTTCTATTTTTTAAAAGGTTCTTTTTTTTTTAAACATGCCTCTCTTCGGATTAAAGTTTCTTTATATTATTTTGTTTTGTTTTGTTATTTTGTGGGTGTTTTTTATAGTAAATGTGACCAAATAGTGCAATTTTTAACTGTATATAAAAATATTAGAATTAGTAGAATATTTCACACTTCCATTAAAGAAAGAAACAAACAGTGGATCTAATTAAGAAATTGCACTTTTTCATTCGATATGAAATAGACAAATTTTTAATGGAAACCTTTTTTTTTCTTTTGTAAGTTTCATAACAAAATGTTTATCCATACCTTTTGTTAAACACGTACCCAGAAATTGGAGAAGGTTTTACGACCTTGGTCATTCTATCGGTCTTCTACCACAGTGCCCATCCTAAAAATAGCTTTATGGGAGAGAAAATGCCCTGCTAATATGATTCACGAGGCTTAGGAAACGTCTAACGGGGAAATTTTAGACGAATAGCTCATAAATTTGGATTAAATATGATTTCAAGAAATGAAAGTCCTTGAAACCCTTGAGACCGATTACTTTTCTACATATAACGTCCAATCGCAGAAAATACATAATGACATCTTGCGGTCTTCATGTAATAATAGTTAGTCTAATGAAATTCTCAAGTGCCATTCTTAGTAAATAAATTCAAATGGGGAGTGAGTAATTGGAACGATTGCAATAATTATCATAATCAAATGGTTCATTTTTAACTGCGATCTAGTGCAAATTTAGAACATCGCAGTTAGTTTTCAGCATTTTGATAGAATGTTTTAGCACTTTGATATAAACTTACGCTTTAATTATTTGTTATATGATTTCTTACCATACTCGCTTTACTTGATCAACTAATTCATTCTAATTTACCTGTATCTCTATCCCTATGTTTCTTGAAAAGGAAAGACGTATGATCAGCACCAAATATTTTATTTAAATATTCTCGTATAAATGTTGCGCATGTGTGATATAGATCGCATATTTTAGCATCCATTTTTTAAGCACTTCCCCTTTGTTGTTTAAATTGAATCGATGTTTTCAAATTACAAGACTGACTGTGATGAGGGGGTTTTCCCGGATGGGTGGGGGAGTTTTTTGGGGCTTAAGCCTATATCTACAGAAGATAATATAAGTTTATCTTTCATTTTCATGTCTTAATACCATTGCATATCATGGTTATTCCATGATGAAAATTTTTAGTTTTCCTCTTCTAGTAAAACCCATATCAAATATTTGAAAACCTGTGAAAAGGGGAAAATGTGACTTAGTGAATTCCACCAGTTAATTGGTGATATTCTTAAGTAATTAAAGAAATCTGGCATCGTAGCATAATTCAGGGTATCAGTCCAATTTTAAAATGTATGTATCAGTAACTTAAAAGTGCGTTAGAACCTCTTAAAAAGCCCTCCACTCAAGCCACACACCTTTCCCCCTCGAAAGATATCCCTCGAGTAAGTTTGACTTAATCACAAAACACAAATATCTTCAAGTGATTTACAACAGTAGCTGAAGTTGATTTTTAGTATGTGCCAGCATTTGTTGAGCGTTTGTTAATTTTTACAGTTAACATGTGTGAGAGTGGTGCCAACACCCCGCGAATCTTTGAAAATTTAAGAAGTTCTGTTTTATTTTGAATTTAGAAAAGGTACAACCAGGGCCGGCCACAGGGGGGATGCTGCGGAAGCAAGGCACCTGGGCCCCGGTTTCAGAGGGGCCCCCAAATCCGTTCTATATTTTTTATTATGTCTCTCTCTTTTCGTGAAAAATATAAAAGATTTCTTTAAATTAAAGTAGACTGATAGTGTTGTGTGACTACTCTGGATCTTTCAGAGCTAAACATCCTATTTATAAAAGTGTCTTTCTACGAACAGTATTCTTTGACAGTACACCCCAGCTCTGATCAAATGTCACTTACCTTCGCACCTTTCACCGTGGAAAGAGCGAAAACATCAGTTAGAAAAAAATACAATTATCAGATCTGGACCATTGGTCATAACGACCGCTCATTAGCGAATTCTTTGAAAAGAGCCGAAACCCAAAGAACAGCGGAAGAGGCCTTTTTGTTGTCAAAACCAAGGACTGATTGATTAATACCTGTGGGGGCCCCCTCTAAACTAACTTTGTCGATACGAAGTACGTTTCACGCGTCTGGCATTAATTTGAAGATAAAAGAGTACACAAAGAATAAAAAATAACCTGCATTTGGGTACCTTTGCAAGCAAGGGAACATTTTTCCCCCCATTTACAATTGTGCAAATGTGTTGGGGTCAAATCCTATTTTGCAGTTACTCCTTCTCTCAAAGTTACTAACCGAAGTTGAGCCATTGGAAGTGTCTGCTTGTATTAGACTTTGTACGAGTCTATTAACTTTTGTGTATATGTTATATATATTTTGAAAGATTTTTCTTGAATTTTATGACTTTCACCGGCCTAAATTATGGATTAAGCTTTACCAATTTTATCATCGCGTATTCTACATTTGAAAAAAGGTAAGTCGTTATTTTTTTTATAATAGCCGAGATTGCAAATAATTAGATAATTTTCGTCAAAAAGTTTTAAATTGTGTTAAGTTTCACATTTATAAAAGTTTTAAATGCATTTTGATTGTTCCCGTAACTTATACACTGCTGGCCATCGTAAATGCAACACCCTGAAGGAAGCATGCAAATAATATGAAATTTACAACATGCATTAGCTGAGGTGAGATATGCAAATGATTAGAATTTCAGCGCAGACGCACATCAAGCGCGCCTGTGGCGCCACCTCAAAGCGCTATTTAAGGCTTGGAGATTTCGACGGTTTCAAGTACAGCAATTGTGTTTTTCTTGCTTTTTTTTCAAAAAAACGATAAATTATGCCTCGTAGGAAACAACGATCATCTTTTGATCAAGTATCCGAGTTTGACAGAGGAAGGATAGTGGCATACCGAGATTGTGGGTTATCTTTCAGGGAAATCGGTCGTCGTATTGGACGAAACCAAACAACTGTGATGCGGATATGTGATCGTTGGGTGCAGGAGGGTACGACGGACAGACGTGATCGACCGCATCGACCTCAGTGCACCACGTCAAGTGATGACAGGCAGATTGTACGCATGGCAGTGACGGACCGCTCAGTCACATCACGAACCATATCACAGCAGATTCAGTCTGTAACGCATCATCCAGTGTCTGCGCGTACCATTCGACGTCGTTTACAGCAGAATGGTCTGTCCGCAAGACGTCCGTTGCTTTGTCTACCTCTGACGCGGAACCACAGACGTCTCCGCCGCCAATGGTGCGATGAAAGAAGGATGTGGACGACAGAATGGAATGAAATTCTCTTTACTGACGAGTCACGCTTCTGTATGCAACACCACGACGGTCGGATTCGAGTCTGGAGACACCGTGGAGAGAGGATGCTGAACAGCTGCATTATGCACCGTCACACTGGTCCTGCACCGGGTATTATGGTATGGGGCGGTATCGGATATCTCTCTCGCACTCCTCTAGTACGCATTGCCGGTACTTTAACCAGCCAGCGCTACATCTCCGAGGTGTTGGAGCCAGTTGTCCTTTCTTACCTTCAGGGCTTGCCAACAGCCATATTTCAGCAGGATAATGCACGGCCACACGTGGCACGCATTGTCCAAGGGTTCTTCGTCAATCACCAGATTGAATTGCTTCCCTGGCCGGCGCGCTCTCCGGATCTTTCGCCGATAGAAAACATGTGGTCCATGGTTGCTCAACGACTGACCCAGAGTTCATCCCCAGCTGTCACACCAGATCAACTTTGGCAACGTGTGGAAGCTGCTTGGTCTGCTGTACCCCAAGAACACATTCAAAGTCTCTTTGAATCAATGCCGAGGCGTGTGGCAGCTGTGATCTCCAACAACGGCGGCTACTCTGGGTACTGATTTTGGCAGGAACCACGCTTCATAGAATGCTGTAAATTTAATCATTTGTTACTTGGTCAACATGTTATCTACACAATAAATTTTGTTGTGATATCTCTTGTTTTTCTTGGTGTTGCAATTTGGGTGGCCAGCAATGTATTTACGCGATTTAATCCCTAAGCAATAAATGAGTATGTAGAGTAAGCGAAGTTCTGCAGTCAGATGAAACAGTTAGTCTGAAGTAGAAAAAGTACTTTTAAATCTGTGTTTATTGAAAATTAGGAATATAAAATATTTCAAACACATTAATCGATCTCAACCCCTTGTTCTTCGACGTCGCATCTCACACTTTCGGCGTTTTTGTGCCCTTACAGTCGGCGGCGCATGGCATGCGACGTACAGTGGATAACATTTAGGGAATATAATTAACCACTTTGTATGTACAGTGATTTTTATGTTAGAATATAGATAAAAATCGTGGACGATTGAATACCATATTTAGTTTCCAAATGTATGTGTGGGTTGGTTAACATTTTGAAAAGATATTAAAAATTTACTGCTTCCAAAAAGCGGTTAGATGTGTTCGGTAAGGGTTGGTAACTATGAAAAAAAAATAATAATAATAATAATAATTTCGAAAAAATATCCTACCAATAAGGGGTTAATTCCAAAAAAATACCAACTGAAGTTAATAATAGATTTCGAATGGATGTTGGTCTATTTTCTAATAGAACCCTCATACTTAAAATAGTACTTAAACTATATTTGAATATTTACAGTATAAAAGCGGATAAAAGTACACATAAAATTGGATGATTGAAATCTAGGTCTCGGGCACATAACCAGAAAGAAAAAGATAAATCGGGTAGGGCCCTAAAGGAGGCATTTCTAATTAAGATAGCATTTCTACGAAAAACCTTGATTATTGACATCCAATTAAGAAAAGTGTGAAATTCGGAAGGGGCCGAGGCCTCCATCGCCTATTCTCTGGCTACGCCCCTGATATGTCTGTTCATCCACGATTCATTCTTAAACATTTCTTCGCATCATTTCTTTTCTAAAGTAGTACTGATTAGATTTTAAAATCTTAGAAAGTTTGAAACAATACTCCAAATTCATCTGAATCTCTAAATTAGAGAGCAAGATCATCAAAAATGTCACTTTCCAAAAAATTTATTCACTAAATACAGTGAAAAGTTGCTAAATTTAGCGACAAATCCCTTAAATTGGCAGCACTGACTAATGATATGTCCTCTTATATCAAATTAAGGGACTTTGTGAAGAAAAATATTCAAACATACATTTTGGTTAATTTAACTTAAGTATTATATTATTGATTTTATTTAATTTGACCTAAGCTTTAAGTCATCCTCCCCCCACTTCTACTGTGGGCTTCTTTTTCAAATTTTAAATAGATAATTGGTCAACAAAATATTTATTTTACTGTCTTCATTACTAACAAAACTACTCTGAAACAATTAATATCACTCTCGGTGGTCGGTGGATCTCCAGAGTGAATAGATTCATATTTTCTCACATTTTTCAGTATTCGTAATACAGGTTAACTAAAATGGGTGATAAACGACCCCACAGGTTTAGCATACATATTCAATACGGTTTAGACCTCCAACCAGTACCGGCAACTCGGGCAGCTGCCCGGGGCGCTATATGTTTAGGGGCGCCATGAAAACATAATCTTAGGAGAGAGAATGTATTTTTTTTTCTTTTGAAGGTTTATCCAACGTCAGACTGCCCCACTTGCCCATGGTCAGGTAAGCTCCCTTTGTAGTTTCTTCCTATTCTTCGCTATCATCGTCGTCTTTATTAACTTTGGAATGTTAAAAGATATTTTCTAAGAAAGGACTATCTGAGCTGGTGAGGTGGAAGTCAGTAGAAATTTTATAAATCACAAAAATATTCCTCGATATAACCAGGTTTTACTCGTTAAATGCGAGTTATACCACCATAAACGTAACATTGTACCAGCCAAGTATTTTCGATTTTCTCATTCAATCTGGGTTCTTCTTAAATCAGGAGTCGTCATAAACGAGTTAGATTTATTTAAAAAGGGCACCAAAAATTAGCTTGTCCAGGGCGCCAGCTACCCTAGAGCCGGCCTTCAACCCTAATTACCACGACCATTAAAGTGGTATTAGTGGTATTTCAGTTCATTCTGAATGTTTGCTTTATAAATGGGTCTATGAATTAATGCATTTTTAGCATCTATAATGTTTGGGGCCCCCCAAAAATGTTTGCAACCGTATTGTTGCAAATGTTTGCAACCAAATGTTTGAAACAGAAGGCCGGTCCTGGGTACAACAGCTGATAAAACAGTTTATTATCAGTAAAAAGTAAGAACTTTGAAAAATGTTTTTCTTTACATCTATGTTTTCGTCAGTGAACTAAAATATGTATGCAGTCAGAATTAGTTAATATATTGTGATTCCAAATGCACCTAACAAGCTTCTAATGAGTAAAAATATCACCTACTAATGTCTTAATATAAGTTAAATATAAAATCATTAAATAAAACTGTTTATATTTTTTATCAAAAAGAAATACCTACTCATCTTACCCCACCTTACCCTGCAACAATGAGATGTCGGAATATAACGTTTATCCATAACCTAAGTCTATACAATCCCGGCCATAATAGTTTTAAATTTGAATAACTTGTAAATCATGGTAAGAAAAATTTAAAATTTGGTGAAATATATTAATTTTTTTTAATCAGTTACCCATTTAACCCCATCTGATACCCATACAACCACACCTTTATGGAGAAAACAGCTCTTAATAGAGTTATATATTTTTGCATTTAAAACTAATATAACTATATATATATATTTTTTTTTTAGGTGCGAAGGTAATGAATGCATTGCATAAAGTAACATGAAGAAGTTGAATGCTTATCATTAGAAGTAACAGAAAACAGCCAATATATACAAAAACGTCAGTTTTTATACCCATTTTTCCTCACTATCCTACACCATGAAAAATGGGATATATGCGCGCAATACAGATTTAGTTAATTTTATTTCTAAATAAATACAAATATTTTTAATTTGTTAAATAAACTTCTAATGTGAGCTAAGGAAAACGCGAGTATGCCCCACTTTATGAACAGTCTGCAATACTTTACTTATCAATCTTTTGAGTAACACATAAATTTAAATAATCTCCATCTCACAAAACTCCATAAAACTAAATAATTAATGAAGTGCGTTGAACATTATCACACAAGTTTTAAGAAAAGTATAATAATAAATAACAGAATTATACAAGCTTACACTTTCACGCTTAAAACCCTGTATTAAAAAAAATCTAAACCCTCTTATCACTGGCTTATTTCATGCATTTCTGCAAAACTATCCATTAAATTTAGACATTCCCAACTTCTTACTTTCTATTATTTCGGACGCTTCCTGGAGAGACGACACATTGCCAGATTCCCAGTAACAGAATGGAACTTTTTATTTCAAGTTTTATTCGATTGATTTATTTTTGTTCTTCGGGGGAAAACTGGGCACTTGAAGTCGTCCGCAGCAATCTGTTTCAGAGGAGCTAACTCTAATAGCCAGCTCACAGGTAAATTCGCTCTTGCGCAAGCCCTTTCGGCAGGCTGCTGTTGTCAAGAGGCTCACATGCAATCGGGCAATTTGTCAATAGAGCCTATTTTTTGGTTGTCGTGTGGAGCGTGCTTTGGATGAACAATTTCCGAACCGAAAGGCTCTCACGGATTCTTAATTGATTCCCCGTTTTACCACATCAAACAATGCCCTTTAAACACAGGAAAGATACTTCCCTCCGCCCAGACTAAGTTACGTAAAATTAAATACGGTGCACTCCCCAAGCTAGCGGAAGCTCGACTCTAGGGAAGGCTTTAAATCAAGAAACAATCTCTCCGTTTATGACGCGGGAACGCCATGTCCATATAAACCGTGACGTGAATTCTGGTTTATTGGGTTCAGTGGTATATTTGATTACGTTACATAGTATGTATAGAGGAATTTGCATGAGCTGTCAAAAAACATTAGGACTCGCATTCGTGTACATTTTTATAATTTTATTAGAGTTCCTTATCGAAAATATTTCGCTTACGCTCTTTAAATTTTCGTTTATAAAAGGAATTTATTTTGGCTTATGATAAAAATGGAATGCTATGAGCATCGTTTGAACTAATTATTAGGTCAAAAAACAGTCCCAAGTATAGTAGTCCGATCACTGTATTTAGCAATGACGTGACAGCTAGATCCGTACCTAAATGATTGCAGCATTCTTCCCTTTTTGTAAACCCACTGTTCTTATTTCTGCACAAAGGAAGAAACTCCTTTATAAAGCTTTTTGCTTTAAAAAAGGATCTGTTGTTTTGGAGTGAACTATCGTCAAGTTTGCTCACCGTTGATGGAAGGCTAAGTAGGCCGAAATATGGCTGGTAATATGAATGTGATTCCCTTTCAAAGAATTCATCTTATTAAAAATGCCAGAATGTTTGTAAAACACTCACGATTTAACTTACGTAAGGAATTCAATCCCTGCAACTGACTTTATTCGCCTACTAAAAAATTTTAAAAGAAAACTCTGTCGTAAATAAAGCTGCGTACCAAAAAAGTCACCTAGATACTATTCTGATAGCATATGCATAACTAATTAAAAAGAAAATATTACTTGAAAATATCCGCTCATTTATTTGTTACTCTTTCTTAAATGTTTTATTCATAATACTGTCCATATTATTGGAAAAATTAATTAGACTGGCGAATAGGTACATTATTTTCAATACTAAATGGGAAGAAATATTTAAAGAACAATTGAAAAGCAACTATACTTGTTTCTTCTTCGTCAAATAAGTTAAAAGCTTAATGTAATTACTATAAATACACTTATTTAAAAAATTGAGCATACCTTTTAAAAACAGGAAGACGTTGCTAGTTGTTTAGCACGTTTTCACCATAAAAGTATCGAACACAAACAGCAGGTATAGTAGGTGCTATTTTGCGGGCCAACTTATGGTAATTCAACTTAATGGGTATCTGGATGAGTTACTCCATCTAGATACCAGTCAGAATAAAACACGCGCGTCATATCCAATAAAGAATGCCAATACGGCGAAGAAGGCAGAATAAATTCGTGCTAGATGATTCACCCAAAATGTCATCATAGTGTTCACCCAAATGTCCACCCAAAATGTTCATTCAAATGTCCAAAATGTGTCCCAAATGTTCATTCACCCAAAATGTCCCAAAATGTCATCATAGTCTGGGATGAGGGCAGTTAAAATAGGTCTGATAAAAGTTGTTAAAAGCGGTACAAGAAGTTAAAATGTGACATACAGTGAGATTTGTATGACAATGAAGGGGCATGTCGTTAGCATGCAACAGTACAAAACCGAAGAACCCTTCATCAGTTCTTAACAGATCCAAGACCACCTCGTACATAAGTCAAAGGGTGACTACATTTAAGGCTTTCAGTAAGTATTTTTTAAAACGGAAGCGGCTATACACTGTTAATAGAAATAGTTAAACATTTCAAAATACAATGAAGCTAAATTAGCTGCATTCTTTCTATGGAGAAACGTTTCATCGTAGTTTGATTCTATTGATAAGTTAAAGCACTAAATTATAGTTCTAAGTTTCTCCATAAGAAGGACACAACCAATTCAGCTCCATTTTATGGTGAAATATTAACTATTTTTATTAACAGTGTATTAAGACTTTCGTTTCCCTTCTAGTTGTGATCCAACTAGTTAAAGTATCTCCATAAGGACTTACAAGTGTCTGCCAGTACTTATACATATCTAGATAATAAAAGAGATAACACAATATCGATAATGTACGATAAGAATACAAAAGCCTGCGTATCCCTATTGTACATTTTAATACTTTTACTTTCTTTTTGAAGCAGCTTAGTTTGTTAAGCCGTTAAAATAAAAGCAACGCATGTCTTAATTAGTCTGGAGAGTCACCGTCTTTTTATAGTCCGTCTATCTTTGAATTTCCGTCTAGGATTGACAAGACTCCAAACAGAAACACTACAAGTGAGCCGCGGGACAAATAAAGTAATTAAAATGGCGAAGAAGCCCAAAAATCTGCATGTGCGTCTGTTTAAACATATGTGTTCCAGACAAGAAGGTAACTGAACTTGAAAAACTCCAACAAAAATGGAAAATAACAAAAAAAAAGTATTTGAGCCAAACCCAAGGAATATAAAATTAAAAATTTCATCATAATTGTGCAGAAAAAATGCGAAAATTGGACGTTCAGAAAAGGGCAACAAATATTGAGTGTTTTGAAAATAATATTTGCAGCAAACATCAAGCAACTTATATTCAGTTGTACAGGATGGGACAAAGTCTGTGATCAATTTTAATTTGTTTTTCAGTTTACACTACAATGCTGCTTATGATAAAAATTTTTGTTCAACCTAATAAAATAGTATTTTCAAATTTTGCTTTTATAATTTTTAGTAAATTTTAAAATTTGACAAAGAGTTTCGACTAATCATGTATGCTATTGAATCTGCAGCAACATATCTTTTATCTTTATTTAAGGAGTCGTCATTGTCTTTCCGATTTGTGGTTCTTTTTTTGCGAAAGAGGAAGTAGGAAAGACAAAAATTAAATTAACTTCTATCAATAACTGTTTTTCCAGTGTTCTAAGAAGTACTCATTCAATATGTTAGTAGTCAGGCTACTTTACGTCAACAGGAATGGTAACCTAAGTTCAAGTATATTTCAGAAGTTGAAAAATGTAATCCAAATCAACCTATAGATTTTAATAATTAGTTTTTAATTTGCCTCTCAGCACAGTTGAAAGAGACTAAAAAATATTCCTTATTTTCTGAATTGTAATATGTTTTCCTAATTGAAAATACAAAACCCATAACATTTTTAATACTGAGTAACTTCTTTTAATGAACTAATGCGATGTTCTATTTTGCTTTTTTATCCCCGCATCTTCCTGGAAAAAGAGCCTATTGTTTTTATTTCAGCATTCAATCGCAGATTTTCTCATTTTTACTACATTTCAATTATAAATACAAAATAATTATGCATTCAATAACATGAAAAACTTATAAATAATAAGAACTTAATAACTTTATGAAAGCAAATAATCCGCAAATAATTCTGATATTTCAAAACCGAAATCTGCCTTTGACGAGCTGTCTGTTTTTAACGCAATTGCGCAAAAAAACAGTTATCACTAGGGACTTATAATTTCAAACAAATTATTTAAAGTTAATAACTTTTAATCCGATGATGATTTTTAAAATGTTATAATACAACCAACCAAATGTTTAAACGTCGTGTATTTGTCATATATTATATTTCCTATTTTGCAGAAATGACATTCGCAAGCATTATTAGCAAATAATTTACAGATATTGCTAAGCTCAAAACAATTAAATAAGATTATATAGATTTATTGTCCATCATGCTTTCAGGATTAATGTTTAACTTAATTTTTAATTTATTCATTTTTTTACTTTCATGATACATTCTGTTAATATCGCAAGAGTAAACTGATTACAAATTTAAAGTAGCTCACTGGTGCATTTTTTAAAAATATTATTATTAAAATAAAACCACAACGGAAAATGAATTATGTACAGGGTGTGTAATAATGTCTTGTATAGATTTCTCGATTGAAGCAGATGTAATGAGATAGTAATACAAATAATGTTTTTGTATATCGTTATTAAGCGCTATAAAATGTGTTTGAAGTTATACCGAAATTTCTCAACCAGTTTTCCCTGAAAGTTATCCTAAATTTTCTTTATCTTTTTTGTCTTCCTTTTTTTTAAGGAAAAAAAATATTACTGCAACTTTCAGTTGAGTGCTTTTTTCGAGACATTTCTAACTTTTTACAGTACCTTAGCCAGAAATTTTAGTAACGCTACTATGACTAATAACTCTTATTTGGAAACAAAACTTATGAGACTGAACAATACCACGTGATTTCCAATCATTCTGATACACAATAGAAGGGGGGTGAAAAAAATAATTTTTGGTTATCACTATCTTCAGTATTCGGAAAGAGTTCACTCTAGATTCAATGAAAAGGCGAAAAAAATTACTGTGATTGGATAACATCTTCCTCTCCTACATCGGACTTGAGTTTTGGAATTTTGGTAAAAATCGATTGTTTTTATTCCGTATAGAAAGCATGATTATTTTTTTTCTGTTTTTTCCTAATAGTGCGTGAAATCAGAGCATCGGGTTTAATAAGCTACCGTCTAAATTATTTTTCTGATCAAATAATACCTTATGCCTTCGCATCGCACTTGAATTTTTGAAATGTTTGTCGAAAACTGAACTTCTGAACTTTTTCATGTGCTGGCTGGTTGTAACCAGCCAGCACATGAAAAGGGCGGATGATAGGGAGATGATAGGGAGAAGAGAGGATAGGGAGAAGATAGGGAGAAGAGAGAGAATTTCAATTTTTCTGCTGTTGATCCCCGTTGAAAAGAATTTCAACAGGGATCAACTTGTTGAAAAGCTGGTTGATCAATGCTGTTTCCAATGCTGTTAAGTCATTTCCAATGCTGTTAAGTCACATGAAGCAAGTGTGACTACGTTTAACCACTGTTAATCACGTGTCTTACTCTTCTTATATTCATGTGATTGAAAAATAAACTGTACTTACTAACGGTTCTCGCATTGAGAATTTGTGTGTGTGTTTTTAAAAAAGATGTTTTTTTCCTTTGATTGAATAACCGCTGCCGGACTTAAGACTTGTGGAGGCCCTGGGGTTTCAAAGAAGTGGGGGTCTTGTGATGCAGTTAATCACATATTTATAATTAATTTTCATACAGTTAATTCACACATTTATAATTACTACTGTTTTCCCTTTACCTATTCTAAATTTAATACTCTTTGCCATTTTTAAATCTCCCATCTATCTATAATGCTATTTAACTGTTTCTTAAATTACTTTGGTTTTAGCATTTGCAATACAGTTTGTTGGTGCCTTTAGTCTGAGAATTCATTTAGTTTTCTTCGCTCCAACGGGGTTTTAATAATTTTGCATAGAATACATTTTATCTCATTGATCCCCCTTGTGGCGGGTCACATTTAAATTTTAGCATACACATGTCAAGCCCGACGTTTCTTTTCATTTTTACAATCTGGCGATTTATTTGGCGACAGTTCCTTTTAGCGCTCAGCTCCATCGCCAGGTTGGCTTTCGGTTCTCAGACCTTTTTCACTCACACTTCACGCTTTGGTCTCGGCCGAATAGGTCACGTATCATGTCACTATTTTGCCAGCCACAGCACTAACTGAATGTAATTTTTCATTATTGATAATCTCAATAAAATATTGTGCAACTGTCTTTCGGCATGGAGTTCCGGGTTATTGCTGACTTCCACTATACATGAGAATAGAATAAATTACGACTTTCTCGGGTGTAAAAGGTTTCCCATCGGAATTTACACCAAATATCTCTCTTATTATTTTCAAAAAATTTAAACAGTTGTTTCGACGACCTGTGAAGCGAAAGGGTTTCATTACTAATGGATAGCCTACAGGTCAAGGGTTCGACACCTGATGGAGAGGAATTTTATTTTCACTTAAAATGCTGTCTACTTCTTCTCTGGTGTCTGCGCTCTTAAGGTCAAGTCGACTTCCTGCTTTCAACTGAGTACGCCGAGTGCCAGTAGTATGCAAAATAGTTACATTTTATCTGACCCCTTCGTGGATAAAGGTCATGACGTTATCTTTAAAAATTATTCTTATTTCAAGTTTTGAATAATTTATTTCGGAACAAATCAAATTCTTCCAGAACAAGCATTTGTAGGTATGTAAAAATACAAGAAATTATAATAACTAAATTACAGCATTGATAATTGGAACGCCGCGAGCTTTTTTTTTTTTTACGAACAATGATTGATGATTTCGATGAAATCGAGTTCTCGGGTAAATTCCTTTCAATGCTAAGAAGCGATAACTTTGATAGGCGGCTTTGTCACATCGTATTCGCACCCTATATAGTATTGTGATGATTTACTTTGTGATTGTTTCCCGTATTTATGTATATGATTTATCGGATCGAAGATTAACTTAAACCATTCATTTTGACAAGAATGCAAAATGCGCTTTGGAATGTTCAAAACGAAAAATAAATGACAAAATAAGAAAACTGCTCTTCCCTTGCCAGAACTTTCATTTATTTTCTAAAAATAACTTTGCACATCATTAGGTATTTTGTATTCGTTAGGAAATTTCACATAACAAATGTGCCTATTGGAGGCCGACGGGCCGGCCCTCACCTAAGTCCAGCCCTGAGAATAACTGAGTCCTGCATTAATAAATATGGCATTCAAGTTCATCACGAGAACCACTTTAACGCATTTTAAACCTTTATCACGTAAATTTTCACTTCTTTGAGCACTTTCTTGAGTTTCTTTGAGTTTTGCACCGAAACTAGAAATACAAAACCTAATTTGCTGGAAATTGCAAGAATTATTGCAACTAAACTTGAGTCCATATGGACAAACGCAAAACTCTGTCATTCCCATTCTACCTGGAGAACTAGAGCTGATTCATTCAGGCTTGTACTTATTTGAAAACGTCAAACCTTCATCAAGTATCTTCAAATAGATCATTACCACTAAAGCTTTTCGACAGTAAATCGAAGCATTCCACCAAGAAGAATGCACAACGCAAACACATTTCTTTGAACAAAACCGAATATTTTGAAGGGATCTATAGTGAAATTTACAAATTTCTAAAAGTCGCCTGTGATGGCGTATCTGTTAATACATGATAGAAATGCGGTATCATTCAGAGCCCGGAGACTGCGACTTTGGTGGGTTTTTGCAGTAGATTGTGTGTCTCCTTCAATTTATGAGCAAAATGTGAGTCATCTATTTTAAATATTTGGATTGATACGTGTTCAAAAATTATATTCATACAGTATTAGAAAGGCACGCCTTGTAAAGATGGACGCGAGACTGAAAATGGGACTGGTCTCGTCTCGCAAAATAGCTGCAACGTTTTCTCATGTCTCTCAAAATCTCTATACTGTAATGATAAAAATGCATGTCTCGTTTCGCATAAAAGCTGTAACTATCTAGCCATCCCTAACGCCTTACAAGTGAACCGTATTTGGGGCCACTTTCGAATCTACTGGAGGCACGTTACTATTAACTAATTAAATTTGTTTAAGGAAGGATAAAACACTTATTAGAAAATACATCCAGGGGTTTGTCTGGGTAATTGTTTTGATGACCTACAGAGCGTAATCCTGTACCATGATTGCATTCATACTGGCTGATCATACTTCTGACACTAAGTATCGGTTCAAAACATGTTGAAGTTGAAAAAAAATGTCTGAGTTTGTCATGAAATTTTATTCTCCAAACTGGTTTAAAATAAAAGGTAACCATTCGCTGAGGGATGGAGCTAAACACGGGATGAATATTTGTTTCAGGTATTTACCTTCAGATCGCAAAATATGTCATTGATGGAATAAATAATTTGTCGAAATTCATTATTTGCATACACCGAAATTATGTTGTTGTGTAAGCTGACGTACAAACGATCGCACAACTTATAGGTCTTACTACAAGTCGCTTAATGAAATCTAGATCTGCAGAGTTATCTTCTTGTCTAAAGTCTGATACTATCAGTTACTATTACTTCTCCATAATCCTACGTTATATTTGAACAGATTAATTAAAAGTCTATTGTACGTGATAAGAAAAACATTAACTAGTACTCTGATGATACATGACTACATTAAATAGTACTCTTGATGTTACATGTCACACACAGGGATGAACGTTGTTTGAAATTAGTGACTGAAACACCCGCTAAATTTTATGGGTTTAGAGCATTAGACGACTTTCATTTACGCTTGTCATATACATTTTTCTCGGTCAATTGTACCTGATTCGAGAACAAGGCGTTTTTGAAACCTCTTCCTGTAGACAAATTCAAGCACTCTTTTCACATAGGCAGGAGACAGAATTGTATAGTTACAACATATTCAGCAACCATTGTTATGATATTGTCTTGTATTGCAGTTGTATTGTTTTATGGTAATTAAATGTCCAACGCCCAAGGTATTTCCCCCTAGGGATTGATGCGAGACCAGACAGAGGTTTACAGCTTTTTTGCGACGCGAGAAAAAGATTTTAACATTACGACGTACGGCTTTTGCGAGACGTGACAAAGCTTTTAGGCTGTTTTGCAAGACGCCTATTTTCCCTTTCGCGTCTTCTCCCATTGACATATATCCCTAGAATGCTTCGCCTTAAAAAAGAAGCATTGTGGTAATTAGCATTTATATAATAATTATCAGGCAAATAAATCATTTTATTAGTAATTCATGAATAACTAGTGTTTGTTCCATATTTTGGATGGTTCATCGTGTTTTTTTTTAACATATAAAAAAAATGCGTTTTTTTTTTCTTGTAAATTTTCAAAATGGCAAGTTAGATGTAAAGTCAGAAGATATTATTTGGCCGGAAAAAATAATTTAGACGTATCTTCTCAAACCCGGTGGACTCTTTTTCCTCTCTACTTGAATAGCAACAGTGAAAAATAATTATGTTTCCTTCACCAAGTAAAACAATAAATCGATTTTTGCATAAATTTCGAAAATTCAAGTCCCATGCGAAAGCAAAAGCCATTATCCAGTCACAGTAATATTTTACACTGTTTTTTTTCTTTTTTTCAAACCTGGAGAGTGAATCCTTTCAGCAAATTAATGATTTTTTTAATTTAAAAAAAAATTTAATTTTTTGGGGGGGGCGGGGGTGGGGGAGGGCACCATAATACCCAGTACAATACCAGAACTTTATACAGATATTTTGATACACCCTGTCCATTACACTGAAAAAAAACAGAATCAATTAGTAACAATTATTTTTAGTAGAATTATTTTTACTCTTTAGAAAATATAATGGCGTGCTGGTGGTTAATGTGATAAGTAATTTTACTTTAACAAAGATACTGGCATAAAAAATGCTTACCTCATAATATTACATTTTTTTAAATTGTGTCGAATAAGTCTCGAACTAAAAGTTCGTGAGAATCAATAAAGCTCCTGTAAGAGCACAAAGGATTAATACGTAAATATATTGCAATTAATTAAATAAAATTTTGCACTCTTTTCAGTCCCCATATTAAGGATTTTTTATTAAGATTGAAACAACTGAAGAAATGCGTCGTATGCTTTTAAGTTATATCGTTTCGATTTAAATTAGAAAAAAAAGTTACAATTGAAAATTCTAAAATTAAAACTTGTTAAGACGTAAATTTTAAAAAGCAATTAAAACAGTAGCGCAAAGCAAATCTGTATCATAAAATAAAAGAGATAATTTATATTCCATTTGTGGTGTACGTTGACTAGTTTGATTAAATTATTCTGACAAGACTAGTTCAGCAGTGCCCTGATCGGCCAAGTTCGGTTCCCATCAGAACGATGAAAGTGATGACCGTGTACGCTAAGTGGAGCTACTGAGGATAAAACCTGCTGTGGATTCAATTTCCTTCATGTTCAAACTACACCTCTGAGGGGTGACAATCCGGTTGCTCGATCTCTCACTTTGAACTGCTCCAAAATTAGGAGGCCACTCATACGGTGTAATTTTGGACTTCTTACAAGGCGCCCAGATTATAAAATACCCAACATCTCTCCGGCGATTGGAAAGAAAACGAAAAAGAACACTTAACGATACACTTGCGTAAAGTGTACCTGTTTGAGAACAGAAGATTTAAGAAAACTCGGTTTATGCGTATTACGAGACAAACTAAATAACCAAAACCTCCAAACATCCGATCTACAAGTACATCACCAGTTGTTTTCCAGGCAATTATAGCATGAAACCACTGTTTTAAGCGTTATGGAATAACTTGTAAGGAATAAAACCTGTTTTGCAATATATCTGGCATGATATTTTGATACGATTTTCAAATGTATGCTTGAAAAAATACAGTTTTTCCAAAGTAATACTTGAAAAGCCACTTTTTATTTTAACTTTAGTACTAAAACGTTCCAGATAAAGACTAAAATTTTCCCGCAATTGATAATATGTTTCCAAAATAGGTGCTCTGTAGATATTTTTTTCAGACGAGTCAAAAAAGAAAAAGAGTGACGGGCATGTAAAATTGTGGACCTTCGTGTCTATTTAAGTTTTCTAATCAACAAATTTCACAATGTGCTGACTATCTTTTTAAAATGATTCAGCTTCCTTGAAAATGAAAACAATTTAAATAAGTGTTTTTTAGCAACCATGAGCAATCAAGCTCATCACTTCAGAAAAAAAAAAATAGAACATGGGGCTATTAATTAACCGTTCAGACATTTTCTTAATTATATATATTTTGTGACATTTTCTTTGGCATAAAACATTATACTTTTACTCTGCTTATTTATTTTCATTATATGTATATGTTAACATTCCATCTGTTATAACACTCTAGCAGAGGCCAAGCAGATTAAATTAAAAGTTAATAATAATTCTGAAAGAATATATGCTAGAATTTTCAAAAATTCAGTCCAGCTTGGCTGTAAGCAGTTTTAATATACTTTCCTCATATGTTATGTAAATACCTACAAGGTCTATTTTAAAAGACCTACACAAAAAAAAATCTTGACCTCGGTTCTAAACCTTTAAATACTTATTTGAAATAAACCAGAAACATGTGTGTGAAAGTTGCAATAAATGAGATTATCTAGTTTATTTAAAATGTACTTACAAATAAAAATCTGATTAGAATTTAACAACTTTTATTTCTATCAATCTATTTTTTTTTTTCGTTTCGTTTTGCAAAGTAAAAACGAAATTTATTTTTTTGGATCCACTGCAAGTAGTGTGGCAGAGAAACACGAATATATCACAGAAACTTCCAATGCTTCCTTGAACGTCTAGATTTAATGGCAAGTTAATAAAATTCAATCGGGATAGCATTATAACGATATGCAATTACAGCGCATAATTCAAGTCGTATGTAAACAGCTCCTAATCCTTCAACCGAAATTGCATTGTTCTACAGTCTTAATGCATAAAATTGGACTTTTCACAAGTTCTTCATGGTGATAACGAAATTTAAAAGACATTTAAACTAGCTAAGACTTATAATGAAACTGGGCTGATCAAATAATTTTTGAATACGAAGCAGGAACCGAAAGTACTTTGAAAAGTAGAATATTCCTTGAAACTGCATTAAATATTTGAATCGAAAGATTTCTCATAGTACAACTTTTACTCCATTATTTATACTAAAATTTTATGTATGATATGTTTCCAGAATTATTATCGGCTTTACAAGAAATATTTTAAATATTAAAGCTATTTCTTTTTTATTTCTTTTTTTTTTAGCTGGAAATTATACTTTCTGAATTAAAAATTATAAATTGGCAAACACTATCATCTGTTAGTATCACAAACAGTCATTTTTTATTTTTTACCTACTTACTAAATTTTAAAAACTCTTGCAAGTATAAGAGTACGTAAAAAAACATAATATCATAGTAAATCCCACTAATTCTTACTTTTCGGAAAAGTTTCTCTACTTAAATTCATGTAGAAACTGAATCAGGAGTCAGATATTTATCAAAGATTTCTATTTGTGAATACGAAGTCAGATATTTATCTGTTGTCAAGATAGTTCAATATAGAGCCTTCGTGTCTTTTTTCCATTTATTAATTATTAGTATCATCTTCATCATATCATACACAACTGTATTCCTCAAGAGTAATTTACCTGTTTAAAAAAGTTTACATTCTTGAAATTCATATGATCTGTTACATTGTTAAATGAAGGCATCTTTGCTGTAACTATTTTCTTCAAGTTAGACATCGGAGCATATTTCCAATGCATAACCAATTTGCAAACTGCATATGCGTAAAGCAGAAGCTTCCAGCGAAAAGCATAAGCCTTGTCTACTTCAAAATATTTGGCATTCATTTCTCTTTTATATCCCACTGCTTTTTTTAAAATAATTATTCACCATGTAAAACAGAATGTAACTTTAGTACTAATATAAATATGAACAAATCATGAACTGCAATCTTTTCATACTAATATACAAATACTTTCTCAATACTAAAACTTGTTATTGCAGTTGTTAAGTATCCGTGTTTCGAAATTTGAGATTTCTAATTAAAATATGTAGATATCGTTTATTAAATAATCTGATTTTTTTCAAATCTAAAGCTTCATATTGATCGGTAATAGAAATTCACTAATAGAAATTTTAATGATACAATTTTTTTCATTAAAATTCTACTGTTGAATTGTTTTATTCACAATGATACCGATATCTTTAATTTTATTGATTGAATTTGCCCATTCACTTGGCTCATGAGCTTAAATTTTAAATGCTACTGATCTTTGGTTAGTATGAGTTCCAGAAAAAGAAATTCGATAGTTAGACACAAAATTCTGTCTTAATTATGCATATATATATACACTGCTGGCCACCCAAATTGCAACACCAAGAAAAACAAGAGATATCACAACAAAATTTATTGTGTAGATAACATGTTGACCAAGTAACAAATGATTAAATTTACAGCATTCTATGAAGCGTGGTTCCTGCCAAAATCAGTACCCAGAGTAGCCGCCGTTGTTGGAGATCACAGCTGCCACACGCCTCGGCATTGATTCAAAGAGACTTTGAATGTGTTCTTGGGGTACAGCAGACCAAGCAGCTTCCACACGTTGCCAAAGTTGATCTGGTGTGACAGCTGGGGATGAACTCTGGGTCAGTCGTTGAGCAACCATGGACCACATGTTTTCTATCGGCGAAAGATCCGGAGAGCGCGCCGGCCAGGGAAGCAATTCAATCTGGTGATTGACGAAGAACCCTTGGACAATGCGTGCCACGTGTGGCCGTGCATTATCCTGCTGAAATATGGCTGTTGGCAAGCCCTGAAGGTAAGAAAGGACAACTGGCTCCAACACCTCGGAGATGTAGCGCTGGCTGGTTAAAGTACCGGCAATGCGTACTAGAGGAGTGCGAGAGAGATATCCGATACCGCCCCATACCATAACTACCCGGTGCAGGACCAGTGTGACGGTGCATAATGCAGCTGTTCAGCATCCTCTCTCCACGGTGTCTCCAGACTCGAATCCGACCGTCGTGGTGTTGCATACAGAAGCGTGACTCGTCAGTAAAGAGAATTTCATTCCATTCTGTCGTCCACATCCTTCTTTCATCGCACCATTGGCGGCGGAGACGTCTGTGGTTCCGCGTCAGAGGTAGACAAAGCAACGGACGTCTTGCGGACAGACCATTCTGCTGTAAACGACGTCGAATGGTACGCGCAGACACTGGATGATGCGTTACAGACTGAATCTGCTGTGATATGGTTCGTGATGTGACTGAGCGGTCCGTCACTGCCATGCGTACAATCTGCCTGTCATCACGTGACGTGGTGCACTGAGGTCGATGCGGTCGATATTAACTTTATTTTCTTTTCAGTCACAAATAATTACAGTTTCAGTTAATTAGCAAACTTTGCTAATTTATTTTTTTAAACACATGTTACCAAAACCTATCTTTACCACAATTCTCCAGATGTTTGATTTTTAAAATTCCAGTAATAAAACAACTCAATTCTTCAAATACTAATTCTTGCAGTCTTTTGCAGAAAGAGAGCTTCCATAATTGCCGGTGTAGCGGCCAAAGATAGATGTTACTATCTCCGGAAAAAACCTAAGTATAGCTCTGATGTAGCGTATTTGGCATTGAAGAATTCTGAACTGCAAAGTAACGACTCTAAGATTTGTAAGATAATGTACTCGAAATCTTTGATAAAGCTCCCATTTAAGAAAAATGGATGAACGTATTTTTTCTTATTAAAAATCAATAAATGAGATATTCGATAAGGTTTTGCATTTTGATTTCCAGGAAACTGAGTCGCAAAAGGAAAATAGCTGCATCACATACATGTCGTATGCTTTTCTTTTAATAAAAATAGTTTGAATGAAACATTAAAATTTTATAAAAATAAATCGAACATAATGGGAAAACTTTGAATTTATATTCATGCACTTTTATTTTAAAGGAATACATTTGAACAAATGATATTTATTATTTTTGATGTAAAGCATGTATTACAGTAAGAATTATTCATTTTTCACACGAGTGATTGTGAATAGAACAGATATATCTCAAAAAAGAAGTAGGATTTCCGTTGTATGTAAAATTATTGTAGCTTACAATGTTTCGTAAAAAAACTCTCAAAAATTTTAAAAACATTTTACAGATGTTTTCAGTAAATGTAGTATCGATTTTAATTTCTTATAAACTTCCCTTTTTCTAACATAAAATGAATTTTAAGAATTTGTAGTAGTTGACAAAAAATTGTAGTCTTAAGATGAATTTGTGTTATACTTTGAAATATTTTTTCCGAAGACTGTCTTAAAAAGAAACAAATATATCATTTTTTTCAATTTAAATTATTTTTTTAATTTAATCAATACTCATCACTTTTCAGGCTGCACGCTATGTTGTATATCTTCGTAATACTAAGAATCGCTCTAATTGGGTCACTTTAAGAAAACACACTTCAGATTTAGAATTTATGATTTAAATTGAGACAAATAAGACTTTAAAATGTCTGAAAAAAGGGCAACGATAATTCAGATACTCTGGAGAGTGTTTGTAAAGCGATAAAAATACTCTATTTCTATAATTGTTAAACTTTTGTGTATACTAACGATTCATTTTCAATCTATTATCGCATTAAGAAAGATTAAAGTGAATAAATCCAGACATGGCTAAATCTCATAAAAATACTATTTGCCTATATGAAGAGCACTTTTTAAATTTGATAAAGAAAAGAAATTGAATAGATAAGAATCAAGATATACATTATGAAGGCCTTTTATTCTGTTTCGAACGCATTTTAAATTATTTACTAATAGTTCGTTCCAAAATTATAATCCTAACATCTACATTAAATCCATGGTAACCACGTTTATGCTTCCGAACTGCCATTTAATCTCACAAAGTTTGTTTAGTAGTTCGAAAGTTGGTCGATTTGGAAGGAAAATTGAAGGTAAAGAAAAGGGATTTCTCTCTTACAATTAAATTTCAGGAGAGTTGTATGATATTCACAATATTTGGAAAATGTCATATATATACTGAAGGGCAATAAATTCGTGGAAGCTTTGAAAATTCATTAAGAAAGGAAAAATAATCATAAAAGCTTGCGGTTTCCGTGTACAGGATCAAAGATAGATTGAATTGCTTTTAATGAAAAAAAAAATCTAGTGTAAAAAGTTATCAAAAGATGGCGTTGAGAAACATAATTTGTAGGGATCGACCGATAGTATCGGCTCCGATACCTGCAATTTCTTTAGGTATCGGTATCGGTTCTTTCGATTCTAAAAGTATCGGGAAAGTATCGGTTTCTGTTGCTTTCATCCATTTTCACCGATACTTTTCAACCGATACTTCGCTTTTCAGAAGAAACCACACAGGCGCAACACCATTCTAGAATCTTTGTTTTGGTAATGAGATGAGAGGCGTCGTTTCATTAGCACATTTGTTTGCGCGAGTGTTTTCGAACTGTGTTTTTTTTTTAATTCTAACCATCGCTAAATGGATGTCGTATCACCAAGTGTGGTCAACGAAGAATCGATACATGTTATGGGACATAGAATCGGTAGATGGCAGTTTAACAGGACAATCGTCTATTCTAAATTACTTTGAATTGATGCCCAACACTAAATACGCTATCTGCAAGGATTGCAAAAAACAAATGTCAAGAGGTAGGCTATAATTTTACTTCAGTTTTATAAACGTTTATTTTCTCACTGTGTGGATTCGAAAAAGAGTTCATTCATATATATATATACACACAATTGAATCTCACTATAACGAACTCGCTCGGTTCCAGCTAAAAAATTCGCTATAGAGAAAATTTCGTTTTACAGAGATTAGAGATTTTTGCAGTTATTTCAGCAAATATTACAAACTTTTTAGTTAATTCGATGTTTAAAAGTATTAAATTATGACTTTTTATGACAATAAAAATAAATTAGTATTTATTATAAATTTGTTAAGCTCACGGTTTCTTACTTTTCATTGTATAAATGAAATGTTCAAAAGTAAAGACAATTCACGAATTTAGAGAATAAAATATGTAATGCACTTACGTTTATTTTACTTCAAAATTCCATTATTTTACATTGTTTAGCATTCTGTGATTTTAAATTTTCATAAAAATATTCACATTTTAAAAGTCCGCTGAAAATAGAGTGAGGCACATTTTCTTCCATTTGGAAAATTCTTTTTAATGGTTTTGAAAGGTTGAAGCATTAAAGTTTGATGTGGTTTTGGTGGTGAAGTGCAGGGCCTTATTATTAAATGGGCAAATCGGGACTATGCCCAGGGTCCACGACTTGAAAGAGCCCCCAATTTTAAATGTTTTTTTTTTCTGAAATATTCTTTTTTATATAAAAATTTTATGAAAATATAACAAATTTCATAGCTTTGGGGGCCCCCAAATTTATCAATGCCCTGTGCCCCTTTTGGTCATAATCGGACGCAGGTGAAGTGTCTTCATTATCGCAGTCAGTTTCAATTTCCTGGCCTCCATTTTTATCATCTGTTACTCTTCCACTAAGTGGTCCGTTCAAAAAGTAAAATTTTCTTCAAAACTAACAAAAAAATCAAAGGTAAATCTGAAATATTTGCTATGGGAAGATAAGCTTTTCGTTATATGGAGAATGTTTCTAGTTTTATTTAAGACTTAAAGTTACGTTTCCATGAAAAATTTCGTTATAGGGAGAAATTCGTTGTAAGGAGACTTTGTTATAGGGAGATTCTACTGTATATATAGACTTCTGATATCGTTGCAGAAAGTTTAGCTCTTGATGAAGATTTCACGCTTAAGGGACATGCTTTAAATTTTTATTTAAAAAAATTGGTGCAAGGACATCTGATTCGGCTTGGGTATGATATAGATATCAAAATTTATGGGGGAGACGGTGCTTGACATCGTTTGATATTTCAGGGGATGACGACCTTTAAAGTGTTAAAGCAGGTATGGGCAACCTTTGAAAAGTTGTGGGCCAAACTTTAGGATGTTAGCGAAGTCGCGGGCCAAACTAGCGGATTTTAGCGAAGTGGCGGGCTGTATAATTGGGATTTATATAGGATATTGAATGGTTTATATGGAGTTTTCGAATGTTGCAGAGGGTCCGGATCAAAAGCCGGGGCGGACCACATCCGGCCCGCGGGCCGGCGGTTGTCCATATGTGTGTTAAAGTGTAATATTTCAGCCTTCGAAATACGTTTGAGGAATTTGTTTCTATTTAGCTTATAGAACTTCAGATACAGACATTTTAATATTAGTCAGCCGGAAATATTTGAAACCGAAAGTACCATTCTGCTATCCGAAGTGAATCGTATTTCTACGCATGCAAACGGGGATAGGGTTTGAACCGAATGACGTTTGTCGGTCATAACCCCCCACCCCACCCCCCATGGTGCCTCTCTGCAAACGTAAAAAAAGGCGCCTCTTTTGTGCCCTAGATCAATGGTTCCCAAACTATGGGCCGCGACCCATTGTTGGGTCACGGGAGGGGGTTCGAAAAGGGTGGGAAAAATTAAACTTCAGTATTTTATACATATAGTAAACTATACTATTTTATACAGCCTATATTGGTTATCGTTATGTAGTAGTGGGTCGCGAAAAAAAAAATCTAGGTGAAGATTTTTTGAAGAGAAGGACAAAAAAGTTTGGGAGCCACTGCTGTAGATCAAGATTTTCTCAGTTTTAGTTCGAAATGGCCTTCCTTCCGAGGAGGGCACCCAGACCTTGCTTGCCGTGCCACGCCGCCCCTGCTCAGAACTTAGAATTAAAACCGATAAAATTTGTTCAACCAAGTTAACAATGATCATAAAAACAAAAACACTGAAGATCAATTTCATTAAATATGGATACTTTAAGCATCAACATTTTTTAAGACTTGAAAATTGAATTTAGTTTATCATTTTTGGATTTTTCATTAACCTTTATTTAATCTCGTCATTTTTAAACATCTTTTATTTAGACCCTCCAAGGCGAGCCCAGCGTACATCTGTATTCTCGCCAAAAACTGCCCAGAATACAGATGTAGGTTTAAATGACATTAAATTATGTAAAGTATCGGTATCGGCCGATACAATAACTTAAAAGTATCGGTATCGGCTATTTCTGAAAATGAATTTATAGGTAAAGTATCGGTATCAGTCATCGGCGAAAATGTGGTATCGGTCGATCCCTAATAATTTGACGCTAAATTTAGATTTCTAAAAATATCCTATGTCTTTCTAACTCTACTCTAGCAATCCGCAGGTTTTTGTAATCATTATTTGTTCTTTTGTCATAAATTTTTGAAGTTTCATGAACTTTTGATGCACCCTGATGGTGTCAAATTTATAAAATCCTAAAAAATAAGTTTAAAAATATTCAGGCTTGAATAATCGGGACTAGAGAAAGATCTATTTTTCTATAATTGAAAACTTCCTATTATGAACGTTAGCGCCATTTGTCGGTAGTTACAAATCTCGTCATTCAAAACAATACATTTCAATCATCAATGAATTTTTAAAGATTGCACGACTTTATGGCGTATCCCGGTATACACAGGGTGGTCCTACACTATACGCCAAAAATGTAGATTCAGGCAGAGGGGACCAAGATGGTTCAGAATCACAGCAAAGTGGGGTCGGAAACCATCGTATGTCTAAACTAAGGCATCTTTCACAGAAAGCATTTCCAACACTGGTAGTTTACAAATTTTATTGCATTTCGTTATTGAAAGTGTCAGAGAACAGCTCATTGCCTATGCAACTCGATTGAGAATTTAGGCAAACTGATTAACTATTAACTGACTTATTATGATATATATATATATATATATAATATATATATATATATCATAAATATAATATCTTTATACTTTTAAAATCTAAAATAAAGCAAAAAAAAAATTCTCTCGCTATTTGTTCATGAATAAGTATCCTCTAGAGTTTATAATGCTTGTATTTCAGAATTCTTTTGTAATCAAAGCGGACCCACTCTAATCAAGCATACAAAATTATTCCAATAAATGTCCGATTCTCTGTTTCATAAATATATAAATTATATTTCAAAAATACAAAAAATGTGCAATTATTTATATTTCGTCTTGAATAATACTTCATGAAATTAACAAAACACAGTAAGCTTACACTCGAATACCTCTTTATAATTTTGTAGAATTGTTTTATTATTAATTAAGAATTTTGCAAATTGATTTTTGCAGATTAATAGATTCTGCTAATAATTTATTGTATATCATTAACGATATATTTCATACTCCATAACAATTACGTAATGCTGTTTGGTGGTATTGTAGGAGTTATCTTACTTTTAAAACCTACATAAGGCACTTTCTTTACAATCACACGCTTCTTCAGAGAGTTACTCTGGTTAGCTATACTTCCCTACAGTCTTAAACAGACTAGACATCTGTTAAAGCCATGCTGTTTTAACGTCTTCGCTACACTGTAACCATACACTATTATCTAGTTCATTTTTATCACCATAATATTATTATTCATTCATTTTAGTTTTCTACCACACATTTTCTGTTCCGATACAAGATCCATTTAGCCATAGTCGATTTCACGCTTCACTAACCGAGGAACAGTATCAAATCAAATCAAACATGGGAACGGGTTAGATATCATTAATACGAACAATTTCTAAAATTAAGACTCTATCAGGAAATTAAAAATAATTTTTTCACTGCAATTGTCTCCCTTTAGAACCTATCAAACTCGCTATTACATGAAAAGGATTTAATATGCGTTTAAACAAGGCATTTTTCTGGAATTTAAACTGTTCTTAACAGAAATCACAGCAAGACTTTCGAATTCCTTTAAATTACTTCAACACTCTACAGAAAAATCTGGTTAACTTTGGAAAATCTTTAGAGTGTTAAAATTGTCTCTTATATTTTTATCGGATAATAAGAGTCAAATAAGCTTTAAGTTTGAACATATTACGATTTAAGTAAATGATCTTTCATTATTTCTCTGTTTCGTTTTAACAATTAAAAAATAATGAATTATTTATCCAATGAATTAATTAAAGGTATACTACACTCAACAAAACGTACCATTGGTCACTCTTTGTGATTTCGGAAAGTAAAATGGTTACCTTCGCCACAGAGGGATGTATTTGAAGACATAGCAGTCATGAAAAACATGGATGCGCTAAACATTATTAAGGTTCAAAATTCTTATGAGCATTTAAGTGTTAAGAGGGAACAAGTGGCTGTAGCACAATGATAATAAAAACTAAAATAATAAAAAAAGGGGAAGAAAATCTGAAACCTTTTCAGATTTTAAATACGCACTAATGTACATCATAATCCATGAGTGTGCCGTGTTTGTCTTTCTTGGGTTGATTCCTACTTTAACGCCCCGACTCTCTCCAAGGTGGTGATCATTAAACATATGCAGTAACCATGACAATTTTGTGCATTTATGTGAGAATTGTAATTTAGAATTAAAATAGCGATTTAGAACAACCTGGTAGTACAGCATTCCGTTACATTTTTATTTATTTTCGATTGGCAATTAATGTAGTTTTAATGTTTAAGTGTCTTCAAATTCCTTAACTGGTGCATTTATCGCTAATTTGTTCACTTTAGTTTTCATCTTGGTTTTTTTTTATTTGGGGGGGGGGTAGCATTGAAACTTGTGCATAATTCCTGGAGACCCATGACTGCAAAGCTCGCCAAATTGTGAGGAATTTTTAGGTTGGCGAGAGTAGGGGGCGTTAAAATAGGAATCCACTCTTTCTTGAACCATAAAACACATCTTTGGAATCGAAATCTATCTTAAAATCGCCTACTGAAACTGTTTTACAATCTTCACCAGGCATATTCGAACTATAGGCATATTCCAACTATATCGCGAAGACATATTTTAGATACTGTTTGGAATGGGCATCATAATCCATAAGTGTACCGTGTTTTCCTTCTTTATTCCGTAAAATATTTCTTCGGAATAGAAATATATATTAAAATCTCCTACCAAAACTCTTTACGAGTTTTCGCCAGGCGTAGTGAAACTATACTTCACCTTTATAAATACTATTTGGAAAGTGTATCATAATCTATGAGTGTACCGTATTTGTCTTCTCTGTTCTATAAAACACTTCTTCGAAATAGAAATCTATATTAAAATCTCCTACCAAAACTATTTTACAATATTCGCCAGGCGTTTTCTAACTATACACAAAATATATCTATAAAAACTTGAAAAGTGTCAACTTGCCACACGAAAGAGACCACGCCGTGATTGAAAGAAATAGCACCCGAGTGCTAATAATAATAATTACTATTATTACTATTTATAATATTTTCTTATAAATATAATTGTTATAAATATTATAAAGATATATTATAATTATGAAATATATATATATATATATATATATATATATATATATATATATAAATTTTTTAATTTTAATTCATTCACAAACATACAGATATATTTTCTTGCAAAGGGAATCCATTTTGACAGTACAGTTACTGAAAGAGTGTTCAGAATTACTTGAAAATAAATAAATCTTCTATGGACTTTCCAGAGTTTCCTATCTTATTGACGTTGCTTCACACTCATTTTCCTTCTCTGAGAACTATTCAAAGGTTTTCGTGATTTTTCAAAGTGTATCCGCTTTCTTTAAGATTCGATTTCACTGCTTATTTATTTGCTTGCGGGAGATTTTTCGAACACGTGTGATGTGGAAGCTGTCTCCAAATACTTACTGTGATACTAGAACATAACCTACGTGATCGAGCATTATTTCTCTTTATTAATTGGTTTGCACTCCTTTGAGCAATTTTATGCAGCCCTTGTTTACTACAGATAAAACAGTCATGTTATACAGACTGTCCTAAAATCCCGCCATACTCATGACATACAGGGTGTCCCATAAATACCGCCCAAATTCTGCACAGCCACTTTTCTCGTTGGGAGTACCTAAAAAATGCCCAAAGAACTGTACCCGTACGACCCATAGTTTTTGAAAAAAATAGGAAAGACAAAATATGGCATCACATCCGGTGCAAGGGAAAAAAAAGTTCGAAATATTAAATTGGACACTGGATTAGATATGGGGGGCTTTCTTTTATGGCCGCTATACTCATCAGATCTGGCACCTTTCGATTACTTATAATGAAAACGTTTGAAAGAATTGATCTATCGAGACCTGATTCAGTCCCTCCTCCTTCATACTGTGTGTAGTTACATGGGCACAAGATTGATACAACGTGAGCCGTTAGCATTACACGGTGCACACATGCAAGCCTCGGAATGCACGGTGGAGATTTTGGACATCATTTCATGAAAGCATACGGGAAAAAAAAACTATGTTCATGCTTCCAATAAAGGCTCTTTTCCTAAATCGAATATGACGTTTCTCCTCTTTTCATGCATTTTTCTGCAAAACTATGGGTCGTCGAGGTATGATTCTCTAAGCATTTTTTATGTACTCCCAAAGAAGAATCTGGTTGTGCATTTATGGGACACCCTGCATATATTTACTATTCACAAAATGGCACAATTTAAAACAATTGTTTTTATGCTAATGGTAAAAAGCACTTTTAACATGTCGTAGAAAAAAGTAATGAAATTATATTTATAATGAATGTTCAAAATATTCATCGCTTTCTACGAGGTAAAACTGATGTTAATAGAAATGCATTTTAACATGCTTGTATCCTTTGAGTAAATGGCAATTTTGAGGTCACCTGTTGCTAGAGGATTATATGTACAAATTTTTTTCTTTAAATAGCCCCTCGAAAATTCTCCGGGATTCTCAGATCAGAAGGTCGAGGTGGCCATACATATTTTGGGATGAGTTGATCACCAACAAAATCTTCAAGCATATCCATGGTTTTATTATATGCATGGCAATCGGCTGGAACGAAAACTTTTATTCTTTCACTTTTAACAATGCAACAAACTGCTGGATAATTTGTTTCATTTGTTGCATAGATGAGCAGGAACTACATCATGTGATATTTGTTTTGTGAAACATCTTTTCATCTTTCATAGTATTTGCATTCAAACTAAGACTCAAGCAACGCAATTATCTCAATTGTATATCACTATGAAGAACAAAGTAATATAGAACTTAATTCTCTCACAACTTGAACGAAAAAACAACAAAACGATAAAGTTTAAGGAATTGATAAAATGATAAACAAACGAGAAAATTAAATATTCAATTTAAAAATACATGGGCAGTGAGTTCTTTGAGTTAGAGTACGGGAACTTTTTAGATACTCTGTATGATAACGGTATGCTGTTTATTTCACTGTTAGATTTATTGAAATTGTTTTCTTGGACTTTCGTTGCTTTCCTTACATGCCCGAAAAGTTCAGGTGTTTTTAAAATTTATAATCATTGAATTTCATCTACAAATATATATTTTTCAGTTGAATGAGATTTTACTAAGTAAGAAAGTCAAAATGTCTAATGAATATTTGTTAAAACTTTTGATTATAGAAAAATCTCGATGTTCCTTTCCTGTTTTGTCAGTTAAGAATTGTATACAAAGCTTACGTTAGTAGAATATGCTTTGTTTTATTTAAAACGTGACTAATTAACATTAATTTTTGCTACCAAAACAAAGTTCGCATCACCTGTGCCAGGTTATAATTCATTCCAAGCGAAGATGATAATAATCGGACCATGTGTTTTCGATCTTGATCAAAAGAAATCGCTTTCAATTTTAAACAAATAGATCGCGCGTAAATAGATATTAATGAACAATGTAAACTTTTTCTTATAGAATTTCTGGATAATTTATTTTAAAAAATTCAATTTCTCTATAACGGTTATTTAATATCAACCTATCCTTAAAGATCTATATATATCAATCTGAATTTAATCAGCGTATGTTTCTGCTTTGAAAAAGAAAATTATGATGTATTGGTTGTACAAAAGCTCCAAATTGATATACTGTCATTTGTGCTTGAGAACTCAAGCACGAACTCAAATATAGCAATTTTGTGATTTGTACATAACTGATCCATTCCACGATTTCCATGTACCGTATCAATCATGAAATGTCATTTTAATTAATATAATATGTAATTTTTCGCTAAATCAGTGATTTTCGTAAATTTTTAAACAAAGATGGATTCAGAAATATCTATATTCTGCTATTTGTTTTAATGAAAATTTTTTGGGCAAAAAGAATCAGTTCCTCTTTGAAATTTCGGTTTATGCATGTATAGAACACGTATAAAAGAACTGTTACTTGTATACTAAGACGGATTTAATATTTTAAATACATATACATTAAATATAAAAAATAAACATATACATGAAACAATGTAATTTAAAAGTTTAAACTTTGCGAAGCATATTTCTTTCTGAAAATAAATTATTATATGCAAGTCTTATCATATGCAATGAAACTTACTCGAAACTTATACTATGAAGAGTTCGAATGATTGTATATTTGGAATTCGCATAATAGTTTAAATCTTGAGCAAAACAAATATAGAAATCTCTTATATGTTTCCGAAAAACTTATCATAGAGCAAATTTCTTAGTAAAAATATTGCGTAATATTACTCTTTATGCAGCTATTTCCGTACATATTTCAAACTTTTAAGAGGGAAATATCCAAAAATGAAGGCAATTCCTCAACGGAGAGAATATTAGAATGAAATTAAGCTTTTCCCCCTTTAATCTGTGTTTTTAAAATGGCTGTATTTTTATGGATCAGGTTCATTCTCGTAAAATGACCGAAGTTAAACCTTACCATGAATCATGGCTTTAAAAAAATCACTAGGTGTCATCTACGTATCATCTAGGATGTGCAAAGACTTATAAATCAGATATAAGTGATTTGGCAATCCAATATAGCAGAGTCGTCGGAATTCTACTTGCCTCATTCGATAAACTTTTCAGATATGAAGAAAGATTTACCTATTGGTTCAACTTGATTAAGAGATGTTATCAAAAAAAGGTAAAATATGTCGATTAATTAACAATACAAACTGACTTTGGTGTTAGATGACAACTTATCAACTTATCCATCATATTCCAAATGTTAGAGCTGCAGAATCTATACTAAGAAAACTAGTTATATTTATTAAATAATTTCTAGTGAATTAGAAATTCAAGCAGTTATTCTATCAAATATTTTGAGTTTTGAGTTCCCTTTTATATTCAAAGCTGTATTTGATATTGGCAGGGTAACATCATAAATTGACATCACACTGGAGTCAAACTTATACTTCCGTTTTCCCCCCTCACCCACCCTTTCCCAAAAAATATAAATAAATAAATAAAAACGACAAATTTAGTTGAGTGATTTTCTTTGCTTATTTTATTCTTTTGAAATTGTATTGGAATTTTGAACAATATTCTCGAAAATATGCACAAATGTTAAGAAATGCAAAAACTCCCTCGACGTATAGAAAAAAATTAAGCCTTGTCCGTGAATTTCTTCTTGTGGTTAGGGAAGCTGATTCAATAGCTACAGCTTGTAAAATCATCAATATATAAACAACTTCATTCTCTCTGTGTGTCTTTCTCCATATAAAATAAAAACTCTTGAATCTTCAAATTCAATAAAAAGGTAATTATCCTAGCGTCAATAAACTTACATTCAAAATCTGTAACTGCAAATGCTTATAATAGTATATCAAATGCATTTAGCTATTCAACGAACAAAGCAGCGAAGAGAACAAGGAAAATACATTACCCACTTCTTTTCAGTGTAAAGCTGTTTGATGAAACACATATCTTAACTTCAAAGTCACAATTTTTTATTCCACAGAACATGGCTTTTGTACAAAAAATAAAGCAAAATTATTTGCTGCCAGTTTCCTTCTTTATGCACTATAAATTTGAAATATGCATTTTGAACAAACAGAATAAATCGAAATGGATGATAAGAACACGGAAAACTCTGAATTTAAATTGAGTAAATTAATCAAGAGGAAAGGAGGTCAAATTAAATTTCGCCAAAGCTTTAAGAATGCCTGTATCCTCACACTACCTTATTGAGATATGATTGTTTGCTGCAGCCAAGACAACACACGAAACACGAATTTTGCGTAATGAGCTGATACAATTCACTTTGATCTTTTCATTTTGATAAACTATGCTGCAAAGGGAATCTGCTTCTAAATGCGTAAAGTTGACTCTAGTTGAGCTTGGTTTCGTTATAACGCAATATATCCGAATCAGGAAAGCCTTTATCTAGATATATGTACTGGTATAAACAAAGAGTATTAGAAGTGACCACCGTGAGGTAGCAATAACAGAAGTCTTAAGGGCGTTTCTCAGTAATTTCGTCATGTTTAATTTGAGATAGAATTTATTCTGCGTCCCACATTAATAAATATCACATTTGTCTCGGTCTTTTCTTCTATTATTAATAAATACTAATAAAGTGTACGCGCTCTAGAACCATAGGCTATGTCTTCTATTTCAACAAAGTTTCTTGAGTGCATCTCATGTGTACTGCATATACCAAATTTGGTTATAATCCGTTTACCCATTGTAGTTTAATCATAAACACCCTGAATTTATGGTTATTGTTATTTCGTTGTATTTTTTTCAAGTGAAAAGTTTTGTGAAAGATTGGCGAACTTGATTGAATTATTTTTGTCTAAAAATATTGAATACCCAATCTCAGATGCTTGGCAAGGAATTGTACTGATTTCGCGTACGTGTGCATACATGCGTACATTAATACATGTGCATGAAAATGTATATGGGCGTGGTTCTAAAGTGCAGGTAATATGCTCACATATGTTAAAATTCTATTCTGTTTTTAAAGGAAATGCATCAAGTTACAAGGAATTTTAGTTGTATAAGTAACAACAAGGGTAGAAAGAAATATATCTGAGAGTATAATTGTTTTTTTCCAAGGTCGGCGGACAGTTGCCAATGTGGTAATATGCCACTACTACAAATCGAAGTAATAGTCATTCTATTATAGATGCACCCAATGGGCGGTCAGCGTTACCCATTATGAAGGGTCGGACGAGTTAACAGCGAAGCTCAAATCGGAATTCGTACCCGGTCGCAAGGTGAGATAGAATGGTTCTTTAGTCACTACACTACCTAGGCAGATTGACGGCATAAAGCACAGAAAAAATAGCAATGAACCCCCCTACATAAATACATAATACTTTATAATTTTTTCAAAAGTTGAAAAAATTTTCCATACTTTTGTCGGAGCTGCTGTCAACTTCATGATGAGTCGCAAAATCTCTCATATTCTAACTTAAATCATTGCCTTTCCCCAAAATGTTTAAATTTTAGAATAACCCAACTTGAGCTATCTGCTTTTTCCTTGTTTAGATGCTTGAACATCATTACAACTAATGAAGAGTGGACATTTGTACCACCAGAAATGATCGTATTGCTGAGGACTACATTTTAATGCTTGTTATTATACAGTTTTGATTAATTTTAATTTTTACATTCAGATATCGCCAAGACATAAATTTGAACTGAAAAATGGATCTATTTTATGTATCATTTGATGTATGGAAACTGTAAGATGGGTAACGGCGAGAACAATAAATGAATATAATACAACATTTCTCATGGCAAGTTTAGCTGAGAGTATTTGAAACTGTATTACTTGAGTGTTTCTATCTGAGATATATTTTAAGGTTACATATGAAACTTCAAAATGCTTACATGAAAAGGTAAGGCATTTTTTTTTCTCTTTGCATGATGGATTCATTTTTTTTTTAATTTAGCAAAAAAAAAACCAGCAATTTATCATTATTATGAAAATTTAAGATTTTGTCATGAGCTAAATAGCTTTTTGTGCCGACTTCAAAATCCTGCTTAGAGCACTGACATGTGTTATCACAAAACATCTAAATTGCAGCATACAAATCATATGTGTAGAACGGCGCCAGCTATTTATTATTTTGAAAAGAGTTCGAAAGTGCAGCATTTCATTGAAAATCAAAAATTTCAGAATAGGAAATTCTTCGGCTAACAAACTTTTGAATTTAAGTAAAACCCAGCACATGGAATTATGTAATTATTTATTTTTAAAAGTTACATCTGAGCTCGCATTAACTTCCCTAACAATCAAGTAATTAAATTCATTAGGTGACTAATATTTTATCAGCAATGCGAGAAGGATATAATGCATTAGGTAAGAGAACAATGTTATGATCACAAAATATTTTAGACTAAATAGAAACTATCTATTTCGTGGAAGGAGTCCCGGTGAGGGGAGGGAATGTTGACATCCTGGGAAACTCGAGAATCAAGTATAGTAAATTAATCAGCGAGGGAAAGGAGGTTAAATTAAATTTTGCGGAAGCTTTAAGAAACTCCTTGCATCTACTGCCTTATTGTGTCTTGGAGATATTTGTAGTAGTCAAGGCAGTGTACGGAATATGCATTTTGAGTAATGTTCTGATACAGCTCAGCTCACTTTCATCTTTGAACGGTGTTAATACGCTACGAATTTTAAACGGGATAAACATTTTATAAAAAGTACTGTAAAATATAATATTTCATCTACATTCAAAACATTTTAAATATAAAATTGTCCTATTCAACAGTATTTCAATTAAAGGAAAATATATACAGCCCCTATTTTAAACTGCTTGAAGTATTATCAGTTGGAAACATTTTTAGATTTCGTTATAGACTTTTAAATGTTGGAACTATTATTTTTTACAGATCTAGGGACGTGCCAGATGATTTTCTGAGGTTATTAGCTAATATGTATATTTTATGTATATTTGTTCCTATTCCAAACAGGTCCTTCTCTATTTTTTAATATTTTCCTAGAGTCGATACTAACTGATGAACATTTATTCTTACCAACAGATATATATTTAATTCGTTTACACTTTTAACACCTTTTATTACTTCTGTTTAAAAACAATGCATCATTGTAGTTTTTCCCCACTTTGTTAAACATTTAAAACAGTCACTAAGCAAAAATAATTATTCTGAAGCAAAAATTAGTACGTACCTGATTGTGTCATTCATAGTTATTAGGTACAAATTATGTATCCCAAGTCTGCCATTAAATCTGACTGAAAACTTCTAGGAAGAAACAATGGAAATCGAATAATCAATCTGTGCACATTTTTAATTTCTAAGTAGAGTGTCTATCCAGAATATCCGGCTTTCGAATGTTGTTGGTTTTGAAAGCATTTTTATAGTTGCAAAAGTATTTTACAGGTGTTAAATGCTAATTTTATGTAACTTTCTTGCAATCGAATCCTTTTTTGTAAACATTAGAAAATATCACATCTTACAGGGTCCTCTGTCTTTACTATTATATTTATAGTCCCACAATGGGCGAGTGGATAAGATACTGAACATGTTAGACGGCTGAAGTGTGAAGGCCAAGGATTCTGGGCTACCCCTCGGGTTTGGATCTAACAGTCTGGATTTTGGTCGGTTTTCTCCAGTTTTAGAGTGGATACGCTTTAGAACCCGCAAGCAGCCCCCCAAGCTAATACACCCTTCGCAGGTTTGCCTTAAACACAATGCACAATATCCTATTCAAGGAAGTGTTTTCCTTGCAATAACATCCATTAAAAAAATTCATCTCCGTAAAGAAAGAAAGAAAGGAAGTATATTCTTTTAGAAATTTTCTGGAAATTAAAATGGCTCATACGAGCTTAAAATCTGAAATATTTTAATTTTTCGAGTAGGTTAAATATGAAAGTACTAATTAAATTTACTCTTAGCTGAAAACTAAATGTTTATTTCAAGAGATCTCTCTCTTTGCCAATTTCTAAAAAATCAAAAAGTGGTAAAGAAAATCAAAAAAGAAAATTTTTTAGATTAAATAATTTAATCATATTTGTCACCCAGAAAGGATATATTTTTTGCGTGATATCATATGGCCAAACTTTAGGATACATAAAAAGACACGGACTTTAAGTACTTAAAGGTTACGTAAAAAGTCAGACTATTAATTTTTTACAAAATGAAACTTATGAAAGTTCTGTAATATAAATATTTACATCGTTGAAATCATGCCAAAATAAAAACTGAGTAAAAACTGTTCCTATTGCGATAGATTTTATCGAATGAAATACTCTTGTCTGAATCACGATTAATTATGTATTACTTGATTTATCCTTTATGACTTTGTTAAAATTTCTACCTCATAATTCTGCGACAGTGTACAATTACCAAGATCCAGACTTTGAAATATTAGCTTTTGTAATTAATTCAATGGGGCACTCAAAGAAAAATCGATTTTTTTTTTTTTTTACAATTAAATATCATACGGTGGAACTAAAACTCAAAGTTTCGAATTTTCATTTCTAATAGTGCATTTTATTCCTAAATACTTTTAAATAACGAAAACATTTTGCTTTTCGATTTCGAACGCTTTTTTACCGGTTCCGCAAATCCTGATTCTGTAAAACAAAATCCTGTAGTATTTTTATTGAACTAAAACTATTTTTATCAGTTATCTCATACCATTATGCAATATTCAAATAAAGACGTGTTAATCTAAGAATAAAAAAATAGTTTGACGCTACATATTACATGGTGTTACTATTGCGACATTTGACAGTGATTAACTTGTCGTGGTGTGCTTTGTTGCTTGGTGTGTCTCAGTGTACTTTTGATTTTTTTCTAGCTGCGTATCACAAGCTTTAAGAAAATTGCTGTCTATAAATCTCTCAGACTTTTAGATTATATATGTATACGGTAAGTCAGATATTTTATAACTAGGGTTTTTAAAACAGGAATTTTTTTAAATTTCTGGAGTATGGGGTAACCAAAAGAGTTAACTTGAGACTATGGTGTTTTGCTAATATTCGAAGATGTTATGAAACACTATATGTGGGTTCAGCTTATTTAAAACCGTGTAATTAAATCCAGATTTCTACTGTTTCTGAAATATCTGAGGTTATTGCAGATATGATTTAAATTATATGCCTCAGAGCTACATTTCTAAGAGTTTCCGATAAACGAGTCACAAAATAATCAGAGAATATCATGACGAATATCAAAATTTAATAAAATGTATCAGAAACCAAAGAATAATCCTACAGTCAGTTTAAATTAAACTACTTTAGGTAATCGGAAAAAAAAGTCTGTTTGATGTAAGCTCCTGTATATATAAACACTTTCCTTTCTGGGAATGCACCTCACATTTTGTGTGCCAGAACTAGAGTGTAATTTCTCAGACTAAAGAGGTAAACGGTTAATGACAATAGGATCAATAGATATTAAAACAGCAAAGAAAATTATGAGCAGCACTGAAAGATGTGAAAAAGAATTTTTGATACAAGATAATTATTCTTTCATCAAAAAACTAATGTTTTAATAGATTATTCGACATCTAAAATTCTCGTCCCGGATGGTATTGGGACAATCGGTAGTTCTTTTAACCCTCAAATCGACAATCTACTTCAACCAACACCGAAACTAAAACAAAAAGTCAGCTGCAACGTTTTATCTACCTTCACTTGAACTATCACTTGACAGAAGAGGAGTACCAGACATAGCTGCTGCTACTATTGCAAATGTCTTATAAGATATGAGTCTTATTTCTGATGATAATAAGAGAATTATAATTGACAGAATGACTTTAAGAAGACGAAGAGAGAATAAAAGAAGCAGTTTGAGAAACATCAAGAAAGACGAAATGAGTTAATTTAAAAACAGTTCTATTTTGAACTGTTTTTAAAGAAGCTGTAGAAAAGATTCGCCATGGAAACTAAAGCACAGGGGAAAAAAATGTTCTTCGGAAAATGGTTCAAGAAGAAAACATACAAGAGTTGTCTTAATACAAGAGCCAGGATCAAAATATTTCGGCCAAATTTCACTAAAATCTTCCTTTGTAATAATATAGCGATTGATATGATGTATTTCCAAAATAATAATATTGATTAATATATTGAGAGTGTTAGAAACTAGACTAGAAAGACCTAACAGTGGATCAATATATTTGCTTGCTACATGCAAACGAGCTACCCTCTAGGCAATTGCTTCAGCAGCTTGATCGGCAAATTATGGGTCCCAAAATTCTAAAGTGTTTTCTAGACCTGCAAGTAAAGAACTTGGAAACTGTGAAGATTTAAACATTATAAACTATAAAAAAAGATTAATGTTGACTGTCACAGAATGATTCAGTGGCTTGAGTACGGACCTGAAATACTTGCTCCAGATTTGTAAAGCGGTAGCAAAGCGGGATATTTTCAAAAGACTTAACCAAAAAGAATCACGGAAAAAACAATCACTCTTGTCGGTTAACAACGGTCAAAAAATTTTTGCGTTTATATGTGTCCTGTAAAACTGACGAAAAATTAAAGGTTCTTGACAAATGTGCTATTAAAGTTTATGGTGCTCTAGCAATGATGAATACCTCCATGTGTAAGAAATGATTAAATACTCCATCTGCCTCAAAATGCAGTACCAAGTCATAGCTTGGCCAGTAATTTAAGGGAATGCCTCATTTGGCAATCATAAAATGCACTGAAGAGCTAATACATTATGACCACCTACTCAATAACGCGTTGCGCATCCTTTGGCCTTCAAAATAGCTGCAACTCGCCTGGGCATGGATGCCACTTTATGGTAGATAACTAGAGACAGGTTGTACCAAATATTTAAGTTACGGTCACACAAAGTCGAGATATTGGAGCATGTGTATTGTCATATTGGAGTGTATGAGCGCTGAGCTGCTAGGGAGGGGGAGCTGCTGTTCTCCTGGAAGGTTACGTATCCTGACACGAACATCGACGTGATGAAGGAGAAACCGGGATTTATCCGACCAGGAAGCTCCTTTCCACTTATCTATGATCTACTCTTGATGTTCCCGCGGCCACTGCAGACGTAGTTAACAAAGACGTTTGGTAAGAAGAGACACAAGAGTGGGACGTCTGTTTCGCAGTCGCACATAAAACAGCATTCATATTTCTTACCCGAAAACATTTGATTTGTTCATGCTTTCCTTCACACTCAAGCAGTAGAAAGATACGTGAAAATGGTTACAGAAGCCTCGTCCGTTGTAGTGGCTGGGTCTGTAGCTAGAGAGGGTTTATCTTCAGAAAGTAGAAGTCTCGTCAAAAGTTCAGAAAGTTGAAGTAGCTCTAAAAAGAACTGCGGGCTCGCACACCGAATAGCTAATATAAAAAAGGTGGGAAGATGGGTAGAAATTTTTATGCAGCCACCTTATTGTGTGACTTTGGGGTAGAAACTGCTTAGTGTAAGGATATTTGAGTCAAAAGCAGCGTTTCTTTTCTAAATTGTAAAAGTTGACTCCCTTTCAGATGCGGAAAATAAATTAATTTTCATATAAGTGTTTTGTTTGTGGTCTTGTCATATAAGGGCCACCCAAATGAAAGTGGCACTATAGGTTGTTTGAGAAATGGTTTAAGGGTATTAATAAAAATTAGTATGCAAAAGAAAGAAATAATGCAGGCGTAACAGATAGGCTAGAAAAAGTCCTCTTGTAGTTTGAAACAAGTGTCTCAGTGGTCAGCGAGATGATGGATACGTGGGTGAAGAAATTCCGGGGAAAGGGGCAACCTTTCATGCAGTATTGTGTGCACAGTTCCTTTGCTCATAGACATCTCCTCTATTTCGCAAGTGGTGGTTCCCCGATGCATTCTCACGAGACGGGCTACAGCTATAACTTTTTCCTTGGTGATAACCACATGCAGTTGACCAAGTCATGACTTGCCGTCAGTACTGCTTATTTCACAACATAAATCCCTACACCATTGGAAAAATGATCTGCGTGACATAAACTCCATAGAATACGTATTTTGCATCATCATCTCTTGAAAATTAATCGTGCTACTTGCAAAGGAAGTGTGCAAGGAAGTGAAATGTCTATGAGCAAAGGAAGTGTGCACACAATACTGCATGAATGGTTGCCCCTTTCCTCAGAGATTCTTCACTCAAGTATCCATCATCTAGTTGACCGCTGGGACACTTGTTTCAACCTAGAAGGTGACTTAGTCTGGCCTATCTGTTACCCCTGCATTACTTCTTTCTTTTGTATACTGATTTATATTAATACCATTAAATCATTTCTCAAAACACCTGTAGTGCCACTTTTATTTAGGTGATTGTTCCGATTATAAATTAATGTCAATGTACCGATTAAAATTTATGTAGAAATAAACTTAATTCTTTATTGATTAGACACTCTTTTGTTGGGCGTTGGTATCGTTGAGCAAGTTGACAAACCGCTATTATTATTTAAGATGTAACCGTGAAACATTCCTCTACACTCGTATAGTGGAGAAATATTTGCCGCTGACGATTCGAACACTGGCTGAAAGAGATTATCGTTCCCGATACACATTCGCCAGCGAAAAAGCAAGACGAAAACTAAGTTGTATCGCGATCGCACGCTGTAATAGAACGTCTTATTCACTCGAAGTGCGACAGTCGAACGCATATATTAACTGTATAATCTGCAATTACACTATATAGAAAACACTTGGTGACAAAACAATCAATAGACGTTCCTGTATAAAACTCGAACCAGTACGATTTTACGTTTAGAGTCGCGATACGTAAATCAGATGAAAATCACGCTTCTAGGACCGTTTCTTTATTATATTTCATAACGCATTATATACATTGTATTTCACACAGCAAAATCTACAACTTGTTCCTTTACTTTTCATACACATATATACGTAAACTTCTTGGTTATAAAAAATGATAAAATAGGGTTACAAAATAATTAGCACACTACGTGGGCAGAGGCTCAAACAAGACACTGCGGTCTAGGAACAGTACCAGCGGCCTAGGAACTGCCAGTTATTCTTTTTTATGAATCAGTGCGAAAAGTGGGTGTGAAGAAAATAATAAAATAAAATAGATAGCAACTGCACATTTGATTAACATAGCTGACGGCAGGAAATCGAAATGATTTAAAAGTACTACATCGCCTTACAAATGAAATGGCTAAAGGGAAATTTGAAAGCTTTAAAAACAGTTACTGTTAAAAACTTATAATTAATAAAATTTAGGATAGATTATTAGTTTAAATTTAGACAAAAGTAATTAGCATTTGTATTAATAATTTTTCATAAAAATATGCACGTTCTGTCAACGTGACAGAGACCATTATATATAAAAAAAGAAGAAGAAATCACATTTACATGTCAAAACAACAAATCATTTTTACCTTATACTTAAGTTCCTTCCTAATTCGTATTTATGGATACTAATTTCTAGTTTTTAATTTTACATGATAATCAGTTAATAGTTTTTTAATAATAAGCTCTGTGGAAATTATATTGATTTTACAGACGATTAAATTGAAATTTCTTTGTTTGAGCTGATAAAATTTGAAGAAACTTTGCATTTAGATAATAGATTTCTGCTGTCTGTATTATACAAAAATGATTATTTTCAAACCATGTATCAGGTCTTAATGATAACTTCTCAACAACTAAAATTAGTTTTTAAACTAATCACTATTGACAAAACTATAATTAAATACAGTCGAGATTTAAATATTTTAATATTTAAATCTCGACTAATGGGATATTTTGCGAAACTAAAATTTTGAAAAACTTCAAACTAAGGGGAAGCATTAAAAGGGTAATGCCTAAAAAACAATACAATAAAATAAAATACTTTCTCATTTAAAAAATAATAATTATAATACTATGAAAATATTCTAGTTTCCTTTGGACACTGCATGAATTAATGGCCTCTATATCATTCTCAAATGCTCATGCTTTTCTAACACAGACATCTAGAATCCCATACTTTGAAATATCTCAAACTTATGGGTTAATTACGAATTAAAGTGCTTATAACATTTACAAGCTGACATGTGAAAGCGTGACGAAGAATTTACTTGCAATGAACTCGTGAAAATTGCCCCCAGCTTAAAACAAAGTGAGCTAGCGTTGCATTTAAGCAGTAGCTAATTCAGGCATCCTACCAAAAGTGCAGCTAAGTGTTTAATGAGAATTAAATACTTAGCTGCACTTAAATTTTCCGGTAATCATAACTGTTTCGAATTTTGATTTACACGCCAATGCACGACTCAGCTTTCATAAATTATATTTATGATTTATTTTTACATGTAACTACTAACTGTAAAATTTACGGCGAATTCTTTTTTACCCAGTTTTATATTACGTAATGAGATTGTGTAATATAGTTATATTAAATCTGCAGTCGGGAAAATCTTATAATTTTTTATCGCAATATTGAAAAACACATTTGTACTGAAAAACATTTAAGTAAAAAAATTATTCGTGATAAAATTAATGAAAATTTTCTGATGTGCGTTCGTATCTTGGAAAATAGTTTATAATTTGCTATCACTATTAACGAAATAGCTCTGAAATATTCAGCAGTTTGCGTATAGTGGCGAAATATTTTATGTTGAGGATTCGAAGAGTGACTTCTTACCGTGTCCCATACACAAGCCAGCGAAAAATAAACAGAGGGAAGAACACATGGTCGCATCAGGGTAACTACCTATAAAATAAGCATTTCTTGTTCACTCAAAACCGACAGAATTCCATGTGTAGAGTCACAACCCACAAACCGGAAGATCACTACTCTGCGAAACATATTTATTTTCTTTCTAATACTTCGTACTACATTGCATATAATTTTTCACATAGCAAATTTAAAAACTGGTTTCCTTTATATTCACACACGGATATAAAATTCTTGATCAGTAAAAATGGCAAACTATAGTCACAAAAGCTGCATGCATTTGCACACTGAAAAAGAAGAAAAAAAAAAAAAGAAAAACAAGCTATTAGCGTCATTGCAGCCTATGGGAAAAAAAGGCGAGGCAGCAGAAAGAAACTGAAGATAGCTAATCTGACTTTAAAACAGGGCTTCGAACCATAATTTTTTTTCGTTCCGGTTCAACTAAAAAAAATATTGGTTTAGTTCCGGTTTTCTTTCCGCCAAAAACAATGGTTTTCGTTTTTTGGTTCAGTTCTGAAAGAATAATCTTATTTTATGTATTTGTACTAAAAACATAATTCAATCATGAGTGAAAAAAAGGTAATTCTATCGAAATTCGTTCTATCAAACAGAACAAATAGATTTTAAAAATTAACATACAGGTACTTACATGATCAGCAATATCAGAAATTCAATATCGGAAGACAGACCCGTATGAGTCCTTGGCGAAAAAGGTGACCGCCACGGGCGCAACTCAGTTTGCAGCGCAAAACAGAAGACTAGAGTACCGATTTAGAGTTACACGTGATTTTTCATTTATTCTTTAATTGACTATTTACTTCTAGTTGACCATTGTACTTACTCTCCATTAATTAATGCCGACTGTCTCTAGCCTTTTTACGTCTACTGATCAACTAGGCAGAGACACGTATTATTTATTACGCGTACATCACAGTCCCTTTCTTCCTTAGAGCGGCAGTTTATTTTTAGTTAAATTTAGAGGAAAATAATTAACACTTATACTTATTTTTTTTAAATATGCATTTTGTGTATTCACAAGCGACAACATGTTTTGCTTCTCAATTTGCGACACGCTATCACCTCAATATTATATTAAACATTAAGTAGAAACGTAATTGCGATGTCTTACGATGTGATTTTTTTTTCTAAATAAATTGAAATTCTCGATTAAAAAAAATTATAGCTTCATGTTACACATAATACTAGTAATTAGCATTTAAAACATAAAGTATTTGAAAGCATTAAAATTTTACGTAAATTTGAAAACCATTATAAAATTAAAAATATTACTTAAACATTTAAAAAAGAATTTAGAGAGCTTTTCATAGCTTTCATTTTGTGTTTAATTATTACTAAGATATTATGAAAAATGTATCAAATGTATAAAGAATAAAGGAGAAATTCTATTTTAATATAAATTGAAATGAAAGCAACTATTAATAAAAAGTTCATCTTTTACTATAAGTTGAAAGCAAAGCAACTGTTAATTAAAACTTTAGCAGCAGCGTACATTAAAAAGGCTATTACAAAATGCTTTCTGTGTTTTAACTGGTAAAGCGCAATAAACATGTTTGACAGTAACATAAGAATTTTAAACCTAAAAATCAGTAACTATACAGTATCAGTAACTATATAGCTTTAAAAACATACGTACAGTTTTCTATTAGCCTTACTTATGTTTTATATAACGTTGTTATTTGACTTATTTCTATCACAAAAAAAATCATTTAAAAGGGGTATTAATGCTTCGATCAGATATCGCATCATAGCACCAGAATGTGGAATTTATTTTTATTCAAATAAAAGCAAACGTATTTCATGAAACAGACGATTCCTCAATTTCTTTATCAGCTGTGGAATTTTGGAGAAGACAAACTAAATTTTTTATTCAGAGTCAAAATCGAAAATTTAAAAACTAGTACTTTTATTTGACTATATAAAACCGTTACATTGATTATAAACCTATCTACTCAGGTATTGTATTCATCTGTAAATCAAAACATAACCTGCTGAATTTTGAATATTCTCAAAGCGAATGTACTATACATTATTTATAAAGTTTAGAACAAATTTCCTAAATGTTTCAGAGTTTTTGAAATTGAATTCAAAGTGCTTAAAGCTTTGGTTTTTCCTACCATAAATTATGCCATGCCATAAAAACGGAAAAGATTTATTGACGACATTCTTAGAGGAGGGGAGTTCTAGAAAGTCCATCGCAAATGACCAGTGATATTATGATTTTTTCCCCCAGTAAATATGAAATAGTGCATCGCCATAGCTATTCGGAAGTTCTAGATTTAAGGTTATTTATGCAGCGTATACACTTTTTAAATGCTTTTATGTTTGCTTGTGGGAAATGAGCGAAACTGGTATCATGTGTATGAATTATTTAGGTGTCGCATGAGATCATACTATTGTATACCTGTGTTAAATTTAGAATTACTTTCATCCTTAAAATGACAAAGAAAATCCGTCAATGGATACAAATAGTTAATGTTATTTGTCTTTGGGAACTGCAAATTTAAGAAGTCATTGTAACTCATACCAAAGAAAGGTTTGTAAAAATGGACATTTTTTTAATATTAATTACTTTTTCATAGTTTAAATAAATGTGAAACTTTTGTAACTAAAAAAAAAAATTATTTTTATCTTATTGTTTTCACTCAGTGATTCTCATACTTTTCTCAACAAAATTTTTGTTCGCAATGTCTCTAGCAAAAATATTTTACATTTTTAAATTCAACTTGTAGATTTTTGTTTTTACACGGACACGTACCTCTTAGATGTACACATAACTATCAGAAAAACGTTGTCATAATTCTCCACTAATGGTAAAATTTATTCCACTGCTTTCTTGGGGTAATTATGAACACAACATTAAATTCATGAGGGCTTCAGTAGTAAAATTTTATTGAGAAATGTTCAGAAAAGATTAAAGTTATTCTTCAATTTATTAAAGCAATATTATTTTTGTTCAGAAAGTTGAAAAATTACTAGAAACCGGTCATAACTACCCTCTCCTTCATTAAGGTAATCCAAATGTGCATAAACAAGAGATTAGCTTGCAGTTATTTATCTTCCTTATTAGAAGACATTTTCAAAGCTGATCATATCTATGTCTTCGTTGGAGCTTTGTTCAATACAAACACGCTCAAGATCAATATTGCACAAATCTCAGTATCGTCTGCATGCACTAGAATACGTTTTTGCTCCCCAAAGGCAACAGTTTGTTCTAAGGAAGCAAGTGCATCTTTCATCACGCATGTATTACTCAGAAGGAGTTTATGAAATTAATCTATCAAATTCAAGTCCACACAGTTACCACCTCCAATCGCCACATTTCAATTCCTTACATTGTTAGCAAGTAGGGACTGAATCAGAACATCGCTAAACGCCTTGCAGCTGCCTCAAACTATAGAAGACAAGTGTCGATGGTACTGTTTAATATGCCTAGTGTAACATGCATTAAAGCAGTTTCAATATTCATGTGGATTGGATATTAGGAAGACTTGTGAGTAGAGAAAAGACCAGTAAATTGTGGTTGCTTATTATTTTTGATTATCAATAATAATTTTCAAGATAGCACACATAATACTGATTTGAGTTTTCATATAACATATCACTGGTAAAACTGATGTGTATCGTTACAATTTGATGAGTTACTTTCATAACGTTCGATACCCTATTTAGACTAGAAAATGCCTTTTGATAACTTATTTATAAAATGGTACAAACTTTTTTTTTCAACGTGAATTCACATTTTCATGAACATGAATTCATCAACATGAATTCCCATTTGCATAACTCATTTTTTTTCTATGTACATACATGCGTGTGCATTTATGCATCTGTATGTCTTACGTATTCATCTCTGAACTAGTTTATTATAAAAGCATTTGAAACTAACAGTCAACTTCAAAAAAATCAGCCATAAGCAATTTTTGTAAAATATTCGTATTTTTATATTGAGAGATAAAACGTTTACAAATCAGCATTTTTAAAAACTGTTAGTTTCCTTATGTATTTCTTTATAAACTATATGTTGTATGACACATGGAAAGCTCTTAATTCTAAAAACTATTTCAACAAATTCATAAAATAGGTTTTCTCTATAACTATGTACCTTACTTTGAACATCAGCAATGATTACTTAATATCCATTCAAAATAATGTTTCATTATTAGATAGTTTTAATGAAATATATTATTTACAATGAAATATTCTACATACACACCTTTTGCTTCGCATATCAAAGGCATATTTTGAAATATTATTTGAGATACGTTACAAATTCACATCTTAGCATTAGCTTTAAGCAGATCAACAATATGAATATTTGAAAACGTTTCTCGCTTACGAAATTCCATGAATGCACATCATTACTTTCAATTGGTAGTAATGCTTTACTTATCTTTTTTATGGTGACTACTCTGTGAAATGCAAGTGTCTTAAATCATGATAATATAATCTTTAATCACTTTCTATAGTGAAAAAATAAAAATAAAAACTTTTTTTGCATTTCATCACTATATGTATTGCATGTGCGTAAATATCTATATGTATTGCATAAGCAATAATTATATAAAATTCGAAAAAATGCGCAATCGTAAATCAGAAATGTACTCATAGAAATGAAAAAAATGACCCTGCAAAAATTAAATTAGGTAATTCATAAAAAATAATTAACTAATTAAGTAAATGTACATGCCGTTCTCAAGACAAAGCATTAAACATTAAATTACGTTCCACGTAAAGTTTGGAGTCCGTTTAATAAAGGACAATTTTACAAAGATTCGGAATCATGCATTAATTTGATTTACATATATTAATTAAACAATTTAATAATTTCAGTTTTTAGTAAATTAATTATTTTATTGAATTATCTTACTTGAAGTATTATTTAGTACATTAATCAGTTGAGTTTGCAATAACTAGTTTCTTGATATATATTCTCCCCGATGCATATTAAAAAGTTACAAAAAATACTTATGTATATCTGCCAATGAATACATCGTAAAACATAGGATGACATCAGAATGATTGTTGCTAAATATATGTATAATACATAACTTTGCTATTATTCATGTTTCCATTCCATTATTTTACATTATCCATCACACTCCATAGAAATAAATTTTCGTTAAAAAGAATGACTCGTAATTAAGCAGCATTTAAATCTAAGGAAGAAACAATGTGATGCTTACCCTCGTCTAACAGCATTGTTAACACTTCAAATACAACACACGTGCGAATATGAACGCATTAAATCGTCTCTACTTTACAAAATATGTTTATTAAAGAAAAAAAACACCGCTTACTAAATAACGCTCAAGCCAAGTTGAAAACATTTTAAGTTCACTTGTAAGTTCGATTGCCCAGTCGAGATGATTACGGGAGATGATGTCATCAATCACAGATAGTCATTTTGCTGCGCTACAATCACATCCCCCAACCGTCATCATCAATGAAGCTAGAACTAATGAGTTTTTAAATAAAACAAAACTTTGTTGCTTTAACTCGAAGCACTTTTGCACGATGAACTCTTTCTGCCTAGTTACGAATGAAAAAATACTTAGCTGAAATATATTTGCCAAGATTCGGATACGGCGCTAATTATGAATATTTGCTTCTCCCTTGTTTTCGCGCAAATTACCACGGTTTTATGCTTGTCCGGAGTGCATATGATTAGCATATTTTTAAATTAAACGGGATAATTTGTTTCACCACGGATATATGGGTATTATTATGAATATTCCGGAACATTGGTTAAAAGTTCTTTTGAATGTGTGTTAGTTAATTGTGAGATTTGTGATTGTGCAGTACATATCGCGTGTTATTAACTGATTGCATTAGTAGATAAAAATTTCATCTTTTAACATTAAAAATAAAATATTTTACATAAATATTTCACAATTAATGACTTCTTTTATCTTTGATAAATAAGTACTCATATTAGAAGATTTCTTACAAAGTTCATACATACATATGTGATTTATACTACAGTTAGCTGATTAATCATTTTGGCCTAAAAATATTTTATTTAAAAAATTTAGATATTGGGCGAATTTTCAGATTTAAGAATAGTTAACTTTTAAAATAAATAAAAAACTTTGTGAAAAAACACACATAAGATGTTACTTGTAAGTTCACTTACAAGTAACATCTTATGTGTGTTTTTTCACAAAGTTTTTATTTATTTTATCGTATCACCAGTATTTTGAGTTTTTTTTCCGTAGTTAACTTTTGTCTTGCATATGGCTCATTCTCAAAAAATGTCACAACTTCCCCGTTCCATGCAGTTTATTTTATTCCAGTAATTTTACATTATAATTTTTAATAAATCAAAAGATAATTTTTTATTTCACTACCCAGTTACATTAAAACATGACGACAAAAAAAATTACTTTTTATGCAGTTTTATGAGAGCATTAAAAAATGGCAACAATGACAGGTTTTTTTTCTCTTCTAAAATTTAAGAATATAAATGAATAAAGTAAATCAGTAAGATCCAAATCAAAATAGACGGTAGTTGTTTTATTGAAAAGTTATTCATGAATAAAAAATTACAACTGATTTCTAAAAAGCACAACTATAGCTGTACTGATAGACTCAAAACAGGTTTTACCAGGGATTTCAAGAAAGAGTCTTCTTAGGTTTCTGAAATACAGAAACGTCGTGTTTTAATCAATCATAAATAAATAAATCTGCCCAACTTTAACGTTTATAAATAAACTTCTGCAAATCTCATCGGCGCTGCCACGTCGGTTAATTTAAAATGTACACCTTGCATCAATGATAAAAAAATATAGAGGGAAAACATCCAGCTTCGTAAAATTTCCCCCAGATTAAAAACTTTACTTTTTTTTTTTTGGTATTGCTACAGGGGTCGTTTTCTGTGTGGACAGAGATGAAAATGGGTCACTTAGGTGGATTTTCGCTATGCTGTGACCGGATAAGTGGATATTTTAATGCTCGGAGAAAGTAATAAAACTGTCAGCTTCATATTCTCATATCTGGTGCCGATGTTAAGTAAGCTTTAACTAAAGTACTGAGACGTAACGGGAAGAGAGGGAAAGCAGTCTTCGATTTGAAACTGCCACTTAAAAGTGTATGTAGTGAATAATTTCAACATTCTTTCATTGGATCATTAAAAAGGTTAGTCTCTTAGTCTCCGTGCAAGACTTCGTAATTTTTAGTTGTTTTAAAACATGTTTTAGAATTTAGGTGTCATAACTAATGCTGTAAGAAAAACAGTTTGTTTCTGTTTAGAAGTTATAAAAAATATTTATCACATAAAACAAAAGATAGGAATAACGAATTTTATAACCAATATAAGTATATGAAACTTACTGGCTACCATAAATAAACGCTAATTTATTTATGTATAAACTTATTCACCTTTATGCATTTGATCTTCATGCATGAGATACTTATTGGAGAGGGAAACAATATGCTAACACCAGTTTCACTGAGCATCAGAAGTGAATCAGCTCTAGTATCACTTAAACAAAGGAAACGAACAAATTAATGACGCATTACACCCACAAAGAATCGCAAATGAAACGGCAGTGTGTCCTGCTCAAGTGTTTTGATCAGGGTATAAAAGCATCTGAGTTGTGTAGTTAGGACTAAGTGATTAAAACGAAAGCTTTCCGATGGAAGCAGTAATTGTCACAGATCGCGGAAGCCAGATAGTTCAGCAGTGACATCAATGAAGTGAGTTCAAAAGCTGTATCTGTAAAAAAATTTGCTCAGCACTTTAATGGTTACCAGGCTTAAATGCTTTATTGTAATAAATTTAAATTGTGTAATACATGCACTTTTACTTTTCTCTTTAACCTCTGAAGCAATTAAAATTGTTAAAATTGTTAATATTTCTATCGAATGTGTAGTGCAGAAATTTTTTAATAAAACAGTATTTTCAATAATAGTTTCTTTTTTTGTGACTACACTGGACAAATCAATGCTGCCTTTCAATTAAAACAAAATGACACAACCAATTACGAAAAAGGAATAAGATTGATCGAAAATAATAAGCTTTATTTTTTAAATTACGATATAGTGTGGTTATAAAATAAATTACCCTATTCAGACCCCTCTAGAACCCGTTCTGTTTATCGGATTTTGATGAAACTTGGTATATACGTTATATCGACCATGGGGAAAAGATTTCTGCAATAAAAAATAGTTCAAATTCTGACGAACAAATGGCGTTCTTCAAAGATTCCTCATGCAAATTAGTCATACCTATGAAGAGACTTGCAGTCAGATCCAGAAAATCATTCTGCTCTTACAGAAGAAAGATCCAGCTTTACTCGTAAAATTATCTTATCGAAACGGCAGTAATAGCTTAGTTGCACTGCGTGAATATCGTCGTTTAACGGGATTGCGAAAAGAGTCCATGTCAAAGAATGGTTTGAAGAAGATGATAGTGAAATTTGTGAAGATACTGGAGGCTTGCGTATGCTGTCAGGAAGAGGTCGAAAACCGGTTGCTAATGAAATTGTCGAAGATTTCACTACTGCTGTGGTAGAATCATGTAGTATCCTGAACTTTTTCGGAAACCTGGCCTACTCGTTCACCGGATTTAAATCCTTTTGATTTGTGGTTGTGGGGATACCTAGCAGACCGAGTTTAAGGAGGAGGGATTAGAACTTTACCAGAGTCGAAAGCCAGCATTATGAGCCATGTTGCTAAAATCCCTCGAGACTTTCTTGAACAGCCATTGAACACGCTATAATGTGATTTCAAGATGCAGTTGATGTCAATGGAAAGCACGTTGAGCACATTCTGTGATTGAATAAATTTTAATAATTCTGGCAGATTTTTTTCCCTTTTTTAGGCGCCACAATTCACCCTGGTGGTCAAAATTTGAACTACTTTTTTTGTAGAAATCTTCTCCCAATGGTCCGTATAACAGTTTTGAAATTTTCTAAGTATCTTTTATTTGCTGATAATCTGAAATTATTTAAAGAGATACGGTCTGTTAATGATGCTTGTCTTTTACAAAGTGATCTTAATAGTTTATATGAATGGTGCACTGACAACAAATTACTTCTTAATATTATGAAATGTAGTATTGTTAGTTATTCTCGTAAATCTCAAACTTTAATTTATTCATATCATATTAATAATCTTCCTTTATTTCGTTTGGATTCTATTACTGATTTGGGAGTTGTTTTTGACAGGAAACTTGATTTTTCAATCCATATCAGTAACATTGTCTCTACAGCTTGCAAAAAACTTGGTTTACTTAAGTGTAAAACTAAAGACTTTTTATGCTTTAAAAACCTTATACTTCAGTTTAATACGCTCTAATCTTGAATATTGTAGTCTTATTTGGGATCCGTATTATAAAAATAAAATGAAAATTCTTGAGCGGGTGCAGACTCAGTTTGCACGCTATTTATATTAGAAAAGTAATTCTATTTACATTCCGAATATTTCTTCATCTTACTTGAGAAGTGTTTTTGGTCTTTCTAGTTTAAGTTCTCGTCGTGATCTATTTTGCTTATTATTTTTTTTATAAAGTTGTCAATAATATGGTAGACTGTAGTGATATTCTTCAGAGTATTTGTGTAAATGTATTGAACAGGTCTCTCAGTATTAGTCATTTATTTGTGGATCCAATTGTAAAATATAATTACATTTACTTTTCGTTATATAAATTTTATCTAACGTTATAATAAGTTTTCTTTGGATTTAGATATTTTTAACATGCCTTTTAATTTCTTTAGAGTTAAGTGTTTTCAACTTTTGCAGTCATGACTGGTATTTATTTTATCTTTGTATTTTATTTTATTTTTTGATTTTGTCTTATGTAATTTGTCCTTTTATATGCATCCCTGTAAATGGACATTAATCTGTAGTGTGCATTTCTTTTATAAATAAATAAATAAATAAAGTAACGTTTATATACCAAGTTTCATGAAAATACGATAGGCAAAACGGGTTCTAGAGTCTTCGGAATAGGGTCACTTACTTTATAACCACCGTGTATAACATTGCAAACATATACCTACTCATGTGAGCATGCAAAGCAATCTTTGTGCATAAAGCCTCTAAATACACTAACGTTTCAGCGAATATTTTATCAATAATTAGTGTATAGTAATTTTTATATTCATGTACGATACTTCTAAAAGTTTTTGGGAGGCAAAAAAGAATTGTGCCTTTAAAGCTAGTTTTGAAACAACATAAAGAGTTTAAAATATCTTTTAGTTATAAATTTCAACTATCTATATTTGCTGTGATTTACTGCAAGTGTATTACAGAAAATTTTGAATAAGAAGATTTTTAAATAAATTTTGAAGTACTGTCTTACTTTGCGGTTAAATGCTTTGCGGTTTTTTTTTTAAGATTTTTATCGATAACTCGAACTTTTGTATACGATTAATACCACTTTTACTCATGAATATGTACTACAAAGAACAAAAATTATGGAATCGCCACTGATCAGATGTCTGATCGAATTTTATTTTACGTGTTAAAATGTAAAAAGTTAAGAAATTTCCAATTACAGGTGTATGATTCATTTACATTTGATAAAAAAGTACCACTTTTTATATATATCATCTTACCTTACATCTTAAAACCAAACTGTGTGTGAGAAACAAATAAATAATAAGCACAATGTAATAAAGGAAACAGAATAGATTCGTAAAATAATAAGATATAGGAAAGGGCTACAGCGTGAACTTTAACCATAATCTCTCGTGAACCGAACAGATTGATACTTTTGATTCAGTTAATTAAATATTTTATGTTTGTTTAAACGGAAAGCTTATAATTAAGGAAATTAAATAAGAAAAAGGACTTTAAAAGTGCACTAAGCCATTGATTTTCTCAGTCTATAGTTGCAAAAGTGTAGTTAAAATATAAGGGGCAGTCAAAAATGAAAACGCGACTGATGGGTGAAAAAAGTAAATAAACTATAATTTATTTCAAAAGTAATCACTGTACCTTTAAATGCATTTGTCCCTCAGTGAGACAGCACGATCATTCTCTTCAATGAAAACTATTTGTGGCTGCCTACGTAACCCTAATTCATGCCTTGACATATGGACTAGGTGTCAAGGCGGGCACCACTTTCTCCGAAAAAAATAGACAGCCACGAACATCTTTCTTGAGAGCTTTAAAATTATGGAAATCGGGTATATATTTCGAATGTATAAGGGCTTCCCAGCGAAACTCGATCATGGTCCACAGAGTCTTCAGTCGATTAGTCTTAATAGTAAGAAACACATGAGAGGGCATTAACGTAAAACAGAATAATGGCACCAAACGCCCAGCCGGCTGTTGTCGGCCGGACATCATTCTGTTTCATGATAATGCCCGTCCGCGTGTTTCCAAGGCAAACTGGCATTTGCATCGAACGAAGAGAATCATGCTTAGGTACAATTTAGGTTACACAGGCAACGACAAACTCCATGACAACAGTGACCGTCTTGTCTTACACTGGAATAAATGTATTACTATTACTGTGATTTCTTTTGAAATAATTAATAGTTTATTTTTTCCCAGAGTTTCCCCCCCCCGTTTCATTTGACTATCTCTTATAGGTGAACGATAGAACTGCATAGAATAAAATTCACACATCACGTTCGAAATTTTTAATAGTAATCTTCATAGCCAAATCGTCTTTCATAGGTGAGATAAATGAAGGGTTGGGTATAATTTTATTAAAAATCGGACATAAGACCTTAGTCATCAAAATATCTCCAGTCGAAGGTTTTTTTTCATGAAATAAACTGTACGAAGTCAACTTCATATAGTAATATTTTAAAGTGAGATTATAAAGAAGGGGTTGTAACAATAATTACATACTTTTAAAACTCATTCATACTGACAGTGTATTAAAAGTATTTTTAACGCTACCTGTTTGGAAAGTAACGTTTTTTTGAATAAATTTTAAATTAGTATTTTCAATGGATCTACTTATAGTTAAATATAGTAATATGACAACGCTAAAATACTTCTTTCTCAAATATTTACTGCCTTCTTGTAAGTGGTTCTAGAATTAGAATAACATGAGAGTGGATCTCGCACAAATTCTGTAATTTAACGCTGATTTCCGCCTTGGTTTCTTTTTCAGGTTTTTTTTTAAATTAAAACTTCAGACTTATACAACTTAGATGCATCATTTCTTTCTTGTGTAAACGTTATACAGAAATAACAGTATGATATACCCTTACCCTAAATATTAGCCACAGTCTTGTTGATGTGTGTTCTTTTGTATGATATATTATGTAAATTAACTTGGCTATAGTTTTACACATAGAATTGACTCTAATGTTTACATATACAGTTTTTCTTTTGTTTTTGGTCACTTTTGGTTTGATATCTGAAATTAATGTTTATATGTCCTTGTTGAAGTTATTCCATTTTTTTTTCTTCCGAAATCTGTTTTAGCGCTGTACCAGCATTTTTAGCTTACACTTACGTAAAAAACTTACGTCCTTCCATATTTATTTTATAATTGCTTAAAGAACACAATGTTCCATGTTTTGGAAAATTTAACAAATTATAATAAATACAAATCCTTTTAAAAAAATAGTTTCTCTTTAGAAAGTGTTAGTTAATGATGTCAAACTCTGAATAATATAATTTCCACATATGTGAATTTAAACATTATAAACTTCATGAAAAAAATCATTTTTTTTAAATTTAAACATTAGTTGAGATAGAACTTTCATCACACTAAAGAAATTATTTTTGCGTTGCAAGTACTTATTTTGACGAGTAGAAAATTTAAGTTCAAATGTAATGCATAATTGTTTCAATCTATTTTCCTAAAACTAAATATCCACTGATTTCTGGTTTTTACGTCGTAGCAAAACTTCACTGTATATATCCGGTAAATTGTTTCTTGTTTCCAGACCGATAAAAACAATTTTTGATTTAAATAACTTTTCAGCTCTACTAGAGTTGGAGAAAATCCTATCCATGTTTCTAATCCAAAAAAGCTTACGTTTTTACTGAATTTCTTGGAAAGCAAACAAAAACTAGGAAATTCTCAAACAAATATTTGCATGAAAATCCCATAAAAATATTAAATTATCTGTATAATTGCGAAGTAAACACGCATATTGAGTTTCACTAGGCATACTAAAGTAGATTCCCTGTATATCTGCAAACATCTGTGATGGATAGTACATAATTTGTGTATTATAAATATTTTTAACATAGCTTTATTAACCATTAAAAGAATAATGTGGATATAATTAAAGGATTTTACTTCTCCATCAGTGTGAAATCGTAATAATGGCAGCGTTTCAATAATTCGTGCCTATCAAGACAGTTGCACATTCTATGTTTGCTTTCCAATGCATTTCTAATCAAAGCAACGAACTTCTCTCTTTCATGTAAACTTCATGGTTACTATGGTTACGGGTGTACCACGAATTCTTTCGCGATTTTGAAATTCCAAACACTTTGTAAATTTTATTTAATTTCGAAGGAAGACTATCCAGATCGATTGTTTTCCACAAATTTAAGATAAAGCTCACCCAGATAAAATTGTAAATACTATTAATCTTTTTATGAAACAGGACTATTTTATAGTGCATTTTTAATTGAGTTGCTGAAAATGTACAGTCATTTCAAAAACGTTGAAGTTTTAGTTTGAAATACGAAAAAAAAAATATGCCACAAAGGCAAAAATCGGGTTTTTTTTTTAATGTTTTATTGAAAATCTCCATAAAAAAAATCTTATACCAGAACTCTTTTTCGGTTTATCTTCAATGCAGTATTGTGTAGAGAAAATACCCCGATGAAAGGGATATCTGCATTTAAAAAAGCCATCTGACTGTTTATTGTAAATTTTTATTGTAACGTTGCCAAGCAAAAGTAAATTTTTTCATTAAAACAGAATATTCTAATTTTGCATCCTATGTATATTTGTATTTTCCACTTTCGAAAATAAAACAACTTTATAAAATGAAGCAGCAAATGCACTTGCAATCAAATTTTTCATCTTTTGAGCAGTTCAAATTTCGGAAAATTTTACCTTTTAAATTTCAAATATTTAAAAATGCCCGTGACTTTTTTTAAATTCGAAAACAAATCTTTCAACGATAAATATATAAATAATTCATCGATAACGTATTTTATTGTTAATAAAAATTCGTCGTCACTTAATGCCTATTAACGATTGTCGTGAAGAAATTTTACAAATTAGCGCTGTTAAACTTGCAATAAACCTCGTTTGTGCAAAGAAACATCATTTTTTAAATTAATTAATAAAACTATAGCACTACGTCATATTGCATTTGAGTTCACCCGACACATTATGACCCGCTAAAAAATTAAAATGTGCCGTGTTTTTATTTTCTTCCTCTTTTTCTAATTTACTAAAAAGATTATTTGTTTGGCTAGTTCTGGAGAAACTTGACCTACAACGAAGTAAGGGTGATTAAACCATTAATCTTTCTAATCAGTATTTTAAACGACGCTGCAATTCTAATATTTTACAATTAATCTTAATTTGTTTGAAAAATAATGGCTTTAAAATGCATACCTCTTACATACAGCTAAAGTAGTTTTTATATTATTTTGATTAGAGTATGAGGTAGGCTCAGATGTGCACAGAGAATAGAATTAACATAAATTTAAATTAAATACTACAAAAAATTAATAACACACTCTAAAATGTTGGTACAAAAATGCATGAGAATTGCTTCTATTTGTTGCTGCATTTGCTACATCACACGAGCTGTAAACATAAATCCCAGCACTCTTGTTTCGTTTTACGCTTTATTTTTTATATAGCACGTGCAGTAAACACGATTTCGAGCACTTCTGTTTTCAGCAATTTGATACCACGTGGTATTGATAAGCAAGTGATATTAGTCAATGGCCGTACCTTTTTTGAAAATGTCCGTTCTCGACAGATCCCTGAAATGAGGCAGCAATCTAGGGATGCGTACTTCGGAGAAACACCAACAGAGAACAGGATGTCTTGCTGTAACATTTTCGTTTGCTTCCTTCGCAACTCTAGCTTTATTTAAGCAGTACTGTTTGAAAAGTGGAAGAACCTCTTACCCTTAGCAAGTTTTGCAACATCAATATGATAAAGAAGCTTTCAGATGATGCAAGTTTTGAATAATCAATCATAAAAAATTTCTACATACACTTAGTCTTAAGGAATATACTTCGTTATACTATAATACCAAATTCTATAATGAAATCCATCGATGTTTTATTTTGAAAATAATAAATCTTTATGATGAAGTTTTTTACCGTTTTCATACGACGATTAATGTTTCAAATATGTATAATTTTACTCAACCAAAAGTACGCATAATCTAGATGAACTACATCTACATAAAAATATTTGCCTTTTGATGAAATGTGTTTCATTCATTGTAGTATTTGTAACTGTTCAGTATGTGCATAATTTATGTTTCAATAATTTATTTCATTGTTTAATATATAGTTTTGTCCATTTTTAATACTAAATGTTACAATGTTTATTTTTATATTACTACATGGGTTGCATACATTCAGCACCAGATTTTAATACGTTAAAATAGAGATGATATAAAACTGCCTAATTTGATTTAATAGATCGTTCTAATACCAATAAAAAGGAGGACTGTCTAGCGGTTTACAAGGAAACGAAATTAATTGTGTTGTATTGTGTGCATTAAGGCAAACCTGCGCGAGGGGTATCTGCCTCGGTCGGAGGAATTTTCTAAGGGGTTCTAACGCGTATTCACGTTACATCTGGAGAGAACGGAAACGAAGTTAAATCATATTATTTTGGTTACAAGATAGTCACCTTGTAAGAGTAGAAAAAGCATGAGTGCAAATCAATCGTGGTTCAGTGTGGAAAAACCTCATTCTCTTACACACTAAAAAGTGTTTAGTTGAATTTAACAAAATTTGTTTAGTTAAACAGATTGGCAGTTTTGTTTTGTTGATTGGACAAAAGTTTGTTTGGTTCAACCAAATCAATTTAACAAAATGCTTTTAATTTTAACAAAAACGTTTCGTTGAAATTGTTGAACGATTCTAATTGGTCCAATCAATTTACGCATGTGTCAATGGGCGGTGTGAGGCAGACGAAAGATCAGATTTTTCAAAAACAGTTTAACGTCCATTTTATTAATACGTTGAACTATGGGTTATATCAGATCTCCTTCATCATGGACACTGTTCCTCTCTAAGCCCTAGTGTCTTTTTCTGGGGTTGTCCGAACCCACTTGGTGTTTTGTGCCCTCAATACTTTTGACTGATGTATAGATTTAACTACGTGGCAATGTTTTTTGCAATTCAAGCTTACTAATTCTTCCATACCAAGGATATTCAGGAGTACAAAGCCGTTCGCCTGAATGAAGCTAGAAACAACAGACCACACCGAATACAACAAATACAAAATATAATAATCGACTGGGGGTTTACTGAGTTAGTCGAAAGTTTCTGAAGTAAGGCTAATTATTATACCTATTCATTAAAATTAAAATTTTTGTTTTAATTCTTTTATCTGTATCTACATAATTTAAAACAACTCCATATCAGATTTTTCAGACAAAGTAAAGCGTCAGAATCACATCTGGCTTTGCTACAAAATAAATATATATTCAAAATTGATAAGTCATTTAACGAAACGCTTATTTGATTTAATAGACGTTCGCAATGTTTGCACTACTATATAGGGTCATATTGGGATTTACGGGTCACTATGTTTCCTGGGCGAAAATGGTCACTCACTTTACAGCATTAAAAATTGTTTTTACAAAACAGCTAAATCATACCAAGTCATGCTTAAACATTCTATTTTCTTATATCAAGTTCAAAAATAATGTAATTATAAAGCAAATAAGAGAAAAAAAAGACTTTACACTATTACAAAAACATCTTCAACAAAGACTGTCTCTGAAAATCTTGATTTTTTTTTACAGATTCATGCCAGTGAAACATTTTTGATAAAACAATTTTTGTTGGCTGTTTTTATTTGCAGAGGGTCTAAGCTTTTCATACGGGCATACACTTTTTCTTCATTATTTTTTAAAATCAATTTTAAAGTATGCCGATGTATACCCCAGTTTACTGGGATAATTCTTGGTCAGTGATATTTTTTGATAGTTTAGGTGTATTTTATATTTATTTTTGCATAAATAATATTTGCATTTACTATAACTGTTATACTTTAATGTAATATTATACTTTAACTGAGAGGTATAGACAGTACCCCCAAGTGCAAAACGAGCGAATTTGAAACTATTTAGTGATAAAGGACAGTCTAATGACAATGAAAACAAGATTGAAAAAGCTTCAATGAAAAAGTTGCAAAAAAGTTCCTCCTTAGAAGATTCTAAGAAGGTAATAGAGCTGTTTCACCTACGTTATTATCACTACGTCACACCTTAGCAACCAACTTTTTTGGTCAAACATTCCTTCATTTGAGAATGGTCATTGGCCGAAAACGTGCCTTTGTATCCCTAAATATCCGAGTTGACCAAAACAAAAAATTCAGTGACGTCACTTGAAAATACTCTATACAAGAGGTTCACACTGCACGTGAAGACAGAAATACTTTGCTGTGTATTATGATTAAGATGACCAAACGTCCCCAATTTCAAAACTTTTATAAGTTTGCCCCAAAATGTAAAACAAAAATTTTAGACTGAATTTTAATTAAAACAGTTATTTTTTCCCAATTTATGAAGAAATTAATGAAGTTTCCTTTATTTTATGAACGTTAATAAGGCTCTAGTTGAATAAATAGAAGCTATTTTGAAAGGAGCACTTAATTTATAAAGTATCTCTATTCTTCTTTCAGAATTGGGGACACAGCGCTGATTTGTCCCCAATTCTATCTTCAAAAATAATCTTATTATTTAAATTAATTTTTGTCTTAAATACAACACATTAAATAAATAAAAAATCTGTTTGTGTGATAAATAATGGTAATTTAGAACATTATTTACTGTTAATATGCATTACTCTAAAAAAAAGGGGGTGACCCATATTTACCCCATATCTGTAGGTTTTTGAGTGACCCATAATTGCCCACTAAAAAATTCAAATAAAAGTAATAACAATTAAATTTCTGTTAAAGTGATTATTTTAATAATTTCTAAATTATTTAAGCTTACTACGTGCCAAAATAAATCATTTTATCGTTCATACTTTAGAAAATATTAAGATGTTGTTGTTTTTTGACCCATAATTCCCACATATATGACCCTACTTCATTCGTTTTGCGCTTAGCACGGGTAATCTGTTTTATTTTCCATTTCGATTTTAGTTCAAGGTTGTTTGCGTGCTTCTTCCAAATAATGGCCCCTGCTGCTTAATCAGCGTATGCCTTGTTAAAATAAAAAGAATTCCATGTTTTCTCATGGTTCAAGTATTTTCGTCATTCGTTGTGATTGTGATTTGTATTAAATCTTAAGCTATGAGCCGAAATAAGTAATAATTAATCAAATATTCCACATATTCAGTATAAGCGCGAAACAGCATTAAAAGATAACATGGAATAAGTTTCTATGACGCAGTTTATATTATTAACAACACAATAAGGGAAGCAAATGTATTTAAATAATGTTACTGTTAATTTTTCATCTTCTTACAAAATATTTTTGCCTATCTTAATATATCCAATTATGTATTCAGTATGCATATAACCAATGCCTCGCTCATTTAAAATAATTCAGTGGTTATTTGTGAGCATACCTACCTGCATTTACATCTAACGGTTATTTTAACTTTTCACAAGAAATGCTTCTTTTACCGAGGTATATTGTTTGTGTAAGTGATAAATATTCACCCAAATTTTTGCATTAAATTAATTTTAATGTGACTACATAAAAACACACTCATCATGAATTTTGAATTATATGATTGTCTTACTAAGTTTATCTAATGCGGGAAAAAAACCTGACATTGATGTTGATAAAATTAAGCGTGTAGAAATATAAAGAAACTAAAATAGAAATGTAAATTTTGATGCCTAGATAATTAATTAGTTTTACCTCCTAAAATTTCACCGAACTGTTTGTGGTAAAAAAATAACATAGGAAAATGAACTAAATAATTTTATTATATGAGCCATGAACATACCAGTAAATAAAGAAATTTTGTTGATTCAAACAAATAATTTGGTTGATTTAAACCAAATAAATCATTTAAATAAATAGTTTGGTTAAATCAACAAAATATTTGGTTAAACTGACAAAATGGGTTGTTGAAATAACAAATTATTTTAATAAAATCCCATAACACGCAATTCAAATGTTAAGTGCGAGCACTATGTTTCGACGAACTATATAAAATTAAGGCTTCATAAAAGTCTTTACAACTTAGGTGATATGAATATCTAAATTTACAAATAAAAGAGGTTGCTTAAATTTTTGAAACTATTGCTGTACCATAGTTTAATGAATAAATGTACTCAACTTTTTAAACTCAAGCAGACAATAAAGAAGATTTTGCGTAAAATCCCTAGACTTTCATTAATCTGTGATTTTTATTATAAATTGTTTTTATAAGATAAACCAAAACGATATTCATTCGATAAAAAATTTAGTTCTAATCTGTCGTCGCATCAGAATACGTTGGCATCAGGTACATATTCTTCATATTTGTCAACTTTTTAAATTATATTTTCAGATGTTTAAAAATATGTATACATCAAGTGTTTGGGAAATATTTTGGTTCATTTCTTTTGATTCAGCAATGTTAATGCAGTTTCATTTCAAATTTTGGTTACCAAGTACATCAGTTTTATTTAAAAAACTAAAAAATCACTTTTAGCGTCTCTATATCATTCTTTTAGTGAGTAAAAAGCCTCTCTAACGATGGTCGGATACCTTAAAGCTTCTGAATTTGGTCAACATTTCTATTGAATTATAAGACTTTAAAATGAGAATTATTGCCTCTGGCAGAGAATGCCATGGAATGAGAAGCCTGTGGCAGTTATTTGCATATGACAGGTAAAAGACTCAAGACCTAAAGAATAAAAATCGATTTCCAATCGTTTCATTCATTTATGCATTTGCAGGATAGACAGCAGACTATCTTAACCTGAATCAACTGGATCAGAATCAGAAAATGGGAAATGGAGGAATGATAAATAACGGTTTTCAGAGCAAAATTCAAAACATACAGTGTGTATTCTGGGCCATACAGTGTAAAGTATTGCCACTTTTTTTAGTCACCTAAAAGCGATTCTTATAATAGGTTAATGTGCAAATTCAGAATCAGAATTACATGAAAGCATTTTAGTATTTACTATTGTTCATACGCTATTAGGGGGGGGAAATAAAAGACGGGAAATATTTTTTAAATTTTATTCAAAATATTTAAATGTGTACTATATCTACTTATGACTAAATGATTACGTATATTTATAATGTTATTTATGAGCATCGTCGTAGAACTTCAGACGTGTTTTGCGTTAAATTCGTCTGCAACTAAAGATTCATTATTTAGACATCCCTAATTTCCTGTCGAAAGAATTCAAATGCATTTTGAAATCTTCCATCAGCGCAATCTTCAAATTTCAATCTCTAAAGTTTGAGTTACATCGGTTAAAGAACGATATGTCTTCTTGATTATCAAGATGCTAATTCTATCATCCTATATTCTAGAGCTGATAAATTTTTAGTGTCACTTATAAAATACAAATTTGGAGTTTAATACATCAGTACATGACTTTTCTTTAAAAAAAATTTATAGTTTTTGTTTTATAATTCAATGAAGGGAAATATAAATTAAATTTAAATATCAAAGCATGATTTTACTGTAAAAGATAAACATTTTAGATCATTTTGTGTGTGTTTCGAGTTTAACATATAGTTCACAAGCTTATGTATAAACGACAAGGTTCCACTTGACAACAATTGTTAATAAACAAGTCAACCACTTTTTGTAGACAGTAACTTCTGTGTTAAAATATATAATTTTTGGGTCTTCGATGGATGCCCCAAAACTCGTTTTCGGGGCTTACGTCATAGGTTTATGTGTTAGTTTCTCAAAGCTTTCTCAAAATTCTTGAATTGACGACCCACTAAAAATTATTAAGCATAATATGTTTTCAAAAGTTGCAAGAAAGAATTGTTGTAGTACTAATGAAGATATATTTTAGACTTATTTAAGATGGATATTTTTACTTGCATTTATAAAACTAATAAGGAAAATGCTAACGCAAACTAACTTTTTCTGTCAATATTGGGTAGTGTAAAATGTAGTGAAATGAGAAAATTTCCGGAAATGCTTTAAAAGCAATAAAAACGTACGCAATAAATTTAAGAGGATTTAAATCTTTCACAATTGTGAAGTTAGAAAAAGAACGTTTAATTTACAAAATATTCTAAATCTCGTTAACCAACCTACCTTTCTTTGGACTCTTACGAAACAAGTTTGAAATATAATTTGTACATAAATGTGTATTCATTTGTCATCAGACACTGAAAAAACATAAGTTTAATGTAATAATTCTAAAATAACGTTTAATGCTAAAAATTTTCAGCATGTGAAGCCAATCATTTTAATTTTATAGCTCCTAATTGCGCAACCAAAATATCTTTCAAATCTTTGAAAAAAATGAAAACATTTCCAGTGAAGGTAATGCGTTAATCTTCTTGCATTCTACTTATCATCAGACTAATTAACAAAAATTGCAGATTAGCTGATGTCAGAACTTCAATTTCACGTTATTTATGATGAAATAACACAAATAGGACGGACAATATATTTTTTTCTTTTCTGAGCGCGAATAAATGAGTTACGTTTTCAAAACGGAACATTTTTTTTCGCATTTTTTTTAATTTAGCAAAATATCAAGAACATTTATTTTTGTTCAAAATGTACAAACAAATTATTCATTAATATCAGGGCATTTTTAGTGACATAGTGTGACACTATTAAAACGATATTTCTGTAAACGCTCACCTTGTTTAACAAAATGCCATCTTTCTTGTGATATGCTTTTCAGATTTATTTTACTAAAGTGGTGTTTTTTACAGCCCGTTATTTATATACAAAATTTTTTTGGAAACCTTTCGGAGGACATGTGCCAAGTTTGCTCTATTTTTTCAAATTAATACTGAAATCAGGTTTAGCTATGCTCGTTGCATTTCTAAAGAAAGAATATTGAATTTTATTAAAATGTGCTGAAATTACTTTAATTAAAAAGGAAAAACAGAATTAAAACGAACTAGAAATATTGAAATCAAAAGTAACTTCTCACAAAAGACAGCGTGTGAAAAATAAAATTTCATAATGTAATCTCAGTGTATTATCCCTTTTCAAAATAGTATCATCCTGCTTGTGAAGGTTCCGCCTTTGGGGAGTAATTTCTTCAAGAATTTATCATAAACTTTCATGCTATAGTTGCTATACCTTTGCCAAAAAAAAAAGGGAAGTTATTTTTATTTCTTAAAAAGACTGCTAAAGTCAAGGTGTTTTTCCTCTTTTTTTCCCTTTTTTTAATTACTAAACCATTATATAATTAATTAACTTACATTGGTAGTTATTGATTCCTCAAAATTTAAGCTTCAATTTTAATTTTCTTGTTTTGTAATCTTAAAACCGATGCGTTGTTCCAAAATCAATTTATGTTTCGTTTTCACCTGTGTGTCATTTGAACTGGGGAAACAAGCTTTCTTTGGTCTATCCTTGCTTGCAGAATTATTTCCTTTTCCTATGCACGTCTCGACGCCAAAAATTTGATCTGTTTTGATTTTTATGAGCGCTGACTAAGGGCGAGATTCAAATGAAACGCGCACGATCGAGTTCGAATCGAACGTTATTCAGTCCCCAGTTCCCAGCAGAGGTCTGCGCCGCCGCGCCACGCCGCCGCCGCTGGGCACTTCCACCACGCCACCACCGCCGAGGTCTGGGCCGGCGCGCCGTCGAATAACGCTGATTTTACACCACCGTGTACAATCGCTTCAAAACTTTTTTAAAAATGTACCTAAACTTTCAGTTGCTTTTTTTTTTTTGGATACTTCTTAATGCTAGTAACTTGTAAAGATACAATTTAAATTTTTTGAGTCAATGGCGTAATTTGATTGCTTTAAAAATTGTTTAAACAGTGCATTATACCTCAAAAGAACATTATAGGTTTGGAATGGTTCATGAGAAGGTTATGGAGAAAAGAACAATGCTTTTAAGCAATTAATGTATCAGTCGAATATTGATAACTGAATGTGCATATAAACAACATAAACCTACCCCATTTTGATAAAATCTATTGTTTCATTTTTGCAGCAGTAATATCTTTTAAAAGCGTACCACAACGGCAAGCTCATACTCTGGAGCCCCACCAGTGGCCGAGCGCATAGCGCTCTGAACTGGGAGAAGGAAGGGGCCTGGTTCAAAAGCAGGTCGCGTCCTCCGATTTAACCGTTCGTAGTTTTCCGTGGTTTCCTTCGAAACTTAGCGTAGATACGGGTTAGGACCCCTCAGAAAGACCCCTGTAGAAGCAGAGATGAGTTTGATCTCATCTTTTAAAGCCCAAGGATTAATTCGACCCCGCCCAAGTGATATTATTTAAGTCGGAGTCCAAGCCCGCAATTTCAGCTAATAGATAAATAAAAGACAATTAATTCATTGATAGACTATCATAAATTTTGCCGTTTGTACAAATTAAAGACAAATATAATCGAGCCCACCCGAGCCGGAACACAATATTGATCTCTACACCTCACCTCTCGGCCGAGAGTCCACGCGCAGCTAATTGGCCGTAATCGCACATCATACTCAAGACTAGTTTTCATAAAAACTCTAGTTTTCTTTCCAGTCTTAAAATATCTCATTCTAGCTCCAATTTATACATATATGTGTGTGTCTGTACGCATACACCCATTTCCATTATACACTTTTTCAAAAATATTCTCACGCCGCGGCGCGCCGCCGCCGCTGGGTTTCTGAGGTCGTTACGCCGCCGCCGCGAATTTCCGTACGGCGCAGACCTCTAGTTCCCAGTTCATTGCCCAGAAGTCTTCCAATGAACAAACCTATCCCGCTGCCACGTGATCAAAACACGATTGGTTTGTTTCAGTTGAATAAGAAACATTGATATATTTCAAAGTTTCCCCTGTTCGACGCGGAAAACGTTCGAATTGTGTTTCACTTGAATCTCGCCCTTAATGTTCCGAGCTGCACATCAAATATACTAGATTTTATTCCCTCCACTCTGATCTAGACATAGGCTTACTATAGTGCTATAAGTCTGTGTAGTCACGAACACATTTTCTTTATCGCGGATATCTAGGTGAACATTAATTTTGACCTGGTGATGGCATTGAAATTTGCCTCCAAAACAGCGGTTCCCAAGTGGGGGAGGCGCGCCCCTTGGGGTGGTTGCAGGGGGCACGGGAGAAAACCAGGCAAAGGCAAGTGATAATGCATGTTTTAGCAAGGACTGTTTGCATTTTTCATTCTTCTGAGTCGTTAATAATGACTTTGAACACTCATTAATGAATAAAAAAGACAGTGAAAGTGTTTTTAAAAATGTTATGTTTATTTAAATACTAAACAAAATATTTCCATTAGTTATATTTTCTACCTTGGTTTCTTTAAAAATATATTTTATTCCATAAAAAACGCCAATAAAAATTTAATCTTGCATCTCGAATATCCTTTTCGATATATATTTTCAGAGAATGTTATACTGTTATTTCGGAATGTTCGCTAAAGTTTTAAAATTTCATTGCTTGTTTACAAAAACAAAGAACATGTATAGATGTTAATGATGCAATTATGTAAATAATACTAAATTAGAAGACGATTTAACATTTTTTAAAGACAAAATTATGTTTAAAACAATTGTCAATATACGAGTAATTAAAAAAGTAATTTAACTATTTTTAATTTTATTTTACTTCGTTCTACAAAAATGCAACATCAGTCCAAAATGGGTTTAAAAATATCATATTATTTATTCTTATTTTTACACCAAAACATACATTTTTCGCTTAAAATATTTATTTGAAATTTACCGACAGCATGATTTTGTAGAAAAGGCTACTAGAATAAAAAACTGTATGTATGCTGAGGAATGCGGAGGAGGGGCACAAAAATAAAAGGTTGGGATCCGTTCCTCTAAAGGATCAAGAAGGTCGTTAGACAGATTTACTGTAGGAAGTGAGCGGCCTCTTCCCTAGTGGAGAAGGCTGCTTCGAAAAAATTTTGCCGCTGAAATCTGGTAAATCTTTAATGAAATTATTTGTAATGATTATTTCGAGTAAAATTGAACAGTGACTATGTAAAGAGTAGTTTTCATATAATCTGGAAAGATTTATGTGAATGTAATAAAGCGGCTCGTGCAAAATATTAAAAGAAAAAAATATCGTTATAAAACAATGATTCATTTTGTAAATTGGGCTACTTTTGAATATACAACTCATTGTGTGATCCATTTTAATTATTAAATGAAAATTAATCCAATTAAAATTGAGTCTCATATGTGTTTTATTTTCGAGGTGCTCTGTAGTGTTATTTTCCTGTTTTCCAGCAGAAGTATACAGGGGGAATCAAAATAATGTGGTCTAGGTGAAAGTAGAAAGCAACCTTAGCAAAAAATCAAAAATCACATTGGAACATTCAGTTGCAAACGCCATCTGTCGCTCTACAGGACGTTTCTATGAACCGTCGTGATCACTAGAGTTTGCCCCACAGTTTTTTTCTTAGGGGGTTTTTAAAGGAATTATTCACAAAACACCTGGTTCATTGCAAAAAGAGTTAGTAGGAAGCACAGTTACGGCAACGAGATGCATTCGATATTCACCTTCTATTTTGAAAAGGTGAGCCATTTGAAGCATCGTCAAAGTAATGCGTGTGGCAAAAACTTGAACCACCTCTCTTAGTAAAATGTAACATGCGTGTAAATACTGTATAGGTAAAAAGATATGGAATAATTTTTGTTTGTTGTCCCTATATTCGTATAGTTTTTAATCCACTCTCACCGCTTCCTATATCGTTTACCGCCTCAAGTTCCGATGTGATTTTCGATTGCTTTTCTATTTTTTTCTCTTCCGATTTTGCGATTGACGTTATTTTGAATCTTTCTGTATATAACAAACTGATCTTCATGGTTCATAAATTTTTCTCTACCAGTGTTCGTTAAGGAGCATCATTTTTTAAAAGCAATTGTGCACTATGAAATCATTCACTTGAAATAATCGTTCCGTTTCGTGGTGAAATATTTACCTCCTATTTCCTGACTGATGACTAATAGACATCAATAAGAGATTTGAAATCATGATCACAAGCTTTATAAACACTCTCAGAAAAACCTCCATCCCCTTTCATAAAATACTTAATTTTTTTCACATATCAAGTATATTCTGATCATTAAGTAAAAAAGATCAGAAGATGTGCAGGTTCATATGGAGGAGGAACTACAGTGTACGTGGTCTGGTGTACATGATAGCCCCAGAAATTGGCTCAGAGACTAAAGGTTTCAAATTGAGAGAAATAAAACACAGCCTATTTATTTGCCTATTTTTCTAATGAAACAGAATTCCTAATGCGACAGAATAGATGACCGAAATCGGAACTATTTTACATCCTGCCACGAAACTAATTCACATTACGAAGTTATTTGAGAAATAGTCCTAATTAAGTTGCAAAATATCAAAGTTGGGTCAATTGAAGTCTGGAAATTATAGATATTTTCCACATAATATGTGTAAAGAAGATTCTCCTGTATTACAGTGCCCTGACACTTCTCATATTACACGATATCTTGTGTTCTAATTGTCACAGAAGAAAGCTGCTTAGACCTATGTGTAAGGTTACTGCCACTCTATATATATTTGAATTTTTTCAGAGTCGGCCGTTTGCATTCGTATCTATAACTTACATTCAATATTTTAGTAGTTGCACTTAAGTTAAAAATTTTATTTTAATATGAGACATTTCATTTTTCACAGCTTTGTCACTCATTCACTATTCGGTGAATATATTTTTTTTCATGAGGATCTCAAATATCAAGTGAAATAAGAATTGTAAATATAATGTGGCCATTGAACTTTTCAAAACTCGAGTTTGTCTTTTTCTAAGTAGTTGACGCCTTAGAAAAAAAACTAATATTCACAAAAATAAAAACATTAGAATCCCAATTCTCCTTTTTTTCTAAGTAACATGAGATTAAATACATTAAATGCTGTTTTAAAGCATAAAACATCCCCCTTTAATTAATTGTTCATACATAATATCCTTTGCTGCACAAAAAAGGAGTTTAATATTCAATGCTTATGTTAAGTCACAAACTCGGCGGTATATAATCCTTGGAGTGAACGTGCAAATCTAACAAAAAACTCTTTTCGACTTCTAATACTTGACGCTGATATTTATTCTCTCCGAAACAAAAGTGAAAATGAAATAAAACTGAAAGTCTTTCAATTTTTATACAATTATTTAATTATATATACACACGCATAAATTCACATAATGTGTGTTACAAACTGCTTGAACTATTTTAAACTAGACTTTAGCATTATACTTCCAAATATAAAAAAAAGTGTTCTAATGACATGAAGTTACTTTTTATGCCATACATTTTATCAGGGGACATATACTTCAAAAACTAGAAAAAAAAACTTTTTGAGTGATCCCGTATGCATAAATGTGAAATGAGAAATACAAAGTCCGACTTTTGAATAGTAATTTGGAAAGAAAATAATTTTTAACTATTCAATAAGACATTGAAAACATTTAATAAGATACGGAAAATTCAAAAATGAACTTTTTTGACAAATAACTGCTGTTTTGGCGCTTAAAATATCAATTTAAATTCTCTAATTAAGGGGTTGCGCACACATTAAGCATGAACTTTCTGTTATGTGTGTGTGTTTTCCTTTCTGTTAGACCATTTTTTACAGCAGCTTGGTTTTACGAATATTTACTTATTTTATTTTAGTTCTTGTGCATTTTTGTATTTAATTTCTTATTGTGCTTATAAGCTCTTATTCAAATATATTTTTTCAAATATAACTGTGTAAACAAAATTGTGTGTCTTGGATTAATGAAATCCTACAAAACGCTATCCAGATATTTATAGCCGGTTTAATTTCAATCATTTAAATGTAATGCTGGTAAAAGACACGAAAATTTACTATTTGTCTGTGAAACTAAAATAAATAAATAATTAATTAATTAAATATCGACTTTCAATTGTCACAACACACATTTAAACAGAATTCAACATTAACATTCAACATATAGCAGCCAAATACTGACCTTCACTCTTTTTTTTCTGGACAGTCCTGAATCGTAGGAATATCTACTGGAAACTTCCTGTAAAATTTTACGGAAATTTTCATTTATATTTCAATATAGGACAATTTCCGTAAATCAAAGGTTAGCGCCTGAAATTTACAGGAATAAAATTCCTTAAATATACGGAAAATAATACCGGCATCTCCGCATTTTCACGGACTTTTTTTTTCTTTTACAGCGTAGTTATGTAAATAATACATTTACAAAATGAGTAGCACTTTTGTTTGGTTTCTTAAAAGTTAGGTTCCATTTATCTCAGAGAATATTTTAGTATGCAAACTGCATTTTTCTTACCTTTTTAAGTATACAGCTCCTTATAAAATTTATGCCAGACTTATAAAATTTATGCCAGAAAAAGTACATGAATGTTTATTTTTTCTGTGTACATGGAAGTACAGTCGAACCCTCTTTATGGAAAAGTTAATTTGACGTGGAAATCTCTTCTAATAAGCGGTATATTCCATTCTCCGGAATCAAACTGTAAAAAATACAGTTTGGTGCATCGGAAATTTACTATAATAAGCTGGATATTACACAGAATTCCATTAAGCGATTGTGTATAGTGGTAAAATCAATAGTTTTAAAACGTCGCACTGATCGGACATCGAAACATTCAGTGTTGGTAGATATTACATCAACATTAAATATAACATGAATAAAAGATGCTTTATGTCATAAATAAACATCGTTTAACTAATGTCATTAAATTAAAAATAAAATTTATTTCAATTCAACTGCTGGTGTGCTTACTGGAGCAGTGCTTTTTGTGTTACAGAATGATAAATGGCTGCTTTAATGAATTAGATATTAACATGGAAGAGAAAATGCTTTGAACCGTAATAAAAATTTAAATTTTTTTATAAGTCATCATCGTAAATTTAACAAAATTATGATGTTCTTCATGCCTAACCAATTTCATTCAGTGTGATGCCAAATATATTTAGATAACATAGTTTCAACAAGAATCGCAACTGTTTAAAAGAAATAACGTAATTACTGCACTTAATAAGTTTTAAAATAATTTACCCTGTAATTGGCATTTTCAAAAATGAATGACTTCTAATACGCTGAATACGAAATCATCCCGACAGAGATTACATCCCTTTATAGCTTGTACGTATACATTAGAATAATGGTCAAACACCCTCTCGCCTGAGGATAAATAGAAGCTGCAATCAGAGCTGTCTAACATATGTAGACCCGTTGGCTATTATGTATCATCTTGCGTTCAGAGCAATTGAATGTTAAAAAAACACATTTTTAATATGTTTTAATATATAATTAAGATTTACACTCAAGTACGATTCGCACTGTACTATAAAAAATATTTCATATATATGCTTTAAGTATTGATGGAAGATCTATAAGACCATGTCTTTGGCCATTCAAAAAATACGATAATTTACAGCATTAGTGGCAAATTGATTAACATTAGTAACTAGTGATTCCGATGATATTGTACACTAGATAAAGTGTATACAAAATAAACACACACTGATCACTGTCTTTTCATACCAGCATCCACTTTATTCAACTTGAATTTTTTTTATGCAGATAAAATTCCAGGATTTAAGTGAGCATTTTCACACAAATTGAACTTACTTCTTTTTTGAAAAGATCTGTCAAACTTTCCAGAAATTTATGACTTACCAGGTGCACATAAAAGTTAATAATAATATATTACTAATGATTTTTCTAAAGCATGAAATTTTACGTGGTAAGAAAGCATAAATTACAACAATTGAACTCTTTAATTAAGAATTTAGAATGGTTTAAATTAATCGGTTTTGTGCGCATGTGTATATGGAAACACTTCATCTTTCCATAAAAGCACGTTCTTGCTGTACAAAATTCTGTACAGAAACTTTTAAAGAGTCTTTTTTATTCTTTTTAAAACAGCTAAGACGGTTTAGTAACTTAACCAATTTCTTAGGATATTTTAATCGTTATTGCCGAGCGTGAAGAACGTGATTGCGACTTGCTTGTGCTTTTCTACAGCAGGTATGTCACGTTTCTATGAAGGCTAATTGTCTCTTTCAAAATTAGTTAAGCTGTCGACAGTGCAATTAAGAAATTTTCTACCTTTATTTACAGTGTGCAATTAATTCAATACTTCGACATAGTTTGAAGGGAAAAAGTGCTACTGTCAAGGTCTGTTGGGTGACTAGCTTTCTGTACGATTTAATTTGGCCAACAATTAATGCTCTACGTGTAAAATAGACAATTTTATATTTTTTTTAAATCCAAATTGGTTAATTAGAGTTTGAGTTGTGGATCTCTTAAACTTCCATTCTATAACATTACGGCTCGGCTATATCTTTCCAAACATACGTGATATTGTTTAGCTCGAGTCAGAGTTGGAAACTTATTTTCGGTGTGTAATTTGGAGATTTTATGCCAATAATGGGCAAGCTTGGTGGCATTGGGTGCTATTTTTGATAGGCATCGGCATAGTTAGCTTTGTTGTATAGAAACATTATTATGTAAGTAAACTGTGCGAAAATCTAGTAAGTTCTAGAAATGAATTATTCCAGAGTATTCCAAAAAAATTATAAAAAGATAATCAGGAGACAAGTTGCGCTGTACATTTTACTCTTTAGTGAAGCTACCAGACAAAGCTTCTTGCGTCCACTGTTTGGTTATTGAATTAGTATATTGTACGCTGTGGAGCAATGGTACATCATGCTTGATAATTAACTGAGTTTATTATTTTTGGAGGTTTTTTGTTTTTTTTAAGCTGCTGTGCGCAATTTTGTGTACTTGTGGTGAAATACTGTTATGAATTGAGCTGCAAAAACTATTCTACAGATTCTAGAAGCATCAAACCTTGTGGACCTTTCGAGCTCTCATTAGGTTCCTATGCTTTACGACACGTTCGTTTCGGCAGCTTTTGTAAAAGCTGCAACACTCCAGATTTGCAGACTTGTAACCCAGCTTGAAATTTCTGTACCACTCCACTTGTTCCATTTTTTAACCCACATTGTTATTTTTGTTATATATATTTTTTTAACTTGCATTGATACTGGAAAATTTACTAACCAAAATTAATATTTAATCTATCTATCTATATAGATAAGCATGAGCGTATGAGTTAGCGCGCATTCAGAGTTTACTCCTTAACGACTGGACTGACCTCTCTGAAATTTTTTACAGATATGCACAAAAAAACGTAGAAAAAATAAACATACGCCACATTAAAGATCCGAAAATCTACCCTTCGTCAGATTTTGGCGATTTTTCGCTACTTTCAGCTTCAGGAAGTTTCTTTGATATTCGAAAATTAAAAAAAGTGAACTGATCGAGTAAGAAAGTTAGGTATCATAAGTGAGATTGTCGTAATTGTTTTGTCATAAGTTTAGAAATGCTTTAAAAATCCAAATATATTTACAGGCTGTCAGGGGCGTAGCCAGAAATTTTTCATGGGGGGTGGGGGAGTTACGACTACTAAAACTCATATATATGTATACGTGTGTGTGATAATGTAATGAAGAATATACATTTTGTACGGCAAAAAATTCCTCATGGGGCGGGGTGTATGACCCCCTAACCCCCCTCCCCTTGGCTACGTCTCTGCAGGCTGTAATATAAAAAAAAATTCCACTGGAGAAATAGTTTCTTAAATTTCCACTTGGCTGTAAATCTAGAGTATTTTTTAGGTGCAAAAAAATCCTCAAAAATTGTTATTCACTCAGTGATTCAAAACATCGTCTACAAGGAATCGAATGATGAAACTTAAAATTTCATTTTGTTGTTGTTATTGGACGTATTTTTTTCTGGAATGTAGCATAAAAAATTGTTTTTATCCATTAGCAGAAAGGCATGGTTTTAATACTTACAGATAGATATCATCTATGGAGCTAAAGCTCTCTAACCGCCTCCGATTTTTCCAGCTACAAGCCTCTGCTAGTGTGCAATAAAATGCCACACATGCGAAGGCGTAAAATGCAAAATTATTAGAAGAATTAATTCTAAAGTGGCAGTAAGTTAATATTCAGTTTCCTTCATATTTATGTATTTTTACTTTTCGAGTTAAGAGAGCCAGAAATTAATTCAGATTTTGTTAGATTGTTTTATTTAACAACTTAAACGGTGACAACGTTTTTTGTTGCCACGGTAACTATAATATTAAAAATTAAAAATTAAACATAAAATTTATTATTTATCTTAAGTAGGCAACGATGAAATATGTATAGAGTATCGTTTTCAGTAACACAAGAAAGAATTATTTTGCTGCTGAGACCATATTTTTTTTAAGTTATTGTGATACTAATCTGAATTGTGATCCATGAAAAGCTCTAAGCAGGACAATAAACGAACTACTACAGAGCAAAGTGGAGTTCTGACTTTTTAAGTTTTGGTTAAGTATTCTAATGGAAATGTTACTGATGTTGATGTTAGGAATGAAACAATATGGCTGCTCCAATTGAATAAATTTCACTCAAATACGAAGTGTTGGAAAAATTCCTGCTTCCTCCTGTACGCAGAATGGGTACTTCAGTTTGTCAAAAATAAAATCAAGGTTAAAGTTATGATGTATTGATTGATTAACCGACATATTTTAACCAAATATAATTTAACAATTACTTAAAGATAGATGCATTAAATATAATCTTTCAAGAAATAATGGAAATTTTGAGTAGTTTCTGAAGCAATCAAACTACATGAAACACTCGAGAACAATTTAAAATGTATTTTCACAATTTGCAATATGCACTCTTAAAAATGATAAACTCATGTGATTTATGAAACTTTCAGGGGAAAATCTTAAACATAAAGAATTTTGCAATATTTCTTATTTCTGTAGACAGAAGGACAGTTTTTTAATGTGATTTCAGCATTAAATTTTTTTTGGGGGGGATATCGCTATAAGAATTGCAAGCTTACATTACACAAGCATCCGGAGTTTAGCTTAAAATTTGCATTCTGAATATTTCCGAGCCTCTCACATAATTTATTTGTATTCAAAACTTTTATGCTGCCAGCAAATTTGATTTCTCGACAAAGGCTTTAATAGATGTCAAATTCAAAATATTACCATTATTTTATTTTTAGCTGTACTATTTATTAAATTTTACAGAAACAGAAATAGCCTAGACAAAACAATAACATCTTTAATTTAATTTCTTTAGATTACAGCTGCAGTTTTCATAAATATAACCAACCAAAAATTCCTCTAACTATATTTTACCAGCAGTGCACAGTTATTAATGGGAAAAAAACTTATACCAAACAATAAGTTTTCGAGGAAGAAAGGGAAAAAACAGAATAAGTTTAAAACGAATACTAACTGTTATATATCCGTTCTTGCGTAAGAGAATCACCGGTAATTTATTTTTTATCGTTTATTTATTTCAATAAGGTCTGAATTTATTAACGTTAATTTATTGCTACGGGAAAGAAACAGCTTTTGTTTCTTATTTCTGTGTAATTAGCATATGTAGGAGCTATTAATTAATTTTTGAGAAAACGTTAATTACAACAAAATACACTGGAAATATTGTAAACATGCAAAAAATTCAATATATATCTCTTTTTAAATTTTATCATCGACATATTGCAGTATTTTAAATATATTACTTTATTTAGCGTAGCCTGCATGTTAAATTAAGGATGATAAAGAATTAAGATTGCTATCTGCTAAACTTGCAGGATAACTGTCCTTTTATTTATATTAAGATACTGCAGACAACCAATCAGTATTAACAAATTTTGTGCGTATTTTTATACGTGAAATTTTTCATTAATGCCTTGAAACTTTATAAATTCAAATAACGATGGAAACTCGAGATTTCAAGAGTCGTCTTTTTTAGTTATTACAAACATCACTTGATAAATTTGGACAAATAAGCAATTTTAATTAGGCCCCGAAGCTTTCATTTTTGCTATAGTGGCATACACCGCAATGCATTTTAGTACGTTTGAGAGAAACTTTGCGACACTGGGAAATGTAGGAAAACAAATCAGAATGTAAATAGATTTATGATTGTAATACAATGGTCAAATTATGAAATTTATTTTTAACATATTTTTTTACATGACCTTCTGTTTTCAGATTCTGTCGAGATTCTATGTTGATTAAATCACCAACGATCATGAACCCATGTTTACCTCCTGGCTTGGGCTTGGTTATTAATTTGTCCATCCCTTCATAGTACTGACCGCTTACTAGATACTTCCATAATAAAAGGGCCAAAACTTTTGTAGCCAATAGCTGGATGGCAAATATCCGTCATTGAAAAAGAAATCTCGATCCAATTCATTCCGTTTTAAGGAAGAAACTACAGCTAAAAAGTATGTTTTTAATTGTGTCCTTTTTTATTGTTTTGTGACCAAAAGACCTTCTGCAATCTAATCTTTCAAAAATGTTATCTATTTTCGATCCTACTACTGCCTAATGACAGCAAAATAACTGACTTTGAATATTTAAATGCAGATGAATTTGTACAGATTCACGTCCAAATTACAGCAGTATTGGTTTGACAGTTTCGATGCGATTTTTATAGAGTTCTTTTATGCTTACTCACAGTTTAATGTTTAAAAATAGAGCGATCTTTTCTAAGTGTATTGATGGCTACCTAAACAAGCGCGATTTTTTATTGAAGATTAAAAAAAAAATCCGCTTAAATATTGCATGCTCATTCAGTCATAATATTAATTAAAATAAAAACAAACAAATCAAAGCGTATAAAGTTAGCTTACATTTCCTAATTTCATTCTTATTTAACCGTTTGACTGCTATCCATCAAAATCCTCATACACCTTCCAATAAAAGTATTCGAGCAAGAGAGAAATTTCCTATTTTAGATTTGCGAAAAATAATTGAGTTTATGAAAAACACACAACTTAATAGAAATATGGAATGTCATATTTATGCAGAGCCTAACTCATATTCTATGATAAATAATTTTTAATATACGAAACCAACGTAGGAAATTTCTCTCTTGCTCGAATACATCTTTTGGAGAGAGTACATTCCAAAAGCGCAATAGCGCTGCATGGCAGTCAAACGGTTAACATAATTTAAGGTTATAACAAGTGTGAAAAACTTTTTATGGCTTTCTTACAAGATTGCAAGATTTTTACAAACTGTGTAAGTTTGGTGATATAAATATCTCTCAAAATATTTTTCAAGACAACTTTATACAGTTTTTATCATTTTACAGGAAGTATCTTTATATTTAAACTAGCAAAGCCTAAATTTTTAATTTAAACTGCAAAATTATCTAAGTCAAAAAAGTAGATTTCATGTTTCCCAAAATGCGTAGCTTAAGATGAGAAGTTATATAATTTTTTTTTTTTTTTGAAGCTCAATTCCATCTAGAGAAAAAAGTTCATATTCCCTCCTTCTCGCAAAAGTTTAATGGTATGACATTTTTAGTGTAATATCGTTTACAGGTCTGAATTTGACAAAAAACAACCTTTGCCTAAATCATCTAATTTGCTTAAGTGTCAATATCAGTGTATGAAAAACAGTTTTAAAATAATAATAATAAACGGTTTTTATCATTTAATGTAATAGCATCTTAGATTAGTTTTTTAACTTTATTTTTTCTTTCCGCATATTTACATTAAAATACTTTTATTTTCTAAAAGTACGGTGGAAATCTGTAGCATCTTTCACCAAAAAGCAATTTTAAAATTCTACAGACAGGACACTTTCTTTAAAAACATTAAGCAGAAAAAAGATTTTTCTAAAGTAGTGCCTTAAGCGTTTAAATTTACCAATATTTAATGTAATGTTTTCCAAATCACTTGACTTAACTATTGCCCAGATTTATTCGATTACAAAAGAACTTTAAAATTTTAAGAATGAAAAGAATAATGTATTTCTAAATAAACTTTCAATTACTAAAGACAATTTTGTAGAATGCATATTAAAAGAGGCTTTATCTAAAATTATATCCAGATTTATTTGGTTATAGTAATTGAATAAAAGAAAATTAATTGTTTTTTAAGTAGGGATAATTTAATTTCTGTTAGTATATTGATTTAAATTGTCTATCTAAATATCATAAAAATGTACAAGCAAAGGAAATTTGTTTGAGGAATATAATATGGTCGAGTGAAAATGCAACATTCCATTTAGTGTGATCTCACTGAATGTTTGTGTATTTTGGCTCATACGTCCCCAAAACACACTCCCTATAACTCCAAAATCTTAAATATGATTAAATGAAGTAAAAATATTTAGTAAACTGAACAGATAAAATAACAAGTACATTATCACAGTTGATGAAAATAACAAACATTTTAATTCCTTAAAAATTTTTCCATTACTAATCGCAAAATGAAAACAATCAGCATACTTTCATATCAATTTTTACTTTCTATGTTATCATATGTTAGTTTGATTTTTGTTATAACAATCCGAGTTTTCTGCCAATAAAACTAGCATTGTTTTGCTTTACAGAAAGCGTCTTTTAACGCCATGAAAATTATGAACTCTTAGTCACGAAATTAAAAAAAAAAAAAATATCCCAGCAATTTATTTCCAGTTTTCAATAACATATTTTTGGAAATATCACATTCTTTTAACTATGCAAAAATGAAGGATTAGAAAGTGGAGTTCCATAGGATTTCCTAGTACTTCTATCATCATTCTATTAATTCTTTCGCTTGTTCCTGTGTTATTAGTTGAAATACAAAATGTTCATCCATTTCAGTACAATAATAATTTTTACTTTATATTAAAAAAAAAAATTATCGATAGTGTACAAATTATATATTTATACTTTATTCTTATTTGTGCAGAAATTTGTGTGCATTCAAATGTACTATGACACTAATTCAAAATTCCTGTTATCAGGAATGAAAATTCAAATTCTGCACCAATGCTTTATCATAGACTTTTTCTTTTTCTTTTTTAATATCGGGATAAAGCTTCAAAAAAGATTTAATTTATTTTTTTCTTAAATAACAGATCCAAAATCTTCAATTCTTCAACAGTAGCTAAGCAAAGAATATAAAAGAGCACTTTTTAAAGGAAAAAAAATATATCTTCGATATTGGTTTCGCATAAGCATTATTTTATTAACGTGGCTTTGAACTTAACCAGAATCTCTGCGATTACGTCATGCCTTCTTTTCTCAGAAATTGTGTCATTCTCCAGTCATAAAAAGGTCAAAATTCCTCAAGGAATCAAATTAGGAAGGGTTATTTTTATTACATTTGGTGCATGATTGACATATTGTCAAATTTTAATCTGTTTTTAAAAAAAATCCCCTGTTCTTGCGTTTTTGAGTAAAAGCTTCCACTTCCCTCCTCTCTGCCCTGCCCCACCGAAAAATATTACTAGTTTATAATTATTTGGATTCAGAACTATTGTGCTAATAGGTATATTTGACCGAAATCCTTTTTCTCGAAATTACTATAGTAAGCTGGAAGTTGTAACTCTTTTTTCTCTTAGTCAAGGGGGTACGTAATTAAAATAAAAACAAAATTCCTTGCATTAATTTACTAACTATGTTGTTTTTAATGCCCTCTGGCTAGCCATGATGCTGCGCCAGACCCTCCATGAAGGTTGGCGCATTGATCAGCTTCCACTCAATTGCGCATCAGTGGGAAGAAGAGCGACTTAGCTCAGGGTCTTTTAATTTTGAATCAGTTCCATATGAGAGAACAGCGCCTGGATTAGCACCCCCAGACGTATGTATGGTTTGAGAACTCGGAGGACATTGGAACAACGAAGGATTCAATGTGCACCAGTTTTCTTTAACGCACACGCTTCCAGAGCAGCCCAGGAGAGAAGGTTCTCACTCTCACCAAGAGCTCACCAAGATCGGCGCCTCTTCAGTTTGGGTGTTCTTATGGGAACTGAACCTAAGCCGACTTGGCTAATGCGGGACGTTCATGTAAACTTTAACACTAGAACCGCGGGCTGGGTCAAATTGACCCAACTTGTAGAATTCACGTTGCAATGCAACAATAATGTTATATTTCAGCGGTAATGCCATTAGTTCAATCTTAACATTCGTATTAAGTTTAAAAGTGCATTAAAAGCACAAAAATATTGTTGCTATAATTCTTATTAGAACCGCTTCGCTTGAGATAGGTATACCTAAAACCGCGGTATGGGTCAAATTGACCCGACTTGTAAAATTCACTTTGCAATGAAAATGACATAATGGTATGCTATTATACCATTTATTATGTCATTACCGTTCATTTTATGGATGATAATGGCATTTATTTAATTTGAACTTCGGATTCCAGACTCGTGGGAAGTTTTGTGTCAAAATGACCCATTCCGCGATATCAGTGTACATATTAAAAACAAAAAATAGATAAAAGTTACGAGCTTAAATTTTTTACAGATAATTAATAACATAAAGTTAGGAAAAGTCACGATTTTTTAAAAATAAATCTGGTTTTGGGTCAAAATGACCCATCCCGCGGTTCTAGTGTTAAAACGAATTCTATTTTCATGTTCCAAAAGTATTTTTCTGGTTCTTTTAATGAATTCTGTTTAATTGTAAGTTTTCCAGAATTGCCAGCCTTTACGGAGTAAAATAAACCGCGTTTTGGAAACAGTACATTTTTAAAACTTTTTTTTCAAAATAACAGCAAACCCAAAATTTTTACTGAGAACCTTTTGCTATATTATAAGTCAAAAATTACTGTTCACATAAAGTAGTTACTTTTTTTCCGTAAACGGGGACAACTCTTCGTTGCCTGGAACATGACGTCACCCGTGAGGCACGAAAACTCCGAACTTATGAGATGCGACGCCGACCAGAAAATGTTAAGTGCTAATATTTTGTGTAAAAAATTTAGCTACAATAGTATACAAACTAGCATTAATCTGCTTATTTATAATTGGTATTTTAGGGTTATGCAGTAAAAGTGCAACTAGAATGCTTGACCCAAGTTAACCAGAGATGCTTAACACAAAATAAAAATACTTCTGATATTTGTCATTCATTTTGGATGTAAAGAAGAGAAATTGTGATTTTTAAAACCAGTATTAATTAAATAAACCACAATTGACTGTAATGCATTTTATAAATTATATTAAGTATTATGCTGAATGCTGCCCGGGTTGTGTAGTGTCTATAGAACCACACTTCTTGTTCGATTCCCGGATTCGTCTGTCCATTCATAGTAGGCAACACTGGTCCTCCTATTAGGTGCCTCCATAGTAAAGAGACCTGTAATTCCAGCCTGCCAGTGGCCAAAGCCTATACGGCAAGTGCCCATCATTAAAAAAAAAAGTATTAAGTTGAATAATTCTTCACAAAGAACAATTGCAGTCTTAAGCAATGAATTCATGATATGGTAACTGGACAGAGAAAAATAATTTAACAAGTACTTATTCTCTTAATTTCAGAGCATCTATTGATAATTTCACTATTTGGATTTTATTCCAAAAAAAAATTAATAACTAATCGCGAAGTACGAAAAAATATTATTTTTAAAATTTCATTTTATACTAAGTCAATATTCAAATAAACAAAATAATGATTGATAATATCGCATTGGGGGAAAAAATCCTTAGGTTGTATAATGAAAAATGTCTTGTTATTGTTAAATAAAATTGTTGATTCAGTAGGTCTTTTTTTTTATGGAGACATTTGCCATTTATACGCATTGGTCGGTCTCTACTAAGGCCGGGAGAATTGTTCGCTTTATTATGAAGGTACCTAATGGGTGGACCAAGGTTACCTCCTATGAATGGCCAGACGAGAAGACGCTTACGAATCTAACCCGGACCCGAAGTATGCTAGAATGGTATTTTTAGCCATCACAATACCTGGACGGCGTTGATTTCACAGTATTAAATTCTTTAATTCGGAATATATGACTACCGTCAGTTATTCTTAAGTGTTGGGTCAAAGGCTTTTATATATATATATATATTACTACTTTTACAATTAATATTTCAGAAAGATATATTATAAACATTGTGTAACACTTTATGAAGTATAAGTTGATAGAATTTTTATATCCATAATCGTTGCTAAAGGAAACTAAATTCCTGTACAAAAAGCTGCATCAAATATACCTACTTCACCCTACACAAAAAGTCGATAACAGTTCATAGCTTCTTCTATATACTGCAGTCTAGAACATTAATACTCATCAGAAACAAAAACGGCAAATCTACGAAAATAATTTTTAATATAACAAAAGCAAACAAGAACACTTCCATATTATTGACTTAACAGTAACATTTATTTGGAGTACAACAAATAAATTTTCACGTGCAAATGACTTTTAAATTTGATTTCGACATCTAATTAAATAAAATATCCATGTAGCATTCAAAGCAAGGCTTTAAAAAGGCTTCCTATTCATAAACATTTTTTTAAGTATTTACGAAGTATTTTAAAAGCTCACACAATTTTCTGTAGCAGAAATTTTCAAAAAGACAGAAAAAATATAAATAAACATCGCACTAAATTCTTACTCAGCGTTAACTTCATGTAAATTATGATATTGTTTCAATATTATTTAATGAGATAATTTTACTCTTTGCAAATATTGCAGATATATCTCATTAAGCTAATTTTAAAGGCTTAAAGGAGCGAATATTATTCGAGAAAGAGCTTTTGCTGATATGGAATCAATATTTTTTCAGTCCAGTGCTTCATTATGGTAATAAAATGAATTTTTCTAAAATTTATCATCTACTTCCGTTAATTTGATAGATATTCTTCTTTTGCCCATTTAGGAGGAAATTTATGAATTTTTCTGTTTTACAGCATTTTCAAATGGAAAAGATTGCGTTATTTTGGAAAGTGAAGTATATATGAAATAAAAACCGTTACCGTTTTATCTGCATGATTTGCTGCGAGCGTAATTAACTCTTACAAGTACTGAAACCCATTTAATTTCAGTTAATTGTAAGTTTATATCATTTCTTTTTCTGAGATTCAAAGAAGTTTTATGAAATTATTTGAATATTACTATGCACAGTTTTTTTTAATTAAAAATACACAATTTTCATTTTAAGTTTATGCAATACTTTTAAGTATTTTTAAGCCAAATTCTAAAGTACACGGACTTTTGAAACTTCATTTAGAAAGAGAGGAGAGAGGTAGAATACTACAAAATAGCTTTTTAACGTAGAACAATATGGTCAGCAACGCTATTTTCATATACACTAGTCAGTGGCGCAGCCTGACATTTTTCATGGGGGGTGTAGAGGTTACGACTACTGCAACTCAAATATGCATACATATGTGTGATAAAGGAGTGAAAAATATACATTTTGTATAGCAAAAAATTCCTCATGTGGGGGTGTTACGACCCCCCTAAACCCCCCCCTTGGCTACGCCCCTGACACTAGTTAATAATCACAATCAACATGCGTTTCAAAAAGTTTTATTTCAAAAATTAAATAACATTTCGCAGAAAGTTCGCAACTAAAATTATTTTCGATGAAATAACGCGTTCATTTTATAAAATCTAATTAAAAAATCAGACAAGTACCAGTTTTATGTTTATTACCAAGCAGATTAATTATATGTAACTGCAATGTTTGTTCTGAAAAGTGCTTATTTCATTGCATTTCATCCACCCTTCTTCTTTTGTAAGTTGAGTTTATGAGCACTCAGAAAAGCAGGCTGGTAGTCACCTCAAAAAAATAATTGTATAAAGTTTATAAAGTATTCGGCAAACCTTTGTACAGGGATCAAAAAATAACCCAAAATTCCACGTACAGAAATGAAAAAGAATACTAATAAAAGATTTAAAAAATAGTAATGAAAGTTAAAAAGACGATAGCTATTAAAGTTTTGTAAAGACATTCACCATCAGTACAACATGTCGACTCAAAAGCGTCTAAGCCGAAAGGTTGAAAACGCATTGATTAACTTTAAAATTTTATTATTTGTGCCTTTTCGTTTTCTTGTTTAATTTTCCGCTTTTTTAAAAGGCTGTCTTCCTATTTAAACAGTCACAAACCTATCGTTTGTTTGTTTAATTGAGTCAATATACAACCTTTGACGTTAAAGATGTTTAATTTAAAATAGATTTCAAGTCTTAAAGATTTTTTATATCTGCATTTCAGTATGATTTTTGCACTCTATAACGAGCCGTTTTCATATTAAGATGCACACAAACTTCAAATTTTTATTAAGTCTATAAACAAAATTAGAGATTTAAATAATCTTTTTTTAGTTCAGTAAATGTTCCATCATTTTTTTCGTATACGTTGGCAATCTTTTTTTTTTCCTCTATTAAATATGGATTGAAAATGCAATAAGAAGATAAGTGTTTTCTTGCTCAATGATATTATATCAATAAGTTGAATTATACATTACTTTATATAGCAAATTATTGTATTTCTGAGAAATAAAACGCTTCCATCAGTTATTTCAACCAAAAAATCAACCATTAATCTTCTTAAATAAGTCAAACTCTGTTTAGTGTATAAGAGTAACAGTCTGTTATTCCATTGGTCGAGAATTCGATTACAGAGATCATAAAACAAAAATTGTTTTTAAAAAATTACCACTTTAGTAAAACGGGAAGTTTCCGTTTAGATTCTTCAGAAATGGTGAAGTGTCAAACAAAATGGACTTTTTCTTGCAGCTTTGCAGCCAGTCCTCCAGTCCTTTTTTCATTAAGTTACAGATAAATTTTAAATAGTGGATACAATAAAATAATCGAAAAATGATTTATAAAGTTGTTAAATATCGTTTACCTTTCGAATATTTACTGTTCATAACCAAAAGATACAAAACTTACCGTTAGCATATTATTACTCATACGTTGAAATAAAAAATCGAATGATAATTAATACAACTATTTCTAATAAGAACTCACAGTACCCCCCCCCAAAAAAAATAACCTTTTTTAAAAGAATAACTGAATTAATTATCATGTATTCTTTTATTAGTTGAATTTGTTGTTCTAATCTTTAACTAAGCCTAAAAATATTTTCAAAGCTACTATCTTCAGTATTTCGGAAGTTATATAGTTACTTAGGTTTACATCTTGCACCTAAAGGCGTTCTTTTCACAAATGCAAAATTTATTTCAATGACTATCCAACTTAACTTTTCTTCCTTCCAGGTTTTTTCTCATTCGTACTATTCTACGCTAAGCATGTGATAAAACTATCAATGGGACTTACATCAAACATGTTGTTTTATTCGTACAAATAAAACTCTATGAATTTTTAACTCGTTTTACATTATATTGTGAGTAAAAAACAAGATGCGCTAATTCAAATAAGAGAATTATAACCTTGTAAAGTTTTGTGTAACACACTTGAATAATGTTAAATCAAAAAATGTTCAGTATTTAAAATATTGTAGGAATTTAAAACTTTTCTTTTCTTAAAGATAAAGATTGTTGAAAACTTCACTTTTAAAAAAGTTCTGTTTTTTAATTAAAACGTTATAAATCAAAATTTTTATCATCATTATTACAGTTAAAAAAAAATAAAAATGTTAAAAGTATTGTGTCTCCTTAAATTAAAAACAAGTAGAAGAATTTTCATTTAAAAAAATTTTTTAATAAAATTTTATCTTCCAAAACGACTTTTATGAGTCACACTACAGTCACTTTAGAAAAAGGTAGGCACGAGAACGATGTCTTCTTGTCTTAACAATGCAATATTCTTTATCTTCAAAGCAATACATTAACTATCCAATTGACATATTGACATTAGTCTTTCTTTGTATTGATCTTTAAAATTCATTATATAGGTTAAGTTTAACAGCATACGCACTACAAACGCATCTAAAGAAATAAAAAGTGCATTTTGTTGTCAAAAAACAAAGACTCGTCAATGGCTGAGCAGCTTAGTTTAGACTTGAACCTCTCTGTATCAGTGAAGAACAAAGTCTCGATCTACTAGAAGTTGAGCAAGTTGGCTGACTTGAGTCTTGGTAGTTCTCTTCGGATGTAACATAATAGCGCACAATTTTCATTTAAATGAAATCGTCAAAAGCATCTCATGTCAGAAGTAAGATCCTTCATGTTAGAATTGAATGTAACAGAAATAAAAAAGGAAATAATTCAAACGAAGATCTTATTGAGTTAGACGGGTCTTTTTTCTGCAAATTTTATGTGCAAATTTTTAATTATTGCAGCAGTTCTGATTGAATGATAGACTGAAAGTAACAGAAACACTCTCAAAATAAACGTTGTTTAAAACATAAAATAATAAAAAAAACTTCGAAAAATAACACCATAAAGGTTACTTGAGTGGCCATGCAGCGGTTTCGAACAAAAACCGAACAAAACAGCTCTATGGCCATTCAAGTAACCTTAATGGTGTTATTTTACAAAGTTTTTTGTTATTTTATAGTAGACTGAAAGATTCAAAAGAAGTTTCAAATGATAAACATATTCCACTGTATTCACATTTAGAGAATGTAACTAAAAATCATGTGTATTACTTCGAAACTCCAAAAATTGTATGATCTTCGAATCGTTAGTAAATATTCTTTTCAGATTATTGTGTTTTGACGTATTGAAAGTAATTGTTCATTCATTTAATTGTAAAATATCCTTGTAAAGACAAAACTGTGTTTTTAATGTTCCCTTTCAATCATGTCAAACCTTACGCGCTATGAAATAAAAACACGCACTGCTTAGACATTCTATATTAAAACCTGAGTCTGTTTCACTCAACAAGTTAAAACAATTTGATATATATTTTTAAGCAGCTGCACCTTTAATTTTATTCTGTAACTTTTACCAGTTTTCTGTAACAGTATACAGTGCAATTCATAACGAAAACCTATTCAAATAATATTACGTTTTTCAAAGTTTACTTTTGATGAAAGTCTAAAAAAAGGCATTAAAATAAATTATCCAACGAGCTCAGAATGATTTACTTGTTTTTACTACATAATTCCCTATAAAGCTTATCTAAAGAAACTACTTTATTTGAATGATATGATTAAAAATTTTGTTTTACCTTCCAATTTATTATTTATTTACTAAGTCCATTGAAAATTACACGTCAATAAATCTTCAACAAGTAAAAAATAATAATTGATTAACATCAAAGAATCAAGAAATGTTGAAACTGCATTACTATTACAGGTGATAAGAGGCAAAAATTTAAAAATTTAAGAACAGTTGAAGAACGTCATTATCATTCTCAAATACATTTACTATTTTTAAATGTACACAGAATAACGTTTAAAGCGACATTTTGAAGTTTCTGGCGTAACTTAGAGTTTATTTTTCATTGTGTTCAGAAGTTGCCTGATTTTTCAAATTAAGACTTCAAGGCCCTTCAGTTTTCGGGCTGGTTTATGCTTACCTTTTGTCAAAGAATTGTAATATTGTTTTCAGGTTGTTGATGATCTGACAATATTGCCGAAATAAACAGTCTAAAACAAAATTAAAATAATGGATATATTTTGCAACGCACGATTCAATAAAACTATTGAGCTAAAATATGTTCGTTCGATATACAGGTTCAAATATCATAAAAACATTATCAAATTTTAAAAGTAAAAAACATTTCTGAATAATTGAAATAAGAGAATATTAAAAATCATTCAATTAAATATAAATAATTATTTTTACAATTAAACATCGTAATTTAATTTTACAATTGATTGTTCAGAATATTTAATTTTATCTACCACATTTTGATTGTTGTTGTTATATTGTAGTTATTCAGTACTTTTAAATGTTCAATTCTGATTGCATTTTTAATACTTTTTATGAAAAAAAAATGCATAAATTTATCTTTAAAAGAGTTGTTTTTTAAGCATATTTTAAAACTTGATGAACTAACTGAATAGTAATGAGCTGTCACAGCTTTACCTCAATTTTAAATTAAATATAGATAAAATTATTTCACAAAGTCAACATTTTTCAGTTAAACATAGGCCATTTTCTTAAGCTGTTTTATGAAGCGTATAGTAATATTGCAGTAGCATTAAACAAAAAACTTTTAATGCTTTGCCTTAAGCTGCTTTCAGGATATACACTCTGGTAAAATCATATGCTGGAAATATAATTATTCATTTTAAGTAAACATTTAAAAAAGCATAACGCTGCAACGGAAATTAATACCATCCACTTAAAGAGCCGCAAAACGGGGAAACCAAAACAAGAGCGCCTTCAGAACCCGTCGAAAACTTCCAGAAAGTTTCCCGGGCAAAACAAAACTTTTCCGGAGAACCACACACTCCGGAAAACTTCGGGAATAAATGCAACGGAGTAAAAAAAAAAAATAATAATAACAACAATAATTCCCACTTACCTACGATAAAAGAAGAAATCACTATCAAGAAGGCGAAACCGGAGAACCAATTAACCATTGTCGCAGGCTGGAGTTTTTGATGTCAAGAGAAAGGAGCGCCGCGAGAAACGAGATTAGTGTATTGCCGGGAAGCCCGCTGGGCAAGAACTGAGGTGGAGAACGGTCAGTCTTCCAATCGCGAATTGAAACAGATCAATGGCATGCATGCTTGGGACAGTGACGGCAACACACCTGGCGGGGGAGGGTCCCAGACCCCCCGCGGTGAGACTCCGGACTCGGTGTTGCTATGGGAACGCGCGGCCTAACAAAGAATGATTAAAAACTTCGGCAGGCAAACTCCGGTTGCCTCGTGTTTGGTTTCGCGGCTTGGGAAGCACTCCGACCAGTGGTGGCTTGATGAATGAATTTCGCGGGAGAATATCGATACATCTTTTGAGAGATATTGTTTATGTTTAAGCATCCTCACACTTGTTACGTAGGGCTGGCGTGTGCATGCGCAGTGGCTGATACTCCTGGCCAAACAATTAGTACGCTCGGACTTTTTAGATGAGTTATAGTGGCTTAAAATTTTAATATTGTGTTTGTTAACGACTTTCGTGAATATTTGTATGGCATTACGTCGCAATCGGCGTACAAAGTTGCTATCATAAAAAAAGTTTGCAGTTGAATGTTTATGACAAAATAATTTTCTAAATTTTTCTCTGTATTTTCTATGAATAATTATTTATTTGGGGAATTTATTAATCTTAAGAATATGAAGATTAATTAATTTTTAAAATTTATAAATTAAACTTTTAAAATTGGAGAAATATTTGTACATTTTATACTGCTTGGAAAGCAAGCACACTTAACAATTTTTTCAAAGTTTAGCCTTCAGGAAGCATTTACAGCTTCTTTTACTTATAAGTTATATTTCTTTCTATGGACAAGTTTTTGGTGTGCATAGCGATTACAGAAGATACATTCTTTTAAAATAGATATTTCCTTCTGAAACACTTAATTACTTGACTTGTATTTTATCAAAATTAAATATTTTAAAATTTAGTTATCAATTTTACAGCAACGTGATCCTATTTTAACGTATGTATACTTATTATATATATTTTTTAATTTTCTGAGGCATTTATCTCAATTTTATTGAACCGGCATGGTGCTAAAATAAACTGATTATATTGAACTATTAATCGATAGTGGGTTTTTTATGAATTAATTGTGCACAGTGTTGAATTTATTTCGGTCGTTTTGGCTGCAATCAGCCATAAATTTTTAGGCTGATGAACTTTTTAAAATGCTGTATTTTTATCCAATCAAAGTAAAAAAATTCACTCTCCAAAAGTGAAACATTTTACTATTTCTCTCCGTAAAAGACATATATTTTTTTTTCGCCACCCAAAAAGTTTAGAAACTATAGAACGCAAAAAGTTTTTTCGTTTGTTGAGCATTTTTGGACAAGGGGAAAATCCGTCGTTCTGATTGAGGTTGCCGTTAATGAAAATAAAAATGACTAAATTCTTCTAAAAAATGTGACATTTGTGTTGCAGGTGCCATGCAAACGCGTTTACTATCTCAGTACTCCTTAAACTTTCCCCTTTCTCTGTCACTAGAAATTCTGTTTGAGGTATAGTTGATTTCGTTTTATTAGGAAAATTAAAAATGTGAATTTTTAAAAAATTAAAAATTGCTTCAATGATTTTCTAATATCGAATTCTGATTCCATTATTTTAAAATATTTTGCTTCATTTCAGTACTTTTATTAGGGGGGGGGGAGTAAGAGGAGAGGTGGAGACAGTTTAAAAGTACTTTCTTCAGAGAGTTAATTGTATGCACTTTTGCTTAGATTAAAACAAAATATCTTGCCTATTTTCCTTTGCAATAAACACCAGCATCATATTTCAGATTTTACACAACTTATTAAAGAATAACCCTTTAATTCTTACCGTTTCTTCTAATGAACATACTTTTTGTTTTATATAACCATGAATTAAATATCTCAATAAAAATACCAATCTGTTCCTGCGTATTTTAGTTTTCCGGCTTTTCTGTAATCCGGCAAATTTTCGGGTCCTGAAGAAAAAAAAAAACTATTATGTCTCTGAAAACATGCTTAGAGTTTTATTTAACTCTACCGCGTGTTTCATACACAGTTATTTAATTTAATACTTTCTCGTAAGATGAAGTATCAAGAACAAAATTTTCAAAAGTATTATCTTTAATAAACAAGTAATAAAATTTTACGCAATGCTTATTTTCAAAGGCAAATGTCAAAAGTGAGAAATAGGTCCCAATGATTGATTGGTATCATCACTTACTCAATTAGTTGTTTGTGAGCGTACAGATGAAGGTACAAATCCCTTTACCAATGGAGTTTAATATTAAGTACCGTTCATCGTCACACGTTAAGTAGATTTACGCAGAAGGTTTCGCACATTTCGAAATTTTCAGTTGAAAATCCGTACAAACGTACGTACATTTCTCTATAAATGGGGCCCATAACGTAGTACTTTGTCTGACCAATAAGGTACTTAGCTAGTACTTGTACTTTTAGTATATGGCCTACCACTATTAGGAAGCTATTAAGACAGCTTTTAGAAATCGCGTGTTACTATTAAGGCATGTACTTGTGCTTGAACTTTCAAATTGAACTAAGTATGAGCCTGGCGCATTTCTTAAAATTGTGCATAGCACATCGGGGGCTTTCGTCAATAAATGTAAACCACGTGTCTAATACATTTCACGGGGGAAAATCGAAATCCTATTGAAAATCAGAAAGCTAAAAAGAATGTCGCAATTAAAGATTTGATGTTTACAATTTTTCACATGCGCGGAAATGGACTAGTTAACTAGAGGTGTTTTTTCTTTTTCTTTCTTTTTCTTTTTTTTCCCAAGTAATTTTATTATTAATATATGTCAGTTTTACATAAATTATATAAAGAATAAGTGACATTAAACACATGGTAAACATGAAACACAAATTTGTTACAATGAATAAGGATATATGCCAATATATTTCAAATTAGGAATATTTTATCCTCAAAAGTATGATATACATCGGTGTAGAGTGAAAAGGTATTAATTCAGCTAAACACGAGTTTCCAAATATTATAAATTACGCTATATGAAAAAGAAACGAGTTAAATCTGATCAAACGGAGCACAGTTAAATTACAGTGTTGAAGTCAGTTCTGAGTTAGTCAGTCAGTTCTGAGTTACATTAGTTTTCTTCGAGCAGAGAACAGTGAATAACATTCCAACAAATTTTAATCTATTTTATTTTTAAAACCCATAACTTACTGTCATAGCAAAGAGTCATTAAATCCTATTTAAAAAATATCTAAAAGTACATACTTGAAATTTTTATTTATCCGAAACGAAATAAACCAAAATATCTACTTAAAGTTATTACATTTTATTGTGTTTTATTATTAAATTTTATTCTTTTAAGTAAGTGCGTGAGCAGGATAAATTTTAAGTAGCCACATTAAATTCACTTATATTCATGCTAACGATTAGTTTTCCAACCCTTATTATTTTTATTCTTCAAAATCTACATGCTGAATATATAAAACTTAAATCTTTATTTTATACGAGATAACTATTCTCAGATCTTTGAACCTTGATCAAATCAGAAAGATTTTTATTTCATTCACAGATGAGACTGAGAGAAAATATGTGACCAGACTAATTCAAACTCCCGTGTTTTTAGTTATACTAACGTCTAGTACAAAATGTAATTACACTGCTTCAGCAAATTTCAATAATTTGATTTTCTACATTTATTAGGAAATTAACTGTTACAATTCTAAATAAATTTCATTATTTTGAAGAAGCAAAGTATCCATATTGTAATAAGTTATTTCTCAAAATTCACCGCTTGCATCATTGTAATAAAGAAGTACATGAAAAAACTGTAAATTTATTGAATGTATTTCTTTCAAAGTTATGAAATATTTAAGGACAACATGCGTTTGCTATAAATATAAATAAGTGTACAGGCATTTTTTTGTACTGTTTATCTTCAAAAAACATGTCCTTAATCAAAGGTTTGAGGCTGAGTATACCTGTATCTACTAATGAATTTTTACTAATGAAGTTCAAGGGTGAGATTAAAGCATTATTGCCAGTTATGAACTTGGAAGAAAAATTATGATAAAAATCAAACCATACTATTATACTTATTGATAAGTACAATACCAAACAAGATTTGATAAAAAGCTTTTACCAAAAGTTGGATCTTCAGCATAAGGTATGCACGCGCGAACGTATGTAAGGTGGGGGTTTAGGGGGTCTGCCCCCCTTTGTTGTTACACAAACGCTAATTATCGCCAAATATTCACCTTCTGAATCTGTCGCTCAAAATAGCATATGTTAAAAAAGATTCAAATTTTATATCAATTTTGAAAACTTCATATTAAAATTAAAATATTATATTAATTTCGTCAAATTTATGATTCAGTGCGTAACAATTCACTATCGAAAATTTAAAAATTTTTAGTGCTACTGAAATTTTTTACCTGATATTTGTAGTAAAATTTACAGTCAATCAAATTTAATAGTAATGATTGACTCTACCCTCTCCATTAGCTGGATTCCTATCATTAGAAAGCTATAGATACCCCCCCCGCCTGTGCAAGATATCATAAGTCGTTATTTTTATTTTGAGAATAAATTTTGATGATAAATTACCTTTCCTTATGACAATGGTATGGCCCATGAATTTAAAAGTGGTTTTAATGTATTGTAATCTCAGCTTTTAATGCATGAGCTTAACAGAGAAACTTTACTAAAAAATTTATTTCTCATTTGAACGTGTCTCAAAATATTCTACAGCTTTCGAGTAAATTTCAAACCAAATTGTTTATACATTGCAATGCCTCTTGAAAACTGCCTTTAAGCTATATAGAGAAGATAATCTATAATACTAGTTAACCCTTTGAGGCGCAACCCTTTCCCAATGCTGAAAAAAGGGCAGGCACAGCCAGCTGTCACCAAAAAAGGGTCTCTAGATTTGTGGCACGCGATGAACGTTTCGATCTTCCGCCATCTTGCTGGTAGTTAAGTCGAGCGATGGCAACGGCTGCCCTTTTTTCAGCAGAGGGCAATCTATCCAGCTGTTCTTGCATTCTTCCATTTTTCAGCAGATGTCAGTGCTGTTAAAAATAATTGTGACGATTTTTTTACGGTAAATGACGTGCTAAAAAGGAAAGGATTCTCAACGTGCTAAAAAGGAAAGGAGCTATGTCACCCTCAACTATTTTAATAGAAATCCAATCTATTCTTCGTGACTGGCAACACTCAAAACGTCAGAGTTTGGTGTTCCCAGAGCGGGAACGCTGCGCGTTAAAGGGTTAAAAAAACGCAATAAAAAATAATTTTCGCTATTCCCTAACGATTGAAATATTACATTTTTAGGCCTCAAATATTTCTTCAACACATTCACAAAAATCCATAGATTCCCCCATTGTAACACTACTTTGTGCGCCAGTGGTAGTGTGTCTGAATTGAGCATAAAAGTGTTAGATTATTATTCATAATCACTACTTACAGTTATATCTGTTTGCCAAAATGTTTTCCATGACAGAAATTTTGGTATATATCAACTTGATTGTATAGATTTTTGCGATCAAGCTGTACTTAAGAAAATTTAACTTACAAAATAATGAAATAAATACTATCATTATTTAAAAAACGACGATAACTTTGTAGACTTCATCAAGTCAAATTTAAACTAACTTGTTACTTAAACATGTATAATTTAAATACTAGGTTGAAAAAAAAGGATTGATCATTCTTAATAACATATGATTAATGAGGTAATATCAGTTTAATGAGGTATAATAAGTTTTAACCATCGGAAAAAAAAACGATAGAAGTTATATTCCTTAAATAATGAATATTTTTTAGTTGCCACCAGGATTGTTTGTGACTAGAGAACTATTCTACCACATCACGGGCCGGGTTCGATTCCCTGCATGGAATTGGGTGTCATTTCGTCCATCCTTTCACAGGAGGAAGTGCTAGTCCATGTAATATGTACCTCCATAATAAAGGAACCAGTATTTCTGGCCTAGTAGTGCCAATGCCTATAAACGACTAGTGCCCGACAGAAAAAAAAAAAGAAAAAAAAAGATTTCCTAAGATTTCCACGGGTTTCTTCCATCTAGAATTTTAATCATTCAAATGTAAGAAACTTAGTAACGCAATAAATCTTAATATTCACTATCGGTCTTCCTGCTGGATAACTGGTATTCTATATTATGAAAGTCTACCAAAGCAACTTATGCGATCGTTTTATTTTTTTTTCCCTTCCCCAGCTTTTTTTCTAATGAAGAATGATTTCTGAAAGAGGAAAAACTGAAAGTAAATTTACTTTCTCTCGACACCTATTGATCGTAACTAAAATCCGAAGGAGACAAAGAAAGTCTATTCAAATAGTGGATAGAAAAATAGCGGCAAAAATAGGTTAACACCAGCAATTCAAACGCATAATACAAATAAGTATATACCTGTATATATATTACATACAGGGTGTCCCAAAAACACTGAAATAGGCTTTTATTTCTTAAATATTGATCACTTGATCATGGATGTATAAGATAAATTACAACGTGGCAATAGAACAAGATACAAAATTTTAGTATCGATTAAAATTTTCTGGAGATTAAACCTAAGTACATACAAAATTTATATTTTTATACGTCTCCCGTAAAAGAAAAATCCCAATTAGTAAAATGTGTCATATACGTTAATTAGGTGATATACAGAATTTCATCATCATGCACCTATTTCCATGGATAGTACAATCGTCTATCCATGGACAAGAGAACAAGAGCAAGAACACCATCAATAATATCAGTCTTGGATTATGACTGGATTAGATGTATGGTAAGTTTGGATATTTTACTTTATATAAATATATATTTAGGAAAGGTTGCCGGGGTTGGCCATGCTGTTAGCTTTGCAAATTACGTTTCATTAAATGTCGTCAAATGAAGCATATCAATGGAAAAGTAGGAGGGGAAGAGAAACGATATAGGACGACAAATGAAAAAGAGGCACTAGAAACAAGAATGGCTGTAAGAATGGAACAAAAATCACGATTTATACGTTGAAGTGATTAAAAATAACTGAGAAAATGAATTAAATAAAATGAAATGACAAATTTGTTTAATTATAAGGGTCAGGAGGTATTTTAGCAAAATTTCACAGAAAATATCTCAAAAAATCATACTTTATTACGGCACATTATTTGGAAGCACAGTTCAGGCCGACAAAATAGTTCGTCAGTATATTGTTACACTACAAATTCACTTCTCTCCATCTGATGTATGGAAGAGAGCTATAAATTGTTGCAACTGGCGGTTTTTTTTTTTTTTAAGGGAACAAACAAATTTCCTTATCTTCACATGAAGGAGCATTTTCTGTAACTTTTGTCCGGGTCATTTATCTGGTATATTAGAGATGGACTTCTGTGGTTTGGTACTGGGCGTGTTTGAAGTATTCCAAGCTTCAATAATTTTGTACTAAGCCAAGATATTCTCTATCTGTGTGAAACTGTAATTGTCATGAAATTGTTTATACAATTTTTTAATCATTTAATCAGATTTTAAGTTATCGGCGCTGTGTAACTTCGAAACTGCCTCACGATCAAAAAAATGCTCATAGTAATAGTGACACAACCTTGAAGACAAGCGTCACTGCCGCATCGAGTTTCACAACACCCAAACAAGTTTCATCATGCTTACCTTGAATATTTCAAGTGCTTGCTTCATTTTTTGATAATTTATTCACTTATGTTCGAATAATTTTGCAAGCTGCATAAGATGCAAGCTACTGAGTTCAGAATGCGTGCTTGCTTTCTTGTTCCAGTTGTAATATCACGAGATTTTCGCTGTTATATAAGGAGGCTTCTCGGCAGTTTCACATTGGTAGTGCTGGTAGTCAAAACTAAGTCTCAGAGTAGCCAAAAAAAGAGTACCAGCCGATCCCACCGATGTTTCACATATATATGTTGAAGGTCTGCACGGGGTCGGGCCTTCGCAGCGAGATGAAAATTAGTAACGGGCCGGGCCTCCTCGCTTCCCTAAAAGCTGGGCAACTCTTCGGCGTTTTCTTCTTTCAGGCCGAACCGGGCCTTGATCGAAAAAATATTGCCGTCGCACATTTTCTAATGCTAAGCGCATAAAATTAAAACAGGAATCCTGATCAAGTACAGACGCCCGATTTCCTACGTAGCTGTCAACTGTTTGGTCTACGCTTCTAGTCCAGACAGGAGCGCTTTCCCTTCTTATCAAGTGATCCCAGTATGCGCATGAGCTTGAGCAGTCATAGTATTAGCAGGGCCCGATTAACCTCTGAAATGAGGGGAAGCTCAGTCTCCTTTCGCCCCCCCCCATCCCCTTTTTGTTTGGGAAAAGTAAAGTATTAATGTTTTTCTTTCATAAAAATATTTTATTCCTAAAAAAGAAATTTCATTGATGTAATTAGTTCTAATTATTTCCTTTGATAAAAGCATTTTATTCATTAATCTGAAATTTTCCGTTCTTGAAAATATTTTTTTCATTAATCTTCTAATAGTTTAGTTCACTGTAACGAATTTTTACAGTATTTTTGAAATTACTTTAAACATTAACAAATAACTAAAAACATTACCTTACTGGAACATTAAACTTTATTAATTGAGTCCTATTTTTCAATAGACATGGCTTTTTTCAGGAATTCTTTGTTTGTTTTGATGACATCATTAAAATCATAACACAGAAATTGAGAATTAATTTTGAGATTTAGAAGATGTTTAACATTTACATATTAAAAGTCTACCCCTCCTGCTGGCCAATTTATTCCCCATAATAGATAAAAAACTCTCAACTGCAGCCGATGTCCCAGGCAAAGAGATCGCAAACAACCAATTTAGAAATGTTGCGACATGAAGTGAGTCTGAAAAGTGCCACTTCTGTTCATTACAAAATGTTTACAATAACTTAAAAGATTATTTTAAAACAAAATTTTGAAATTTTATTGCAGTTTTTCAGATATTTTCAGGCCCCACCTTCAAATTCTGAGGGGAAGTTCAAGCTTCCCGAGCCTTTTCAGTAATCAGACCCTGAGTATTAGTTCGGTCTTGCAACATAATTTCTTAAGTTCAATTTAGATTTATACAGTTTTTCAGTAAAAGTTCTTGTTTATGTGTAAATTAATCACTGTGTTTTATATTATTACATTATACATTCATGCATATATACTGTCCACCAATAAGTATTTGTACACCTATGCAAATGACGATATCTGCGGTTCTGAGGTACGTCACGGCCTCCGCTGGTATACAGTGGAACCCCGATCTATCGTTCCCGCATTCATCGTTTTCCCGTATTGATCGTTTTATTTCTATGGTCCCTGCACAAACTGTATTCAAATAACGTTAACAAAACCCGCATGTATCGTTCGTCAAAAATTCGCTTTCCCGCGTTCATCGTTGTAAAATGTTTCTTCTGACCGAAATGAAATTGAAGATCAAGTCAATCAATATGGCATACAAATCTAATTACTTCCTGGTATGATATCTTGGGTTGATGATGGTATAGGTGAAGAGTTCTTACATCTAGCAGGGATGAGTATGGTGTGAAATGCAGTGATTATATTTCCATTCATTTAGAAATAGCAACGTGCGGTATCCTAAGAATGGACGAAATGTGACGCAAAAAATGAAAATAATTGCGAAGAAGCTGAGAATAATATTCATGCCGATGAGACTGAGCCAACACTAGTGCCTAGTTTATCCTACGCAATAACGGTATTTGAAATTGTATGACTTTTATATACAAACATGAATACACATAAAAAGACAAAATATTGTAAATCTTGAAAATTTTGTTTAATTAAAAGATTAATGAAAAACCCAGTGTAAAATTACAATTTTTAAAAAATAAGTATCACTTAATTTCTACACAACTTCAATTTGTTTCTTTTACAGTTTGGAAACAAATTTAGTATTTTTAGTATACTGTATGCATTGTGTGCATTCATAAATACTGTTTTCTTCGTATTTTGACTTTAACCTGCATTCGTCGTTTTCCCGCATGCATCGTTTTTTACTACGCACCCCTTGAAAAACGATAGATCGAGGTTCTACTGTATATCGTGCAGGAAACAGCATCGGCATTAGTGGCATGCAAGATGCCGCGCAGTTCGGAGCTCTCCGATTTCGAGAAAGTTATAATTATCAGGTATCACAAATATGGTCGATCCTTAAGGGACATATTTAGCGATCTGAAGTACCTAAAATCGACAGTGGCCTATGTGATTAAGAAGTGGAAGGTGAGCGGTGATTGTCGGAATGTGCCCCGAGTCGGCAGACCAACGAAACTGGGAGATAGAGACCGACGAGTACTGTCCAGAGAAATTCGGAGGAACCGCACCCAACCTATGACCCTCATCCGCGAGAAGTTTCAGCAGGCATCCGGGAGTATTGCTTCAATGAATACCATCCGTAAGGAAGCACATCTGCTTGTTTTTCATGGTCGCGCTGCTGCCCATAAGCCTTTGATCAGAGAGTCCAACCGCGCTGCTCGGTTAATGTGGAGCAAAGCACATCGAAATTGGACCGTAGATCAGTGGAAATGCGTTCTTTGCAGCGACGAATCAAGGTTCACCCTTTGCCGTTCAGTGTCTGGGTCTGGAATCTGCCTGGAGAACGTCTCCCGCCAGAATGCATTGTGCCAACAGTCCAGCTCGACGGAGGTGGAATTATGGTCTGGGGGTGTTTCTCCTGGTATGGACTGGGACCCTTGGTGCCCATTCATGGTAAGCTCAACGCCGATGCCTACTGCACTATTTTGGATGACAATGTGCTTCCTACGTTGTGGTAGTTTTACGGGTTGGACCCCTGTTACTTTTAGGACGACAATGCCAGGGGTCATGTTTCGAGGAGTTCATCGAATGAACTGGCCTGCCCAGACCCCAGACCTGGACGCTACCGAGAACCTCTGGGACGAGTTCGATCGCCGTATTAAGGGGTGCACTACCCGTCCAAAATCGGTAAAGGAACTTCTATTTGTACTCCAAGCCGAGTGGAAGACAATACCACTATCTGTAATACAAAGACTTGTGGAAAGTATGCCCCGGAGGGTTCACGCTGTAATTGCCTCTCGTGGAGGCTCTGCCAACTATTTTCTATCACATGTGTCCAAATACTTATCGGTATACAGTGTATATGGGTGCGTTCTGAAAGTAATGCGCATTTTCTGGGAAAAATAGATTTTTGATCTTATTGGTACAAATGGTTAAAATTCTTCAAAATAGTCCTCTTTTGCATCAATGCACTTGCGGAGACGATTCTGCCAGGCCTGGAGGGCACCCTGGAACTCCTCGACTGTAATGCCTCTCATGAACCTTGTAACATGAGCTTGGATGTTCTCCACCGACTCCCAATGCTTTCCCTTCAGCTCTCCCTTCAGTCGGGGGAACAAAAGAAAGTCACACGGAGCAAGTCACTGCTGGATCATTTCTAATCAATTCCAACAATTCTTCACTGCGCAAAACTCGAAGTTCTTTCTGCACCTCCGTCAACACCTTCGGCACAAGCTTCGCACAGACATTTCGCATTTGCAAATCCCAAAATCTTTCAGAATCTTTCAGAACGCACCCTGACCCTGTATATATATATATATTAGGGTGGATCGAAAAAAATTTTTTTTTCGAAATCTGTATCGCCTGAGGTCTCAAAAGTTGTATATTGATATGAATAAGGCGTGTGTAAAATTTGAATGTTCTACAACGTCTTGGGGTTGCGCATCGAGCTTGAAATCTAGAAAATTAAAAAAAATATATGACTTCTTTAAAAAATCGACCCAAAAATTCTTTTCCAAATTATCAGGCTCCCGAGGTTTTAGAAGTTGTATATTGTTATGAATAAGTATACAAAATCTGGAGGGGCTACGACAATATCTAGGGGTTGCACATCGAGCTTAAAATCTATAAAAAACTGAAAATTATGTGTTTTTGGAAAAAAATTATGTAAAAATCAAACTTCATTTGTTAAAAAATAATTTGGTCCTTTTGTATGTTGAAAGATGTTCAGAGAAGCTCAGTAAATCACAAAAAATGGCTTTGCGAATAGTTTGATACAATGCATCGTTATGCTGTCGTTTTCTCTTGGGCGCAGTGCGCAAACTGTGCTCTAGACAACCAACACCGGTTCGCCTGCCGAGTGATGGCGATGCACATGCGTTCGGTTAAACCAGACACGAGATATTTTGATGAAACAGGCATTTAGTTTGACGTTTCATATACATGGTGTTTTCAGTTTAGTCTAAAAAAAACTAAGGGGTGGTTGCCTTCCACTGATACGATCCTGAATAAAGTGAAACTTGCTGTTACAAGATATTGAATGAAATCGGCGTTCTCAGAGAGCTGGGAATATCGAAAGAATTACCTTGTACGAAGTTGCCAACCCGAGGAGACGTACTTCTATATTACTATTTTGTACTTCAGAAGAAAATATTCTGAGTAAAGGGCAGGATCCACCGGAAGGAGATATAACCTTAGTTGTGGTGATCAAAATACAGGAAATTTGGATCAAGGCCAGTATCCCCACTGTGTCAATCCAAAGAATTCAAAAGATAGTTAGTAAAGGTCATGAGCAAGTTCAGCATTTCAGCATCTAAATAAATCGTACATTAGAGACGGACATAAGGAATTGTTTATGAAGAAAGTGGGGAAAACTCGCTCTTACCCAGCTATTGAATGTCGCAACTTCCAAACATACTGACTTTTTCCAGAGCAGGTGTGGCTCAGAGAAGTTCATACCTTTTAGAGAATGGGAGTCATTAGCAGACCAGAGGGAAGCTAGATATGTGACAATCGATCTAAATGAAAAGAAAACAAGTTTATGGAGAATGAGAGAAAAGTTGAAAGGTTAGAAAGAGAAATTTCGAGATTGTTGGAGAAAGAGGTGAAAGTTCCAATATCCAGTGTATGTCTCCAATTTAGTCGTTGATTTGGAAAGAGAAGTACGAAAGACTGAAGAAAATGCTGAATACATTGCTGAATGACTGAAGAAAATGCTGAGTGACGGCAATACCGTCACTTTGGAAAATGCGTTCAAACACGACCAAGTTAGAATAAAAATCTCTGCTTTCACAAGTCTGCGACACCAAGTTATTACGGACTGGGAAGCAGCAACTCTGGTATCAACTTTATTGCACAACTTAGAAAGCAAAAGTACTGCAGATGGAGAGAAACCTTTTCAACTGATTCTCGACCAATATAATAGAGGAAGGCTCGGGTGACTCGCTTTGAATTACAGAAAGAAAAGGAAAAAATATACTTTAAAATTTTCGTTGGATTATGTTTTTATAGGAGGAAGAACAGAATCACATACATAGAAAAATTTAATGACGGCAAATTACACCCAAGTGTTTGCCACAAAGAACATATCTCACTGATAATCTAATCTGGTTCAGCATACTTTGACCATATGTCACCATCTGAACCAAATGTCCATCTGACCATATGTCACCAAATTCCACTGGAAATTTGGGAGAGTTTGACACGGAATCCATTGATCTTGGGACCCTCACATGCATTGGCGGTAGTGGCGAATCATCGAATTCTGGAGAGAACAAAAGCGTCATCAGGCCGGCCGGGCCGAGCTTTACACCATGATTTTTAAACGTGCCGAGAGGGCCATCCCTCAGTTCAGTTTAGCTACGGGCCGAGCCTTAAATTGTGATTTTTCAACGGCCGAGCTGTTCCTAAATTTTTAATTTTGGTTATGGGCCGGGCCAGGCTGAGGTGACTTTTACCAAAATTTTTGGTCCGTGCAGATCTCTGATATATGTAGATAAAACATTAATGCTCTATATCACTTCTGGAAGCGTAACTCATATCATTTTGCCTAAATGTTAAATGTTTGTAAAATATATTAAAATACCATTCAATGACGATCTTATACTGAAAAATCCAATAAAAACTTCAATTCATAATCAAAATGTACTCCTTCAAAAATCGTAACGAATAAATCATCAGGAATTCACCAGAAACTAATTTTTCCTTTAAAAACAGGTTCACTTTGCAACAGAACAATTTTGTCATGTTTCTATTGAAAAATGTTTTACATTGTGCATGGTCACTTAATCCAGTTAAAACCGTTAAAATAAGAAATACTTAAAATACAAGTACAAAAATTTTTGTCATATAAAACGTTTTGGAAAACAGAAATATCTGTAAGTGATAATTGCGAATGATAATTGAACACCTTTCACCGAAATGTAGCGCAAAGTTTCAGAAAATCTTAGAGAAAATTTCAACATTCAATAAAATTTAAAAAAAACTTATTTAGATATCTTTGCTTAATAACTATTTATAGTCTTGTTATTATTTTGTCTTTTTACCATTTGCTGTAGTTGAATTCAAATGTTTTTGCTTATATGCACTGAAAAAATTGTTTTCTTGAATCAACAAAAATTTTGCTAAATGAACAAAATTTTTTGGTTAAAATAGCGCCAACAAAATTTTTGTTGATTCCAGAAAACAATTTTTGTTGAATTAACAAAATTCTTTTCTTAAAATTGTTTGGTTATTTCAACAAAACATTTCGTCAATTTAACCAAGCAATTTGGCCGAAATAACCAAATGTTTTGTTAAATTAACCAAACTATTTATTTAAATGGTTTAATTGGTTAAAATCAACCTAATTATTTGTTTGAATTAACAAAATTCATGTTGAATTGGCGTTGTGCTGGCTAATTAACAAAATTATACTGTCGTTTTTACTCTTATGTTTTTTTAGCCACAAACTGCTGGTTCAAATTTTCAGAGTTAAGACTAAATAAATTATCTATTCATCAAAATTCATATTTTATTTTAGAGTTTTTACATATTTATAATGTTAAATAAAAAAATTCGATGTCAATGTTTTTTCTTCATACGAAAACTTAGTAAGGTAATCAAAATTTGCTTTTGCGTTCTTGATAAATAAAATAAATGCGTTTATTTCTCAAACTTTCTAGTTTATTTGATAATGATCAAGGGAGATTTCAATGAAAATGAGAAATGGAGTATTCGCATCAGCTACTTTGAAGCTGTATTTTGAAGTGGAAAACGATCCAACAGGAAATCAGCAGTCTGTTTTATTTCATACACAAGCACTTATCTAACTAAACCGTTTTTATTAACTTAAAACAAAGCTAACAAATTATCAACGTAATATAAACATTTTTATCGCCCGAATGTTTCATTTGGAAAATGAATGTATTTACTCTTAGAAAGGATATATAAAAAAAGTGCTAAAACCATGCGTGATTTTCTTTCCGGCATGGTATGCAAATCGAACTGTTTGCTACATAAAAAATATATGGAATTAAAAATATGTGTACCGCTTTAAAATTTAAACTACAAAAATAGTTTCGAAATACACAAAAAAGAAATTATAATTCGGTATTGTCCAGTTCAGTCTATATTCAATATTTTTCTCGTCGAGACCATAGATAAATTAATATTTTTACGTGCCAAGTATTTTTACATCCTTCGATATTTTGTGGGCCGTTACATCGTAGAAAAGTGATTTTGATTGCTTTGACTGAGTTAGTCTAACGGACACTGAGTGGTGTTAAGCTAAATCTGTACAAACTTGTAAAAACACTAAAATAAAAATCTAAATTTTTATAAATAGATAAACTAATTAGGCTTACCTCTGAAATTTCCAAGAAACAGAGTATTATCCATTTTTAAATGTACTAGCAGACAGTGCAAATCCTTCCTTAGCTCTTCGTTCTTCCTCCATAAATAAGAATTTAAACATTGCTCCTATGGGCGGGTATGGCTGTCTTTCACACTCCTGGGCTTGTCCTGAGGAACGCGTAAAGTGACTGTCGGGCAATTTCAAATTTCCTTGATTCTGAGTTTTTAACAAAAACGTTTTATCAAAACGCAAAGCATTTGGTTAAATCAATTTTGTTCAATCTAACAAACTTTTGTTAAATCAACAAAACAAATCTTCCAAACTACTTAACCAAACACGTTTTGTTGAATTCAACAGAACACTTTTTAGTGTGTATGTATGTATAAATTAGTTTTTGATAACACTGAAAAATTACTACAGACACTCATTAACTAAAACTATGATAACATTTCAGAGGAATTATTTTATAATTCAAGTATTATGCTTCAACACTAAACAGGCAAACTATTTCTACTTATTGATGAAAAATCATAACATATTTGTGTCTTGAGATAGATATTTTTCATAAGCATTTAGACAAAGGGGAAAAATGCAATCACCGGATTCACTGTTGTCTCATCTCCAATAATAATATATTCTCGCTTATAAATTTTTGTTACTCTTAATATGAAAGACAACTTTTTGCGTGTATCTTAAATTATATAAGTTTTAATGTAGCAAATATTATGGTTTTATTAAGCTGATATTCGGACAAAAGCGCTAGATATTTCAAACTAAAAACCAATTTCAATATTTCTATTATTCAAAAAAGTATTGCCAATATTTTTCATAATCTTATATTCTTTAATAGTTTTTCTAGAAAATAAAATAGTTTTACAAAAGAAAAAAAACTATGAATCTTCAAAATGAACTGACAAAGTGAAGAAATTTATGTCTGCATGTAATAAAAAATGAAAATTAGATTTTATATTATAATTCTCAATATCACTTTTCTTGTTGCTTTCTACAAGCAGACATCTATTAACGAAGTCAACATTTATTCAATTAAAATGCTTTTTTTAATGTAACCACGAACCATACTGCCTCCTAAACTGATCGTGTGAAAGATTTTTCAGAAAACTCTTATTGTCTGCATTCGTTTCAAATTTTCCGTTGCTTTGTGAATCATAATGATCGAGTCAAATGTAGCTAAGCATGTGTAAAACTTCGTTATTTCCCTTTGAAAACTCGTGAAGTTACCGTGAAATTGTCGCTATTCCAAAATAATGCATGTGGAAGTTACAGTAACATTTTTTACAAGGTCATTAGTGTTTCCTTTCGAATTCGATACATTTGAAATACACGCTAACGCTTGGGGAAATTGTAATTCCACGAAGGAATCAACATAATTGACCGTATCTATTTCATTTATGGCCGGCTGGGATACAAAGAAGCTTTTCAATTTACGAAGCAAAAAGAAAAACTCTACTGATTGTCGAGAATCACTATTTGGTAGACATTCGTGCTACTGCAGAACATTTCACACATCATTGCATCGAGTGAAACAAATGGGGATTATTTACTTAACACTTGCATTTTTTCCTTCTCATCTCAACTCCAAATAATACGGGCTTCTTTTTTTTTCAAAAATAAGTTAACCATTCTTTTTAAATTATATAATTTTCAATTTTCAAACAGCTTGCTTATCCCAATGAGAAGAAAAAGATTTTGTTAGATAATATTGTACTAATACTGAACCTAAATCCTTGTTATTGAATGTGCGCTATAATAGTACTATGTCCCGACTGAAATTCTGCAGTATTCGGTATTTAATACGCATCATAAGTGAGTAGCTGGTACGCAGTATAACTGAGCATTAACAACTACTGTAAAAAAAAAGCATTTCAAAAGTACTGTTATGTTAATCATATTATAATACTTACATAAAGCTTTTTAAAACTAAGTAACAGTTAAAACTTACGTCAAACTGTCTACGTGCATAAAACCCTTCTGGTAAAATATTCTCTACATATCTCTTATGTGTATGGAGAAAAAATATTTTTATTAAGGCATTAATATATAAACTTCCGTTGTACACACGGAACAGATTTTTCGCAGCAGTCCCAAATAATCGAATTCCAGTGATAATTCGAAAAATGGCCAAAATTACATAGAAATAAGGCAATATTTTTTAACAATTTCGTTTAAAATTGTGGTTCTGTGGGTAAAAAGTTTTTGCTGGGACTCCTTTAAGAATTTGTCCGTCTTTATTTTACACGAATAATAAAGCTAGCTTATATTTCCATGCACTTAAATACCAGACTAATAATCTTACTTGTCATTTCTAATAATTAAAATTTATCAAATTTATATTAATAATTATTCGTTGATTACCAAACTTGAACTCCACAATACATTTTATATACTCAAACAATTTGACTCGTGTTTAAACATTTTTTTATTTGTGACTGAAGTTTTTTTAACTCCATGTTATGGTATAACTCATGCATTGCCGTGTTCTTGCTTATATTAAATATCAGAAATTAATGCAAACAATCAACAGTTTACTGCATAATAACTATAACTAATACCATTATTTTTTTTACTTTTTAATACCTCTAACCAGGCGCGTAGCCAGGAAAATTTTTCGGGGGGGGATATGCGCCTCGAAATTTTTTCGGGGGGGGATATGAACTTATATGCGTATAAATAGACGGAATTTCATCACTAATCCAAAAATTTCGGGGGGGAGGATATATCCCGATATCCCCCCCCCTGGCTACGCCCCTGCCTCTAACAAGTCATTGAATTTGCATGCATAATTTTGTATGTTTTTATGTTCGTTTATGGGTGTTTTATGCACGTGTTCCTGTATAAACTACATTTATTCACATACGTAGATGCATGATAGCAAAATTTATATTGCAGTAAAATATTTTAATATGCCTCATTTTTACTCATAAATCTTCTTTTTTTAAGTATAACTCTGACTTATAAGTTCAGATCGATTACAAACAAACACTTAACACAAATCTGAAGATAATTCATTCATTATTTTCATAAACGTATTATACTTAATTGTAGTCCATTTTAAGTTCTTTTAATCAAATTGAATTCCAAGAGTGCATCTAGTTTAGAAAACGAATGTAGTATTAAATGTTTGCAATATTTGTATACCTAAATTCTTTTCGACTTCTCTTCAGGGAAATCGGAACACTTGAACATGATCACAAAGACTTTCGTAAACTCTATTTAAGTAGAATAGCTTGTCCCGTATTTATGTCAAAAGTGAGTATTTTGGGCAAAAAAAAGAAAGAAAAAAGCGTCTGCTTGGTTGAACCTGTGACAAGCGGCACCTACGTGAGTAGAATAAAAATCCAAAAAAATATGTCATGGAACTACTAGTACCGATGTTTGAACCATAGCGCTTTCATTATTTAGCTCTTCTATTTTCAGTTCCTGGCTGTAGAAAATTAGCAATCGCGAATTCAGTAATTTTCTTTTCAATTCTGTAGGTGGAACTGTTTCGCACATTTAGAAGAGATAAATATTTTCTGTTTTAGAACATCTCCAAATATTGCAGTAACAATTAAAGTGTCAGACAGATAATTACGTATGAGAATAAGGAGAAGAGGCGCTACACGATAATATGAGCACGACAGTACTTAGAGCACAAAATGAATACTTAATAGCAAGTTGAAGCTGATTATCTGCTCTGACTGCTTTAATTTCTAAAACCGTTTTGACACCGTCACACAAAACATCGCTATAATGTTTACATGTAAATTTTTACTACTACATTATATAATAACACTTCTTTCACATCCCAACTTTCAGATTCAAATTATGCAAAAATGCGTGTCCTATTCAACAATTTTTAAAGTGTTATTTTATGACTTACTATTCGTTTACATAATTTTTAATTATACTGTCAAATTATCCAAATGATTCTTTGAATGGTAAGAGCATTTTTTAATCAGCAGCGTGTAATCAATGCTTAAATACACATTTTTCTTAAAAGAAAATACTACATAATGTAATTCCGAGATAACTATAACATTAAATGGTGTCTTAAAATCTATTTTCGACTTTTAAATAGAAAAAAGATCTTTTGTCAAATAGTCATTCAAAATTACATCGTAATGAACATAAATTTTGTTATAGTAAATGATTAAATGGTAAGATACCATATTTTTCCTACTATGACTTACTAGGAAACTCCTAATAGGAAACTTTTCCTGACTTAATTTCAATCAACCAAGAGTCCTTCTCCAATGATTTAATTTTTCTAAAAAAGCTAGAAGATCGCTTAAGTTGCAAGGAATTCTGTTAAAAACATACCAAAATTGATTTAACAGGGTGTTTCAAATTACAGTATCACTCTTTGTGACGTTATATACAGTGTGTCTAAACCACTGTTTTTGAGTGGTTTAGAATTTTATTCCTTACAATAAACTAAAAAGTTACCTGAAAACAGGAACAGAATTTTATGGTATTGATTAATTTTTTCAGGAGTTCAAATCTAATTTGATCCAGTGCAAAAGTTTCCCAATTGAGCATCGTTGTTACTTAGTAAAATCGTCATCACCGAGGCAGATGACGATTCATCACCGAGATAGGCACCCTGGTGATGTATCAAGCATCAGTATCACCAAGGTAGAAGAATCTCAGGGGTCAAAAATCACGCATCAAGACAATGGTGATTATTTTTCAATACTTCGGTAGCTATTCATCATTTCTCCTTGAGAGCACAATAGTGACTGCGCAGTACTATTTAGGAGTCATGCAACGTCTCTTTACTCGTATACGTTGTGAAAGGACGGACCTGTTCCAAAGAAAGAACTGGGTATTTCTGCATTACAATGCACCAGCTCAGAGCCAATAAACGGTTTTAGCATCAAAACTGATCTGTTTGCTTTTACAACTACCTATTCGCCAGATTTGGCACCTGCAAACATTTTTCTTTTTTCGAAAATGTGCTATAAAAGGAAACATTTCAGTTACGTTGAGAAGATCCAACGTGCTGTGACCAAGAGAGTGAAGCTGGCAGACAGTCAGTACTTCCAGTGTTCTTTCAATAACTAGTATGATCGATGTAAACGTTGTGTGGAGGTGAAAACCAGATTTTCTATTGCAAGAACAGAAGATGAAAACTCCCAAGTAGTAGTCCCAAGAAATTAGATTTTGATTTTGGTCATTTCATTCAACTAATCGTCTACATAAAAACGGAGATCCATCTGCTCATCCAAGCAGATAATGGTGGAAAGATGTTGTTTCTGTATCTCTGATCAGTACAAAACTCTCGATGTAATATATGCAAATCAGTGTATTATTCTTAATATGAACACTTGTCAAGACGCAATTTCTGTGTCATAATGAGGTCTTTCTTTATCGTGGCGAAGGCGACAGCAAGTGTTTTTAAAATTATTGTTATAGAATTATGTGAACATGTGATACATATCTGGGATATTCTTATGGGTAATGTACGTAAGTCTTACAAAGTGTCTTCCTAGCAACGTAGAAAATGAAGCCAGTTTATAAAAATGTGTGTGCTTTTACTTTTAGAACTCAAAGCAGTTTCCCTTGGAGTTAGTTTCCGAAACATATCCCTATATTTTTTTTATCTTTTTGTTAATTGCACTTAACTTTGAAACATGAATCTGCAAGGATTTCGGTGACTCTTGAAGTTCGATGGTTAAGTATCAGTAGTAATTTACTTTAACATATGTAAATAGTCACAGCAAAAAGAAAAAATCTTCACAAACCGGTTTACTTTTTGGTGAGAGAGCATTTTATAGCGATTAAATGGCTTCATCCGATGAAAGTCTAGTAATTACGTTTTTCTTGAAGAACTGTTCGGAACTCATGAAGTCAGTTAAAATGGCGGTTTAGCAGTTTTTGTGTGCTCATAAATAGTCATAAGAACCAGCTGTGTCTTCTTCAAAAGGCCTTTACTAACTCATTTTAATTGTAGGTCTATGCATGCGTCGATCACTTAACTTTGTTAAAAATTCGGATGTTTGGGCTGACTCTACCTGTCCGAAACTTTTACCAATTTATTTGCTACTTTTCTGTTATTTCTTGCTCTATGGTAGAATGTTTTGATTTGTCCTGTTTGCTCATCGTTAATTATCTTCATTCGAAGGAAAGTAACACTTAAAGATAAATTTAAAAGAGGTTTTTAAAGATAAGTTATTTATTTTTAAGTTTGAAAACTTCAAAGTGAAATTAGGGGTAAATACAGTTTCTTTTAAACGCTAAACGCTTTGTTTTGCTTTGACAGAAATAATCAAGGATTAGTTTTAAATGCTCCTTTTTATATATTGTGTATGTTAAAGAAGGTACCCTCGTCCTGTGCAAACAACGAACATTCAGCTAACTTACAGAAAAGACTATTTGAGTTGAAAATTTATATATAAAATATATTTCTTACTTTATAATTTGATAAATTACAAATGTATGCCATATTATTTTTTTTAATAAATACAACTACCACCTTCTCAATTTAATAAGTTCCTCGAAGAAAACTTTACAAATCAGTTGCAGAAATCACTCATAACCTACATTTCATTTGTAAATAACTATTTCTAAATATACATTTATCATTCTAAGTTCTCATTCAGTTTTACACTATCTGATAGACAAATCAGCTCTTTGCATAGCCCAATCTTCTTCCCTCAGGTAAGTGACCAAAGTGCGAATTACTCTAAAGTAATAACTCGTACTAAGGAAAACGCAATGAACTAAAACTACTAATTCCATTCATAGGCTCAATACGTTCAGAGCCACTCTCAACCGCATTTGACCAGGTTCAATACCAGGAGTGACACTAGTGTATTAAAGCGCGTAAATAATGTGGCCGTCAATATACGAGTTGTTTATGCACGGCACCACTTACAGACGAACGTGCCGTACAGCTGATGACATAACTGAAGTCAGTTAGTTGCAGGCGTAAGCAATATGTTTGATTGGATGCATGTGAAAGCTATTTGGCAGCCCCTATTAAAGCCGTAATTCGGGTTTATGCCTTTACATACAATCGCCTTTCACACGTCACGACCATAATCAGCCTCTCCCCACCACAACAGAAATAAAACTCATGCGTAAAATATGTATCAGTAACTCCGATACATTTTAAAATGTAGTGAGCTACAGAAAAGCAAGATCGTTATTTAAATGGTGAACAATGTTATAATAATGTGTTTTTAAAAAAGAATATCCAATTCGATGAAGATTTCAGTGAAGAAGTTTTCAATTTTAAACATCACACGCCCTCTACTGCACAATAGAATTTATTTTTAATGTACGCTTTTTAAAAATATGCAATGCTATTTTACACCAGGAGCGTATCCTGGGAGCGGGTAGGCCACGGGGCTCTCGACCCCCCTTGAAATTTGGATTTCCGTTATTTGGACGTCATTAATCTAGTTTTTTTCTTCTGAAAAATTCTTTCTTTACCAATTTTTAGACCCTCCTGAAATTTATTTTCGCTACGCTACTGTTTTACACCGGCGTACAGAACTAGATCAATTAAGATAACACTAATGAATCAGTACTCAAAAAAATAAACTATAATATCGGTTAATAAATGCACAAGCATATGTATCTTTGATCGCAAAGAGATATTGTGCTACTTTCTTTCACGAGCACAAACAATTTTTAGGATTTAATACAGGATAATTTTTTTAATGTATTTTGTACAAAAATGTTATGAACTTAACATTAGAAAAAAATGACTAAGAATTACAAATTTATCAAAACATTAAAACCCCGTTTCAGTTTTAGTGTTAAATATTCGGTTTGGTGATTTTTCCCCACTTGAGAGCAAAGTTGATTATTGGAAGGACTTATGGTTTACATTTATTTAAAATCTATCCGTTTGAGTTTCACTCTGAACAGCAAATTCGGTTCAAGTTCAGTTTTGCCTAAAATGCATGATTCATAGGAAGTATATGTACTTGCTAACAAATACCGTTTGGAAAACTTGGTTCGTGTTCCTTTTACACCTCTTAAAAAGAAAAAAAAAGATATCACAATATTCAAAACAAGACAGATAATCTTTCGACAGGAATTAAAGTTTAATCCTCAGAACTTCCACATGTTCTAAAACAACAGACTTGAGAAAATCCTTAATCCCGCTAACCTCCCTTCCGCAGTTTGATTTATTCAGACATCTAATCCGTGTACAGATTCAAACCATAATCCATCATTAACTAATAAGCAATAACTCATCGTATTTCAGCGCATACATCCATTCTGCCACTGGTAGATCAGATAGCGTTGGGAGTAAAATTGAAAGATAGCACAAACATTGCAGCAATACCGTTATGATGAAAATCCTGATGTAATAATATGTCACATTTTAACCTGTGTTTAAATACATTAACGTGAATTCACAGACTTTAAGTGATCGGAATACTTTAAATAGGTTTGGTTGATCAGTGTGAAAATGTATTTTCCTGCTCTTGTTTACTATTTCATCACATATTAACCGACAACTAAAACCACATACTTCTTAAAAGATTCTATGTCACAACTACTTTTCAAATTTATGAATAAAATAAGTTGATTTCAGAGAAAGTAATAATATTATATATTCCGTGATAGTCACTTAAATAAAACATATTAATAAAACCTATAAAAGATATTTTATACAAAGCACGCATAAATGTACTAAGAGTTGTGCACCAAATTGCTTACTATAAGGTACATAAAACTCTGAAAATGAAAGATTTCTTAGTTTCCCGCATTTGGTTTTCAGTTCTAAAACATTATTCTCCATGGCTTGTTTTAAACTTCACTTTTATATATTTGTACGTTCGTGTATCAGCTTAGTAAAATAGATAATAATTCGTCCTTACTACACATCCATTTTTAAATGTTTGCAAATATTGTACTATTCTATAAAATCACACACACACAATCATTATTATAGTTATTTGACTATACTATTTTTAATCTCGTCTTTCATGTATTACCATTGGACAATTTAAAAAATTTAAAAACAATCCTGTCATCTTTTAATCTTTATGCGTAAGTAATCACGCACACCATTTTCATTTTATGATTTCACTATTATTTTTCTTCTGTGAATAGAAGCTACTTTTAATGTCCAATATTTTACTTTGAAATGCAATACATTATTTTAATATCATTGATCTAACCGAAAACTTCGCAGATTAATACTCCAGATAAATAAATAGTCTTTCTCTTAACCTATAATAAATCATTTTTCAGCATTTTAATACCTTTTCTAATGCATATAGATGAAGCTTCTTCAGTTATAGACAATATTTTTACATTCATCTGCTTTTTCTCTCATTAAAAATTGCATTTCCTAACTCTGCAAATTTTTCATGTTCCACTGTATAGTCCAGCCTCATCATCATTAGCAAAAATTAACTCAAAATAAATAAATAAAATATAAAACAATTTTATGCATAAACCGCATTGAGTTTGTCTGCTGCTATCTTAACACGTCGCGTGAAATCCACCTTAAGGTAGCCGGTAAACAACTGTTTTATGGCTGAAAATTTCGCTGCCCCAACCGAAATCCATATCATGAGTTCAATTGGTCATCATGTGGAGTGGTAGCAATCATTCTGTCTAGTAATGGCATCTACTGACTGACAAATCACAGGCACGGCTAGAAGATGAAAGCAGTTCCCATTCTGTATAGTCCAACGACATAATCACGGGGTTAGCATGGGAAGGTCCGACTCCAAATATCATTTCTCAACCTGTTCCGCTATTAAATAATGTGCCTCTGCTGTGACTCTTTTAGTTTGCCATTACTGTTGCGCTTCTATTTTCATTAACTCGATTTAGTTTCCAGAGTGAATACGTGTCAGGGAAGCAAAGGGTGGAACATTCAGAAGCTGCGCTGCTGCAAAAAAAATCAATAGCAATTTGAAGGAATACAAACAATATTTAATTCGTTCAACCAAACGTTTATTGTTGTAGAAATACCAACTAACTGCTCAATAAATTAATATATATTTTTTTATAGTTCATAAAGTTTTTTTTTTTCTTTTCGTGAAATTCAGGAATTTTATAAATTTGAATGAATAAACAAATTTCAATGCTACTGTTTTAGATGTTAAAAACAACTGAAGCGTTGAGAAAGATATAGTATTTTTTTCTTATTATTTTCCGGAATTTTTTCCATTCAAACGTAATGACATGCTTTTATGTTGTATTGTTGAAAATAAAAGCATTTATAACTGTATTGATGAAAATAATTTATACAATAAAAAAGTGCTTTAGTGTATTTAGGGCAGAAGGAGCACTTTTGAATCTCTGAAAAGAGCATTATTGACCATTCTAAATATTTGCCACGGAACAAATGTTATTTTCTAATACATGACAGTGCATTACATCAGTAATTAAAAAATTCAGAATTTTATATTCTCTTTGCACATTACTCTGCACTGTCTCAGAAATTAATGTGATTTTCCTTTGGATCACAATTTAAGAAGCTAAAACAGCAAACTATTTGTTGATAGTCTTGCGTTTTTGTAATGTTAATTGATAACTTAGTATTGAAATGAACGTTTTAGCTTCCTATTATAATTTTTTTAGCACAGGTGAAAAGTTGAGGGAATGCTTAATTCCATATTATGAACTGCTACTGAATATTCAAAAAAATTTTACGGTTAGATTGCATACGGATTTTCCTCGATAAAACATGAATTAATTCATTGTCTGCTCTTCAAGCTCAGCAGTAATGCCTCTGAAAGTCATGAATTCATAAATAATACGATATAAGTATTACTGAAAATTTATGTTTACTATTATATGCTAATTACATACTACTCATCAGTATGTTTCCTTTGTTTATTTCATAAAAGTCAGGTTACTGTCCAAAAGGAAAAATGATATCTGGCACGTTAAATTCCTAGTGAAAAATACATTTTCAGAAAAGAAAAAGTAACTACTTTAAAAGTTAACGCCGGAATGTTTGCAAATTTTAAATTTTGTTTTTGATTTACAAATATTTGCGCATACAAGCACTAAAATTAAAGATGGATTGAATAAAATAAACTATTAACTTTTTTAAGATATAATCCGGTTTAAAACAAGTAGCAATATAAATGTAAAATTCAAATTCTGTTTTGGACTACTTAAAATTTTTTTATTTTTATGTTGGGAAAACGGAACTTCAGTCAAAAATATGTCAATGTTAAGTTGCTAAATAAAAAAGAGAATAGTGAATTTCGTTTTCCAAAAATAATTAGCTGTCACGTTTGTGTATTTTGAGCAATATACTGAAAAAATGTTACAGCTAAGCATAGCTAACTATGTTTCGGCGTTTTGTTACAACAATAAGCTTTGATACACATTTTGATGGGTATCAATGATATTAAATAATAGAATTTTAGAAATTTTAGCCAAATTTAGTTATTTAATTTATTCTTATCATTTTATATTCCTTAAATGTATGCATTTTTTTATAAAAACGCTTTACAAATTCATATTTTTTATAGTTCTAAAGTACTCATGATGCAGATTTGAACAGGAATATTTCAAATCAATAAAGTTTTACAATACATTTAAATACATATAGGAAATATATTATTTTTCTAATGTAATATTTAAAATACAGTAAATATAATTGAAATTTTAAAAAATGCCAATTTTCCAAAGAATTCTTCAAACGTGCCCTCCCCTCTACCCTATATGGTATATAAAAAGGATTATATGACATTTTAACTTTATGAATTATATACATAATATAAAGTTTCTCACATAATAATGTTAATAAGATTTAGGATCTTAAAAAGTGAAGCTCGGTATAATCATTTGAAGACACAAATAAAATATTTTGCCTCATTTTAATTGATCATCAGAATACTTCCTCTATCTCACAGACAGATAATATACAAAAAAAACTTTAGAAAAATCAGCATCTTTTACTACAGAAACCACAAATTTAAAGAGCAATTTAATTTTCAAAATTTCTAAAAATTTTCTTTCCGAAGTAAATTAAGACTTTTAATTTATAACAAAATCAATAAATTGTTTTTTAACCAAAGAATTTAAAAGCAATTATAAATGGCAGCATTTCAATAATATTATGAGGAGAAATAAATTCAAACGGGCTTCTTATCAATAGTTGCACATAAATTACTTAGACAATAATATTTGGCTGATTTTCTGACAAAAAGAGCACGTTATTGCTTAAAATAATCTTCAAAATCAAAGAGCAATCTTTCAAGCAATTAGTAATCGCTATCTTTCGTTCATCAAAACATTATTATTATCTTTCGGTTCCCACAAAACGTGCGTGAATTTACGTAATTATTTATGAACAGTTGCCGATATTCATAAGCCTCACGTAAAGACTGAGAGCAATTAAATACCTATTCTTGTGAATATATAAGTAAATTTAAACTCGTTCTCTAAAATAAAGATAACAATTAGCTAGCATCCAAATGTTCTACGAAAACACGTTGAATATAAGTTGTAGTTTAGGCTCATCTAGCTCGCAGCTAAATAATAAAATATTTAGAGTCTATGGAAATAAGTATCTACATTATATAATATATTCAATTTATATTTATCCTAGAGCAAAATACATTAGAATAAAAACGGCTGAATAGCGATATTGTGTCTGGAAAATATTTTAATTTGACTAAACAAATGCTGTCTGCAAATCGTTATGAAAACTATTTAACGATCAGTGTAAACGTAAACTATTTATCAGAAATGAAATATTTTATAACTCTAGTAAATTCAAATTACAGTAATGAGTTCATCGAAGCTATGAAAGTAGTTAAAGTTCAAAGAAGTTAATATCTATTTAAGGCCACTTTTTTAAACATTGATTAATGATGAATTGATTGAAATAATAATAATTATCATAATAATTTCATCAAATGGGCCCAGTCATACAGTAACATGAGAAATGAATTTCTTGTTCTGTGAACATACATGACTGAGCTATCTATCTAAAAAAGATGTTAATATCAAGTTTAATTGATGCAGTAGATAATTTTATCAAGATGTCAAATATACTTTTTTCTTAAATTTCCCATAAAAGTACGGCTTCGAAAACTTCGTAATCCCCTAACTTTTCAAATATGAGAAAATATTTATCGATAAATACAAATTTAATGTTTTAAAAAAAAATGGTGATAACTTCAACTTTCAGTGAACAAATGTTTTTCTAAAAGGGATGTCAAAATCAGAAGCACAAAATGATAACTTAGTACTGTTAAAAAGCAATATGAAAAGGCTCTATTTTTAAGTTCCATCTCATTCCTTGCTTTACATTGCTTTTTTTATATGCTAAACTATTTCAGCTTTATAAAAGCCTTAAAAGTGTGCCTGACTTCGAATGTATAAATAAATAAAATCGGAAATACCACTAGGAAAAACAACAATATAGTATCGCTAAATGGGGAAGAATAGTTAAACAATATTCATTTTTTATTGGCTGCAAGATACTATTTTAAAATTTATCGAATTCTTGAGGTAAAATTCAGCGTGATAAAATGAATAAATAATAATGAAATTTTGTTGAAAATGTATACGCTCTCAAAGAAATTCAAAACATGTAATGGATAACATTTGCTTACACTAAGGAGAGACATTCATGATTCTTATTGAAATTTTTGCAGGTATGCACAATAAAGTGCTTTCGGTTTATTTCTATTTTATGAAAATTCTTTTTTTTTTTTTACAAATTAAATGCAAAAATTTTACCTTTCACTTGACATGTAATTTATCAATACTATCCTGATATTTTGCGAATCTATGCTTACTACTTTCTTTTTCAATCTTTATTTTTCCCTGCAGTTTGCTTCAGGGATCTCCAAGACAACATAACATCAATAATAACATTCGGTTTCGGATAATATATATGTATTTCGGATACCCTAAAATAAAACCTAGGACTAACGAACAACGTGCTGTAAATCCTACCTTTTACACTGGCTGTGAAAGGTAAGGGAGAAGGGTCCGCAAGAGTGTCATCCAGCTTAATCTTTCCGATGACATATACATGATTGGATCAGTTATAATGCAATGAATAAGGCACTTCTTTGACATCAGAAGACATCCTAATAAATGGATGTCAACTTCAAGTACTTTCTTACGGCTTTTCTCCGACATACTAGCAATTAAAGGAGCAAGTTATTAAACTATCTTGCATTGGTATATGTTTAGCTTTTGTTTATTAGAGTGCAGAGTGAAAATATCTTTTATAATTATTTTATCCATATGTATCAATTCATTAAATAAATTGACAAAACTGCTAAAGTTGCAGTTTAACGTAATAAATATTTAAAAATTCGCTGATTAAAAAAAGAAAAACTTTGTTTTTCTATAAATGATACTATTACGGCTGGTTCTTATATAAAATGGTCTCCTGAATCCAAAGATGACCCCCCTATTTTGATTCATCGCCCACCCTTACAAAGTAGCACCCTCCACCCATTTTTTTCATTGTTCGGTAATTTTATGGCCATAAATTTGGTTTAGAAGATTGGGAAAAGGATTATTTTAACCATTAAATATCTTCTGAGGGGCTACATAGGTGAAAGTTCTAAAACAAAAACATTTATGTCAAAGATGGAGATGTAGGGGATTTGCGCCCTTAATTAAAAAAAAATATCAATAAAAACTTTCGTTTTTTCTGTATTTCATAACTTGTTTTCCGAATATTCCAGTTTCCTGCCCTTTCCATCAACCAAACACCCTAAATAAAAATATACCGCTTCAATTTTGGCTAAAAGAGGGTGAAGGAGATCAAGTCCCCGCTCGTTTTTTACGCAGTGAATTTAGTGTTTTGAAACATTTTAAACTTCATTTTGGAGAAAGCGTCGTTTTATTTCTTATATATAAAAATAAAAATGTGTTTTATTGGGGATAATATCAAGGAATTTTCGTGGACACTTAGACTACAATTTTTTTGTGAAACATTTATCACTTCATAAAATGATTTTTTCTACATTAATTATAAAATAATATATTTTACTTCATTAAGATTCTGGCATTAATATTTTGTTTTGTGGAAGTAGTGGATAATTAGAGTCTACCTTTCAGAACAAAATCTAAATGACTAAAACACAATCGAGGAACCTTTTTATTCTGAAAATATCGAAACTGAGAAAAGTGCAAGAGCCTAATCCCGTTGATAAAAATTATCTTATTTATAAAATAAGTACATGGATCTATTTTAATGAGACTTTTGCAGTTTGCTGTTTGAAAGCACTGTTACATCTTGCTCATAACAAACCAGGGATTCTTCATTCGTGGTTCAAAGCAAACACTCGTGCCAAAAGTGAAATTTAACCTACAAACTGGTTATCTTAAGATTTTTTTAAGAATGCAAAAATTGCAAATGAATGACCAGACAGTCCTTCATGCCAAAAAAGGAATATTTCCGACCATTTATTCTTTGATGAAGGTTGTTTGTTTGGACATGTACTATCATCTCTTAAAGTTTTGCCTATCTTTTATGAAACAGTCTGTATTATACAAAGTCAAAAGAGAAAAAAGTCCATAAAATTACAATTTGATGAATGGTCATATTGTTTAATTTTACCATAAACTTCTTCAAATTGCATTCATCCTTTAAAATTTCAATTACACATTAAAAATCTAGAAAGAAAATATTGTTTAGTTATCTAATGATACCTTTTTGTATTGGAGGCATGGAAATTTATTTGTTAAATTAAACATGAACGTTGCAAGCCAGTACATAAAGAATAAGATTTTTATATTTTAAAGAAAAAGGCCATTTTTTTTTTTTAAAGGGTATATGCTGAATTTATTTATTCACTGTATTTATGATAAAAACGAAATTTTAATTCATAGTAACCACCATTTTAAATGTTTTAAATAATTTTCCATAGCTAAAGCATTTGGTTTTTATTCAAATATAATTGCGCGGGCTCTTAATTTCTCGGTTGAAAATAATAATTTTGTTGAGTTTTAAAAGATTCTGCTTAAAAGCAAATCTGCTTCTTTGGTGGCCAGTGTGATGAAGGCATATTAAATATTGATTGTCATTTGTTTTCAGTTTCTTAAATTTAATATATTTTAAATCAAGCATTTTAACTTTCAAAAAATTTTGTATTACGCTTTTTCCCATCTGTTCAATTTCAGTTAACTGTTTATCTATTCCAATTGTAGGCTTAAATTATTTGTTCACCCGTTTCTCTATATCAATAATAAGTCGATTGTATTTCTTTAGTTTTCCCAGCTGAGAAGAAACATCTTTTCTTATGCAGAACATTTACACTTAATTAATATGCATCTATTCTTAACGTCTTTCTATACGCGCACACTTTATTTCTTTCATTATCAAATATGGACTCACATCAGTTAAAATCCTGCTGTACTAATTTTCTATCACACAGGTTTACTGTAATTTGACTAGTTTTATTTTCAATAGTTGGGTGCCCTGCTCTCACTGTTATGTCTTCCCTCTGTTGACTAAGAATATCCTGAGGTCTTTTGGCTTCATTTATAATAAAGATACTTTTTGGCTCTCATTTAGGCGTTCCTTTAATATACCAAGTTTAACTTTTTCGCCAACCTCCTGATCATTGTTCGATTGAATTTCCCTTCTGGTTCATCATACCATTTTTTGACCATCATAGCTAAATGTCTCCCAGCCACCACCATCCTATAACTATGAATCGTTTAAGAATAAAAGTAAAAGTTTATTCATCTTTCTCCATGGTGTCTTGTATTTGTATCGTAAGGTATTCCTGGACTTATTGCAACTCACTTCAAAGCTACCACTATACGAAATGGCTTCAAAAAGTAAAACTACAAAGTAATTTAAATATCCCCCCCCCAAACAAAAGAATACTTCGTCATATATGGTGCCGTTAAGGCACTTTCCGATCATTTTTTGCAGGGTGGTTGTGGCTGGGAGACGTTTAGCTAGGATACTCAAAAAAAAGACGTGAAATTCAATCGAAAAATGATCAGGAGGTAGGCGAAAAACTTAAACTTTGCATATTAAAGAAACGCCCAAATGAAAGTCAATAAGTGCCTTCATTATAATTGAGGCCAAAAGACCGCAGGATATTCTTAGCCAACAGATGGATATCAAGACATAACAATGAGAACACGGCACACAACTATTGAAGATAAAACTAGCCAAATTACAGTAAACCCGTTTGAATGGAAAATTAGTTCCGCAGGATTTTGACTGATGTGAGTCCATATTTGTTAATGAAAGAAATAAAGTGTTGTACGCGTATAGAAACATGATAAGAATGGATTCATATTAAGTGTAAATGTTTTACATGAGAAAAATATGTTTCTTGACAGCTAGGAAAGCTAAAGAAACGCAGCCGACTTCGACTTATTATTGACATAGAGAAACGGGTGAACGAATAATTTAAGCATACAGTTAGAATAGATAAACAGTTAACTAAAAATTGAATATGCGGAAAAAAGCGTAATACAAAATTTTGAAAGCCGGTGTAATTAAAAACGAGAAGAGCGTTTAAAGTTAAAATGCTTGATTTAAAATACAATAAATTTAAGAAATTGAAAACAAATGACAATTAATATTAAATATGCGATTTTCATCACAGCCAGTTGAAGGTTTAATGTTATTTTAGGTACCGAACACCGCGGATGCATGTGCATAACAAACTGCTGTTATTTAAGAAACTGATATTGAACTACACTAATGTTCATAAGTAATTTCATAAGAATATTATTCCCAACATGTGTAACAGTTGATTAATAATAGTAATATGGTACATATGATAATATAATACACATATGTAAATATCATTACTAAGATCTTATATAAATATTGAAACACCTTCTGCATTATTCAGATCTTCTGTAACCTCCAAAAACTTTTGTCACGTGTCTTAAAGCTCGAATTATTGCTTAAAGCTAGTTATTGAGCAGAAAACTTGTTTAGTATTAAACTGAAATAAAATGACTTTGTTCTCAACAGCAGAATGTTCATCATTTTAGTACTTTACAGTCTGAGAAATACAAAAAGTTAAAATTCATATTATAAGTTAAACTGAAAATATTTGAGAATTAATAAGAAGAATAAATATGCCACGTTCATTTACAAACAAAATGTGCCATTTTAAAGGCTTTAATTTTCTCCACTTTAACACTGACGTTTGCTTTTAATATTATGATACTTATAATTTTATAAGAAAACATACATAAAGTCTTTGAAAATGAATTGATTTCGAGTTTAATAAACTTTCTAAGTACTTATTTTTTCTTTCTTGAAAATGCGTTAATTAGGCAGTTTCGGAAAAGAAAGAAATTATGAAGGATGATAACTGGAAACGTTTCTTAATTAAATAATGTTAAAGTGTAATAATTTCTAAACCACTGAAACAGAAGTATAAAAAGTTCATTTTTAATTTGAAAAACCTTTTTAAAATAAAAAATTAAAATTTTCCTAAAATTTAAAGGAGGAAATTTATTAGAAATTAAGTTCGTATACTTAAAATTTTATTACAATAAATTTAAAACCTTAAAAAAACGGATTTTATTAATGTCCTAATAAAGTGCTTCATTAATCAAATTTTTAATCATTTTTTAACTAATTTAAGCAAACATTATAAAAATAATTGCACTTTAGAGCTCAGCAGAAATTTTCACCGTGTCTTACTTTTTTTTATACGGATTAAATATCCTGTTGCCTGAAGAATTCAGGATGTTTAATACGCTCACAAAAATTATTCTTTTGCAGAAAATGCAGCTGTACTCCTGTTTTTAAAGCATATTACGATTTTCTTTTACACTCGCACTTCAAAAAATCTTTTTATTCATTGCAAACACAAGTAACGAAAATAAACTACATTTGAATTCATAGTCCAATCAATGAATTTCCAAAAAGCAATGTTAGAAGACATTATCAGATATAGAATGTTGACTTCAGAACTGCGTTTGGACTAATTAGTAGGTAAGAATGCTGAATGTTCACGGATTATAAGGGCAGGAGAGACAGGGCACGGTTATAGGGTTTAGCTTTCATATCTTTAGCAGTGGCCTTAAAAAATAATTTGTAGAGCATCCATTTTCCTTTTGAATGCGTTATTTCTTTTAATGTCAAGAAATTTCCCGTCACCCAATTACACAAAGTATAGAACAAACTCAAAATCTATTTCATTCTGTTGAAGAAAGTAGGTAAAAAACTCTTTGAGCAGTTAGTTCTTAGTAAATTTTAAACACTGGACGTAATCACATGAGATAATTAGATAGTTTTAGACTAACTACTAGTTAATTGAACGATTAATTACCCTGAATACTTCAAATTTTCATCTCAAAGTTACATGTTAAATCGTCAAATAAAATTAACTTATTCACAAAACTTATTACTGAACTCATGACATGAACTTGTCATTGCATTATTCTTTCGTTTTTTTAAACATTACAGTATCCTTTCAGCTATTGTTTTGAATATAGAGGATCTGTTGTACGGTGTTTCTTCACTTTATGCTTTTTTACTCAAGTCAAGAGTGGCTAATAGTGTAGTTCATTTTACTAGTTATTTCAGTTTACATTCATTTACAAGTAAACATGTGCACAGGAACACAAATAAAACTAGTATCCATGTAAAATTTCTGAGAAAATCTGAAACTTTTACACAGTTTTAACATTTTCAAGTTTCAACGCAAACTCTCCATATATCAATACGTTTTATAAAAATCTTTTATAGACAATCTCACGTTCATCGATTGTGCTAGTGACGTTGGGTGAATCTACAAGGAACATGTTCAACATACACACACACCAAATTTTAAATTTTTGACTACAAAATAACTGTGTAAAAATTTTTTAATAAAAATTCTAAGTATTTTTTCGCTTTAATTCTGCTTTTCCACTGGCTAACGGTTTTGTTAGTTTCCCTTTTACTCTAACATGCCATCTTTGTTCATCTTCCGAACGGCTCGGGTAACAGCCGATAGTAACGAATTCCTGACATGAGTCAAGTGGACTCACGTTAGAACTGCAGGACGAATGAGCTGACACTTCCCAACTGTATAGGAGCAGCTGTCCCGCTGCTATATGTTAAACGTGGGGCCGAGCATTGTCAAGGAAAATGAGTAGCCCGTTTCTGATCATCACACGGATAGTACCTAAGACTGTTGCAGGCTTCATTTCTAACTCGTTTCAAAAAAACTCAAATAAGCTGTCAATGGAAAACAAACCATGCTGCTTGATGGAAGTTCGAATTAAAACTAACTCAGCTTTCTAATTACATGTCTCCGCCACGTTAAAGCAGCAACACATTTTTTTTTTCTTCCTAGTGCCCAAGTCAGTTGTCTACTACAGGGTGATTCGAGATTAGTTTTACAAACTTTTAAGAGTTGTAGGATACACCAAGACGGTTCAGAATCACGAATCAAGGTGAGGTCGGAAGCGTCGTCTTCATATACCTGTTAATAATTACTTTAGAAGAATTATTCAAGTAATAGTAAACTTTCCGACCACGGTTTTTCAAAAACTGACCCATCTTTCACCGATTGCACTTGATAAAAATTGTTAATTCAGTATTCTTTCTTTCATTACATTGATGAAATTGTCGGAGGAAAGCCCATTGTTCATGAAACTTGGTTGAGAAATTAGACGCACACTTCAACACTTCTTCCAGAGTGATTATTAGCAGGTACGTGAAGACGACGTTTCCGACCCCGCATCGCTATATGATTCTGAACCGTCTTGGTGTATCCTACCCCTCCTAAAAGTTTGTAAAACTAATTTCGAATCACCCTGTATAAGCTTCACCGCTACGGGGGCTGTAGGTCACACCGCTACGTAGGTCATTTTATTACAGGAGTGCCTAGCAGGCAAACCAACGTTGACCCCGTATGAATGGTTTCCTAATTTCCAGCCAATTCCAGATGGTAGACCAAGTACCTGAGTTGGCACCCCCAGAGAAATCGTTTGAACACGGATGACATTGAAGCCGCGACGGAATTTACGTGCGTCAGCTCCCTCTATCGTACACGGTCCCACAGCAGTCCAGTCGAGAGAGAGTAGCGCCACGTATTGTGCGTTATTCTTGAAATGGCCTCCTCCCAATTTCTTTTTAATTAACTGAGCAGCACAAGATATCTCTCGCGGAATCAACTGCAATCATTTTTAATTGTCATTATAAGTAATTTAAAAGATACACACTTACATTCATTTTACAACTAAAAAAACCTTCAGTTTATTACTATTATGTAAGGTGTTAAATTTGCCTGAAGACCCTGGTCACATTCACGGAATGCTCTTCTGTAATTCAGTTTCTGCATACAAGATTAAAATTTAGCAAGAAATCGGATTAATAAAATTTGACGACTTCGCAAACTATTGCTAAAATTTTTTCGCGTGCATTCTTAGCACAAAATACTTTTAACACGAAAAAACATTTCAGTCACCACCTTTTCGTGCTAAACATTCTTCTCAACATCCATTATTTTAAAAGAAACACTTTACAGTTTGCTTTTAGCATTAGACTGTTCATTTTTCAAAGCTTTGTAGTTCATTGAACTTCCTTTAAAAATGTTTGAAATTTTGAATTGCTATTTTCATTGACTTAATTATTTATTTTTAAACGCTATATTTGTATAAAAAGTGTAAATTAACATACTGCTACTAAACTTTCAAAATCTACGTTCAATTTTAGGGAGATAACCAACTAAGATATACTGACTCATTGTTAGAAAACATTCACCAAAATGTTAAAAGGCTCCTTTCGCATTGTTAGAAAACATTCACCAAAATGTTAAAAGGCTCCTTTCTTTCATCTATACGATAACAGGATCTAAAATGTATACACTAATATAAAACAAGGGAGATTACACGATAAAAAGTATACTCAATCATTAAAGTATTACCATGTATGAGTGAATTGCTTCAAAAGAAATAGCTTGCAGAATTTTTTATTTATATAAACATCTACTTTATAATATTTTTTAGACAACAATATAATAATGCTTTTAATGTTTACATGTGAAATCAATTAAACAGTATTTTTTTTATTAATTTAAAGAGATTTCTCATTTAAACAAATTTAAAGTATAAATGCAGGAAACAGTATTAGGGAAAAAAGAATTAATGAATTGATATCGAAATACAGTGTAAAACACCACCGCAAATATTCACAGAAGAGTTAAAAAAGGCAATTTTTGTATCCTGCGCTGTCAAGCTATTTATCTTAAAAATTCCATTGGTTTTATGCAGCGCAGTTCAGAGTTAGCAAAAAACGAACAAAGGATAATTAGAACGAGTTATAAATTACTTTCATAAATCAAGCAATTTAGAATAGCCAAAATGATATTGTAACTTTCCGTGCTGCTTTTCATACTTTTTAAGCATGAATCATTCGTTAAAACTGCGACTCGTTTTTCATTTTATAAAAGCTTGCTGAAAAATGTGTTTTGATTAGAGAATAGCGTAATTCCCTTATACAGCGAATTCTTTTTAATCTCTCTTTTAGTGTGTCATCCTAACCCGAATTTTTAGCTCGTCTGTATTTATTTATTTTTTTTTGTGTGTGCTTTGTGTGAAATCCAAAGAGTGTAACACAAGATACAGAATGCGGATTTTAAAATACAACATGAAAATTAAATTTTTGTACATGCGTTCGAGAGTAAAATTTAAGATAAAATTTTTAGTGATTGTGTACTGTTAAACTGTTCAACAGCTGGAAGATGTGCATTGGAGTGATAATTTAACCTTTAACATAGTAATAATTTCACAAATATTTCATAAAAAATTGATAATTTATTAGTTCCGTTTAACATATAAAACATGTAAATGTTCCTCATATATGCAATTAGATATCTTCTCTAATACTCTACTACATAAACATATAAGCACAAAATCAGAAAAATATCAAAAGACGAAGTCATATTTATTTGAAAAAATTAATAGGCACGTATTTTTAAACTAGAATAATATAAGTTCATGATATTGTATGAAAATTTTCTACTTGTAAATATAATAAAAATCTTAATTAGAGTTATTTTAATTGTCAAAGAGGTAATTTTCTTATGCATGTTGCAAACAAGACATCGATTTCTATGGCAGTATACAGTAATAAAAGTATATACAGAACAACATGTGGGTAAATGTAGAACCAAAATATTGTAATTTAGATTCAGTAAATTAAGTAAGTTTAAATAATTAAGTGCAGTGTTGTAACATTGCAATGCGCGTTATAAATTTACAAGGCAATAATTTAAAGTTACAACTAATCATTATTACATCACCTGTGTGAATTTACAGCACAGCGCTTTAAAATTACAAGTCTTGTGACTAAATAATTCAAAACTATGTTGGGAAGAAACAGAACGTGTATTAACTTCTGTATTACCAACCTGTCAGCATTCTATAGCGAGGCACTCTGTCGCTTCGACAGGGCAGCACTTACGAGCCCCTCATTACTAACATGACGATTTTGTGCTCTCAACCACAATCTGAAGTTAAATGTAAAGTGTAAGGATTTGCTTTATTGTATTATAAACTTTTAAAATAAAAGAATGCATTCGAATGTTTCACTTTTATGTAAAAATGTGATTTATTTAAATTAAAAAAGATTCGAGATTGTGTAATTTGTTTAAAAAAAAGAAAGATTCGAAAGATTTTGGCGAATTATACCTGCAGATATTTCTGAAACTACGAAAGTGAGAAAAAAGTTTCTGGTTGATAAAATGTTCAATTTCTAACGCACTTTCCAACGACGTAATATTTAAATAATTCAAAATTGTGTAGCCATATTTAAAATGACTCACGTGCGCTAGCAAGTTTCGAGCGTACATTAGTCGTGCATACTCATGTGTCAAAAAGTCTTAAATTCTATTTTAGCCTTTTAAATATATAAGACATATGCAGTCCTATATAAATATATAAGACTGCATATGTCTAGGTGAACTAAAAAAAAAAGTGGGCAAAGCCGGAGGTGATGATTCGATGCTTTACTGCCTTCGAGTATTTATTCCACAAATATTACGCAAGAGCTGTAAAAGAAGTAGGCTGCATTGCTTACTGCATACACAGACAGAACTACAATATAATGAAAAGAAAATACTGGATGAAGAATGAAATACTATAAATAAAAATGCTATCAACATCACAGAATTAATGCCGACCAATGGCCGTGTGGATGAGATGCTGAATATTGGTAGAAGGCTGAAGTATGAAGATCCAGGGCTCAGACGCGCTTTAGAACCTCTTAAAAAGTTTTCCACCCAGGACATTTCTTCCCTTGGCATAAGCCCTAGTGTGCTTTGCCTTTAAAAAAATAACCACAGTAATAATAGTAAAAAAACTTTACAATGTTTGATTGCCAAAATTTCTAAGAAAGTACCATATTTGTACTTTTAACATACAGAATTTGCTAGAAGATCTCGTTCGGTATTGTGTGACATGCTTAATATAGCAATTTTATAGTAATAAAGTTTTAATAAAATAAAATACTTCAAATATCTAGCATTTATTTCCGCTTAAAAATACAACAAATTTCTGAAAAATCATCAAAATCTTACATTTCGTATTCAAAAACATAGTTATTGAAAGTTATCCTAAGATAACCTTTCCTTCTCGCATCTAAATATTTTCTTTTTTAAGTTCAAGATTTCTTTTTTTGAGGTGGGGATATTCAATCACCTACCATGCTGCACTTTATTTTTACTAATGATAGTTTAATTTCAAAATCAATTTCAGACTGCGGTAAAGGAGAAAGTAAACCTTCATTCCGAAACAATGTATCGCAAACACACACAAAAGATACTTTCATATTCCAACCATCCAGTTTTTTAAAATTAGTCTGTAAGACGCAGAATTAAATTTTTGAAATTCTGTATCATTAAGCACAAAAAGAAACTAAAATATGATTCATACTGACCTTAGATATTTTGAAAAACAAGAAACGTGTTTACGATCTTTTTCATTTTTGAAAAAGTAAAATATTGAAAAACAAAAAGCAAAATTTGAATTTTTTCCAAATTTTAAAATTGCACAAGTTCTTTTAATGAAATATAGCTCAATTTGTGCATAAAGAAGCTTATAATATTTTTGGTGTTTATAATTGTACTTGATTTTGTTGTTGTTGTTGTTTTGTTTTCCTATATTGTGTGTGTGTATATGTATGTTTTCTATAAATTTAGAATTTCCATTCGTGTAGTAGTCTAGTTCTCAGACTTTCCGTAATCACACGAGATCTACAATGGCGGATACAGATTTTTTTTTTCGGAGGGTCTAATTTCTAAAAAAAAATGCATATTTTATCTAAGCAATATTAGCAATAAATCAAAACGTTATCCTTATGCAATGTGTTTCGTGGGGGCTCTGAAGGCCCCCTAGCCCTTTCCTAGATCCGCCGCTGTAGACCTACATATGTTAAGCACCTCTGGAATATCAAGAATATGCAAAACCAATTTATATAAATAAATATTTGTATAGTTAATAGCAAAAGGGAGAATTTATTTTTTAAATTTTTCCTGAAGTGATGTGAATTATCTTGTGGACGTTAAAAATTCCCAAAGTCCATTTTCCAGGGCAGATTATCTGTCTCTAATGAACTAGAAATTAAGAAAGAAGTAAAAATTAAAAGCTTTTTATGCATATCAGAGGAAATTGAGAAATAACTAGTCTAACAATAGCTTTGAATTTGTACTAAATTTTTCTCTGATGCTTGTACATTCTCTTTATCCCTCTTATTCCCACTATGAGAAATTCCCAAGAAAAAAAATTCTTTTCGTTAAAATAGTGTTCTTTTAAATCACATAACGTAAATATAAAAAAAAAATTGAAAAAAGTTTTTTCTGTTTTTTTCAATGGTAGCACTATGATTTAAAAACTCTTCTAAACACTGTAAATGATACTTTAAAAAAAAAAAAAAAAATTGTATCTAGTGAAAAAACATATTTTTTCTTACATATAAATGGCAGTTGTTAATTTTCCTTCACATTGAATATTATTAAAATAGTATAAAACTTGATAGTAGAACATGTTGCAAGAAAAGAAAAGAATAAACATATTGCTTCTAAAATATTTTAATATTTTTCATCGATTAATGCTGGCATCTGTGGACCCAAACTATTATTAATTAAAGGTACAGTTAAAGGTTTTTATGACTTCAAAATTATATATATTTTTTAAAAATCCTGTAAAAAAAATAGCGTTTAAAGGATGGTAGCACATTTGCTACCATGGGTATAAAGAGGATTAAACTACGTATGGATATAAGATATTGTTTACAATATTCAGAAGTCGTTTGCCTGATTCGCTATGTTCGCAGCCAATTGTCAGTTATAAATGGATTTATCTCAAGCTGATGCAGTTAGAATTTATTGATACATTTTCGAGTGAGCTTCAAAGACTAGGAACAGTTTGGAACTGAAAATTTGGTATCAAGATGACCTCTTGTAGGCCGGAAACAGATTACATCTATTGTAAGATTTGCTTTCTACCTCTTTGCTTTCTACCTCGGCTCGTTTCCTATCATTTTTCTGCAACTAGGACAACACTTAAGTCACAAAAACGTTTCCATTATCAAAAATTCTATGTGCCCTTTTGAACAAGCAATGGGCTTGGATATAGGACGATCATCGACGTATTCTAACAGAGCTAAACGAAATTTACATGCAAGATGGCGCTGTGAATCGCAATCATTAAGTATATGTTGTGCGCATGCGTGCGTTGGTAAAAATTTGTACTATTATTTGTCGCTAGAGGAAACTTATGTAGCTAATCATGAAAAGTGAGTCGAGTATTTTATTTTCCTTTGGCTAACGCTATTTCGCCCCTCTGCCGCTAGTCGATGATCGTCCAATATCCAAGCCCGTGGAATAAGCGAATGCTTTAACCCGACAGGACAAGCAATCTGTCCCTGAATTCTACCCATACGAGTACAGATTCGCTTTATGGAAAAAATCCGTATTAGAAGTGCTCTGTTGTTTCAAAAGCGGTCGTTCTAGCGAAGGAGTCCCAGTAACATGACACTGTTGCTAAGCCATTTCTCTAGGGTACTATAAAAATGAAGTTCCTTGTAATTTAATATCTATAGGAAAACATGTACATAGGGTGAAAGTTTTAAAGCTTCTGCCTTCAGAGTGTTATAACATTTACATACTTATAACAAATACTCCTAAGAAAAAGAACATATGGCATAAAGCAGGTGTTAATAAAAACTAACTAAGTAACCTTTGAAATAAATACTCATGAAAGGTAATATATTTACTAAATACAGTCGCACGTAGTGGCGGTTACAGATTTTTTTTTTTTTTTTACTAAATTTTGAAAAAGCTATTTTGATCTAAATAAAATGTACAATAAAAAAACGAAAAAATGTTTCCGTAAAACAATACTATTTTTAAATTCACTGAAATGGTTTTACTGAACGTTTTTGCCTAATTTTTTTTAAATAAAACAGTAAATTATGTATCAAAAGGAATCTTTCTGAAGTGCTTATATATTTGTGCAGTTGACCATATTGAAGGGGTATGCAGATAGGGTAAGTTGCGAAGTACTCAAACCCCATGTCATATAAACAATATCCGGTTTCTATTTGTGCAAAATAATTAATATTGAGTATTATCTTTATTTTAGGCACTAAAGTATCAATGCTTTTATTTGTAGAACAAAATGAAATTAGGTATCCTGAAAAAATATTCTATTTATACAGTTAATTTATAATAATTTGAAATACCCATAATCAGGTGATTTTCTGTCCCAATATTTATGCCATAAATTCTGAAAACTAAAATATTTAACTTCATATTAAGATTTATCTCAAAAGTGCTTTAAAAATATATTTCATCGTTCCATAGTTATCTATTATGCACACTTTATCTGAAATAACTGTTCAGAATAATTATAAATTTCGAGCAATTAAAAATACATTTTGTTACTGTAATTTAAGTAAATGAAAAATGATCGCTAAACTTGCAATCTAATAACTCATAACCAAAATGGCAGCAGACGTGCCGCCCGTGTACATGCACATGAATAAAATTATAAAATTTCATTCAACTAATCTCAATTAGTAGAAAAATGGGATCCATTTATAATGTGCTTAAAATACCTCTGATACGCTAAACATGCTATTAAACATACATTTCTTTTACGGTTAACGATACTTGTATGATTAATATAATTTCCTCGCAAAGTAATATATTTATGAAATAGCAATTCTGCATAGTTTCTTTTATGCCACATGCTCGTGCTTAAAAGAAGGAAAAAAAGAGGGAATTTCAGCAGTTAAGAGCGTTTCACAAACACACGTGGAAAAATACTGCCTAGTGTTTTTATTTAAATATCTACATTTCCTCAGAAGCTAATCAGATTAGAATTGTCTCAAATAAGACGTCTGGATAATTAATGTATTTATTTATGAATACTGTGAAGTCAGATCCCTGTTGTTTGGCTTGATTTGAAATTTTTACATCCAAAATATGATCCAAGAAATAAAAAGCCCGAGAAGTATTTCTTTATTGAATTATAAGAATCTTTTTTTGATTCATTAAAAATTTAGTTGTAATTAAGGATACATACGAGACGAAAAGTAGGGGAGACGAAAAGTAACTGTATCTCTTTGGGGGATGCAAAAATTTTTGGAGGAGGGAGGGGCTAGTTTTGAAAAAAAAAAAAACGCTTATTTGATCTAAACAAAATATCCGATAAAGCGAAATGTTACTCTAAAGCGATATAACATTTTTTGGGAGGAGCTCACTTATAAAAAAAAAAACCCATTTCACCTAAACAATGTCAACAATGCAGCAAAATGTTACTCTTTAATCATGTTTTCGGGAGGGGCTGAAATCTCTTGCCCTTCCCCTGAATTCGCCACTGGCCTCGTCTTGCATAGTACTGAAAAGCTTTGTCTCGTCTTTCAAAATCCTTACGTAATAATGAAAAATTTGCACATGATTACTAAGGCTGCATTCGTAAACGCCAAACGAGTTACACTCGTGCAATGAGTTTCCATCTAAGGCGTTCGTAAAGGAAACTGAGTGCATACAGTTTTTAAACTAGAGCGTTCGTATACAAAACTGAGTGCGATTAGTTTCAAACAAAGTAAACCAATCTTTGCTAAAGTTTTGTCAGTTGTTTAGAAGATACAGTTGCTGCACGTTGTTGTAGTTTTCGAATGGCGTCCGTTGTTATGGAAAAGTATGTTGTTGTGAAAAGTATTTTACGTTTTCTAAAGCTGCAAATATTATTTTTTCGAAGAGGAAATTCATGCGTACATTATAAAATGCTACGAAGGTATATAATTTTTCAAAAGTAATCATTTTCATGTATTTTTCATTTTAGTAAATTCAAAAATACATGTTTTAGTGTTGAGATTGAAGTTGATTTAATCCGTTATTAGCGAAATTTGAACTTCTCTTGCTAAATACTTTTGAAAAAATGAAGTTTAAGTTGAAATTTCTAAATTTTGATTTGTGCACTTCAAGTATGGCCACTCTTTCTTTTAAAAATCCTGTTGATTTTATATTGAGTATGTACTAAAAACTCTCCTCAGCAAAATTAACGCATTCGGGAATTGTAAACAAACACGTCTCCTAGGCAAGGAAACTAAATAATTTGAAGTTGTTCGTAAAGTCAAAGGAAACTGATAACCACTGACAGCACTAAACACACGCATTCCAGTTTTCTTACGAAAACTCGTGCAACGAGTTTGTCGTTTACGAATGCAGCCTAAATTTCTATCGCATGATTACTAAAAATCTATCTAGTATCGCTCATTCGTCGCAAGTTGGAATAACCGAATAATTTTATTGGATCAAAAGAACAACCAACATTTTATTCATTAAACAAATATGAACGAAAACTTTGTCTAGAGAAAGGTGTTCAATTAAAGAAGCACTAATGAAATTTTGTTTAATACAACAAAACTTTTTTTTTCAGTTTATGAATTTGGGAATGTTACCCGAAGATTTCGTCTCTTATTTTTATTTAATATGTCAGCTTAAAATGGTTTCTACATTAAAATAGTTTTTTCATCGAGGATTTCCAAAAAGTTTCAATTGTTTCATCGCAATGTTTCTATTATTACAGTCACTGTAGATAGCATTTCAGTATATAATAATGTCCCTAAGTTTGCTCGATTACTCGTAGAGTGTAAGCCTGCCTCTACAGACAAAATAGAACTTTTTAAAGAAGGTCTAAGTCCACCTTATCCCGACTAGTGTTGGGCGATATTAAAATTTCAGAAATCGATAATTTCACAATCTTATGAAACTATATTACGATAATCGATATTTTTCAAATTCAATTTTAAGAGCATGACTTTCATCTATTCTTTTGAAATTTCCTCGCAATTTATAGATTCGTAAATAACGCTGTTATTTTTTAAAAACTACGAGTGTCAGAGGATTTATGAAAAACTTTTAAAACGTATCTGTTATGGTAACATCTTAATAAATTATTAATGCTTCTTCAGACACCATACTTATGTACTTCAATTAACAGTAAACATATATGTTTCATACAGGTTTCAGAAAAAATACTAGGCACAAAAGTTTTCCAGGATAATAGACCGAGGCAGTATCCTGAAAGGAGATGTAAAATACCGAATTCAGTATTTCGAGAATCTTCCATAACTCTTATAATGTTGACCGGTTTTGTAAAAATGCTTAGCACAGCTTGTGAAGAGACATTCTAAGTTAGATTCTTTAAAAAGAAAAGCCCTTCAATATTTGTATCATTTAAGATGTCTAATAGTAATTCATGAATGTACTACTCCGTAGCTGGGGAGGGGGAGGGATGTTGGGATTCCCTTAACCCCCGAAATTTTCTAATCAATTAGCATTAACTTGATTAGAATGACACTCTGGGCGCTTAAATAACTGTCTGAAAGCTTAAATAATAATCATATTTTGGCCATGCAAATATTTCCTTTACTCATACACGACTGTTTTTCATATACCCTCGAAAGAATTATCTCCCTACGCCAGTGCATGAATACCACAAAATAATACTAAAAAGAGTATGTAGGGGAATTCCGAGACTTAAGCCGCATATATTTTTGAATTTGTGTAAAAAAAAAAATCCTACACGCTTAAATCTATTGATTAAAACTAACACTCATTTATTGATTAAATTTCTTATCGGCCGATTTAAATCCTTTTACGCCAAAAAATACTCATTCAAGACAATAATTTGTGAATGCCTCAATTCGCCCCAGCACTCCCCATCCGTTATATTCTATTAACTCTATTTAACTCATTTTCCGCAAAAATCTTGTCTACTTGAGTATTCTGTCTGTCTCTTATCCCCCACGACCCATATCCTATTACTGTCACGTGACCCACGCTGTTCAACGGCTAACGGTTCATAGTCGGGCATAGTTGTGTGTGTATTCGCTGTTGATAATTTTATGTTATATCCGAATACCAAATGCATCTTTTTCATATTCAGAGTTGTGAAATAAATTCAGCCTAGATATGGAGGAGATGCTTTAGGTAAAGATTTCGCTTTAATGACATGCACTCATGTCCATAAATTAAGGAAAATTCAGAATCACACAGAAATTGATCTCTAAAATAAAAATTTCACATGTGGAATGATCACACACATCTTGAAGAAGAATATGCAAATTACAGTAAACCACCAGATGGCGTGGATGGTACGTCACAATGACGAGAGTGTAAGAGAGGGGTATATAAGGAATGGTGGCAAAGAAGTAAAATTGTTCACAAGCGCTGTGAAAGCCTTTCAGTGCAAAACCGCATAGTTATGGCACAAAGGAGGCATTTGGATGATGTTTTACGTGGCAGAATTATCGGACGACTGGAATGTGGACGTACCCAGCTGGAAGTATCCGAGGAACTTGGAATCGCCCAGAGTGCCATCTCCAGGCTTTGGCAACGATTCCAAGATGATGGTAATGTGAGTAGACGTTACAGCACAGGTCGCCCCCGAGTTACAACGCCGAATGAGGACCGCTATTTGGCAGTTACTGCCAAAAGAAACAGACGGAGTACAGCATCAGACCTGTCTCGTCAGCTCTCTTCAACTACCGGTACGACAGTTTCAAGGCAGACCGTGTACAGACGCTTAGGGCACATTGGTCTATATACTCGTAGGCCTGTCTGATGTGTTCCACTTACCGCAACTCACTGTCGCCTGCGATTAACCTGGAGTAGAGAGCATGCATTGTGGACACCGCAACAGTGGTCTTGTGTGATGTTTTCCGACAAGTCCAGGTTTAGTTTGGAGTCTGATTCTCGCCGGACATTCATCTGGAGAGCGCCAGGTACCCGTTACCACCAAGAGAACACCATTGAAAGACACCGTTACGGTGGTGCAGGATGGCTCGTTTGGGGAGGAATTATTCTTGGTTCCAGAACTGACCTGCATGTTCAGAGTGTAACGATGACAGGCCACATCTATCGGAATGTCATTCTGGAACAACATGTACGTTTGTTTCGGGGCGCCATGGGTGCTGAATTTGTGTTTATGGATGACAACGCCCGTCCTCACCGTGCAAACATTGTAGACGAATGCCTTTATCGGAGGATATCACCCGTATGCATTGGCCAGCATACTCACCGGACTTGAATCCAATAGAGCATGTGTGGGATATGCTTGGCCGACGAATTGCAGCCCGTCAACCCCCTCCCACCTGTCTACCGAACTTCGGAGTGCATTGCTTGATGAGTGGTGTAATATTCCCCAAGATCAGATTGATCATTTGATACTCAGCATGCCTAGGCGTTGTCAGGCCTGTATTGCATCGTCCGGGAGACATACTCCGTATTAATCATCCTACTAACCATGTTATACTGTTTTTTGTAAATAGGTTCTTTTTTGAAATTTGGTCAAGGGAGTAAAACTTGACCAATTTTTTTATTTATGCAATTTTTATTAATTATGTCAAACGTATAGCATCTTTTTTGCTCTTTACTTTTTGTTTAATAAATAGACTTTACAAATAAGTCAAATTTGTTTTGCTTCTTTCTCTTTCTTTGCCTGAACTTCATTATCCTTAATTTATGGACATGAGTGTAGTTTCTTACGATTGGATTATAAAAAGCTGTTGTAAAACAAATGAAGTTATGATATCTCCACCCAAAGTGAGCAAGTAGTATTTTACCTTTTTCATGTCAATAAATTGGGTTGCTTCTTTAATTAAATCTCACAGCTGGTTTAACCATGATTGCATTTCTGTATTCTGACTGTACTGTGAATTCGTTTTATAACGAGAGACTACAGTGAAATTATATTCTATTTTTTAAAAAAATACTTTTTTATAGTGTATTAAGATATATGTGATGTATTTGCCTTGATTTAAAAATTATTTTCTCGGGCTTATAATAATAGATTACAGCTCTGATAATAAAAAATGAAGAAAACGAATCATTCAATATATTAATCAAAAACAGCAAATTTTAATAAAACACCCTTTTTCTAGCTTAAAATAATAATCTTAATTGAGTACAGATGTGTTAATTAAAAAAGGGCTTATTTTGCAAAAACGCTCATTCTATAGCTTAAATAATAATCATAATTGAGTACAGTTATATTAATCAAAAACGGACAGACACTCCTCATTTTTGATTATTATTTAGCCTAAATGGAGCTGTTGTATAATGCTCAAAAATTGAGAATTTTTCGCTCCCATAATTTTTGTCGAAGAATTGAGCAAATTTTACTCAATCGGGAGAATGGCTGTTTGAAGTCAAAAATTGAGTAAAAATATACTCCGTTTGATTATTATTTTAGTCAATAGATTCAAGCGTGTAGGCTGCACATACAGTAAAATAAATGATGCTGTGCCCTTTATAGGAGAATATAGAACATGACTACTGCGACAAAAAAAAATTCTAAAAAAAATAATTAATATTTTTTAAACAATTTTTTTCTAAAACATTGCATTATTCCGCATTATGCCACGTCTGTCATAAGAACAGAAAATGCAATAATAAATAAAAAATTACTCGAAAAAATATTCATGTCTGGAGTACCTATTTAATAACAAAAAGATACTAAATTAGTATAAAAAGAGACGTACTAGCAGGTTTAATGAATATTAGTCTGCCTACTTAGTTCAGTTCTAAATTTAAATTCTTATACATTTTAATTGAATTTTAAGTGTGTTTCCATTAACAACGTAACATTACTGTGTTTGAGAGGGGAAAAAAGAGTAAAATAGTGTTTACATTGTTTTATTTGTTTTATTTTTTAAATGTGGACGTTTCTAATAAAATCTGTAAACAAATTAACAATTTATCCGGTTTTTAAAAACAATATTTCATTTAAGCCAGAATGTTAAAATGGAAAATTATTAAAATTACAATTAACAACTAATAACATGCCCAACTTTATCATTTTATGTAAAATGAAAAGAAAAAAAAATTAATAACACTTAATCAAATCCAGCAAATATACTCCAGTCACATAAATTCAGTAATAAAAAATATAAGGCAAGGAGAGAAATTAAAATGTTGCTAATTACGGCGTCCCGTACAAAAGAAACTGCGGCATGTATACCGGAATGGCAGTGCGGCATCTATCCCATTTTGTTCGGTACAGACGTAACACATCACAATTGTCTGTCCTTGCAACGGAAAATGGCTTAACTCTATACAAAGTACTCTAGATAGGTTCTACACTTAGTTTTGACTTCAAATCAGGCATGGATTCAGTAATTAATGTAAAAAAAAGTACTAAAGCATAACGTGTTTAAAAGTTTTTATAGTGAAATCATGCGGTTATCGCAAAATAAGGATTTTATAATTACTGGTAAAACATAAAAAGGATTCAAGCTGTACACTGGTTAAAGAAATCTCATTACACACATGTACTGTGCGTTTGATTGCTATCTAGTGCGTTTGATTGCTACAATTACAAGAAATACAAGGAATGTGGCATCTGTCCCGGATGCAATTACTCTACCAGAATTACCCTAATAGGAAAAATATTCGATGGTCTAATTATCTAGCTGTGACTTGTGTCACAAGTATAACAAAACTCACCTTCCCCTCCGCATCTTACGTAATTTACCTCCTTTAGCGTGTATTTTCAACTGCTTATCTTGCATAGGCTATGAATTATGGAGAATAGACCCACGTGCAGCCGCTCGGCAGTGTGGATTTTATAATGAATCCTGATATTACTTACTAATCCATCAAAATACTATTATCCAATCTCTAAAACTTTTTTTTTCACTGTTAGTTCCACGCGCATTTTTTCTTAAGAATAAAAAAGAAATTTTCATATTTTGCATAGATAATAGCTAATATTTTTTTCTAATTTTTTTTTTTTACTTTTCACCCAGCCGGGCCAACTCAACTTTTTGATTTTGAGCTTTGTATGAACCGTTAGGGTCGTTTATTATAAAATTCAAAGTTTACAGTAAAGAATTATGAATATACAAATTTCTAACAATTTCACTAAACTAAATAAATAATAAAAGGGCACAGTAAAGAATGAGTTTTCCGTTACAGTGATGGTATTAAAAGTACGTGCATCCTCTGCCAATAAGCGGATCATGCCTAAAGACCCACCCTTGCTTACTTTTATTGTGCTAATTAAACAGAAAACAAATGGCAAAATAAGAAACACATCTGGTCTGCACGCACCAAGGTCACCACAACGCTTGATCTTATAAAGCATATATGGGCAACTTCCGGTTTGCGGGCCGAATGTGGCCTGTCACTGCTTTTGTTCCGACCCGCGGAACATATCAAAACCCTGTACGAAGACCATAGAAACCATTCAGAATCCCATATAAATCCCAATTATAAGGCCCGCGACTTCACTAACATTTTAAAGTTTGGTCCTTAACTTTTCAAAGGTTGCCCATGCCTGATATGAAGCATCACAAGCTGCCTCCAATTTCACCTTCTGTGCAAGACAAATGAATCGCTGAAAAATTGGATCTTCCAAATGAAAATGAGGCAATCTACTTTCCTGTTGCCTGTTGGCGTTACAAGCTGTTGGCTATTTTTTGGATTGAGCCCAGCTAGTCGCCGCACTACAATCGTTTGTAGTTTGCTTTATGGCTATCGTCGAGTACAGAGCATCGGCGTAGCGTGGCCAGGCCCTGACTATTGCACTGTCACTTGGGACCCGTGCTCTGGGCCCTACCTGCAGATTATGACCAAACATCTTGATTAGACTAAGTGCACAGAGCCACAAAATTTATAGAGGCTAAATATAAGGGCACAAAAATTTGCCTTGGGCCCAAAAATTTTATAGTCAGGCCCTGAGCATGACCAAAACTTTGAAGGTCAGTATCAAAATCAAGAGGAGAAAAAGGTAGCTTTTCTAATATTGAGAAATAAATGTTTTAAATAAAAAGATTATCACAGAGCATGTTGGAGGCACGTGCCCCCCTGTGTCCTCCTCACCCTACCCTCGCCGGACGCTACGCCCCTGGTACAGAGAGATTTATTTCGCAAAACACCTTTTCGGCAAATCCGTTTCCTTTCTTCTAGAAAACCACTGGTGCTGCCATGAACTATCACTGAGAGATGATATTCATGAAACTATTGAACTTTCTCAAATTTAGAGATATCGCTAAGTAGATTAATTGGAACCGTGATGTTAGATATCCGTCGATATTTTCAGATTTATCGATTTCTTGCCTAAACCTAAGCCCCACTGATTTTTTATCGGCATGCTGAAACAGGACAGCTCACTTCACAGAATGTGTCATTTACAGTCTGTTGGCGTCCTTTCTCGTTGTGGAGATTTTCTCTATTATCTCGATCCTTATTAAAAGTGGAAAGAACAACTAAATGTTAATTATCTTCGAAAACAGCTAACAACGGCAGAGGGGACTTCTGAAGCCACACATTTAGAATTCACTTTCAAACGCATTTACTCAGGTGGTTGGTAATCAAATTCATAAACTCTCCTGGTCACATGTTCGACACCTTAACCTCTCAGCTATCATAGCTCTGTTTTTCAAATATTTGTAATATGAATCACCCCGATCTCAAAGATCGGTATAAAGAAGTTTGTTGGAGCAATACGGTCTGTCACTTTAAAATACCTTACGCTTGGTATCTTTTCATAAATATTTAGGAAGGAACAGTTACATTTTTTAAAGTAAATTGCAGGAAGATTGAATAAATAAGACCAGATCCTCAAGCTCAAGATTTAAAATTAGTGTACAACTCAAACTTCAAGTCTTACTGAATCAACTACACGTTTAAGTCTGCCACACATTTATCACAGTTGTACTGAAAAACTATAACAAAATCTAGTTATACAAAATGTCTCAAAAGGTCGTTGCCAAATTTATCATGCTGGTCTGCCATACCATGACAAACAAGATTTACACAGGAACTTGTGTCCGGAAATGCAAAGGGCGACCGCTAGAGAGCGATGTTCGCAGGCTTATGGAAACGTGAAGTCATAATCAAATCAAGTCATTTAATAAAAGTCACATCTCCTTTGAGATCTTTTCGTACTTTCCTCTACGCCTGCGAACAAATTGCGATCAAGATACATCCCTACAGCCGCTCGCCCTTTCTCATCCACGGCATCATACACGTAATGCATATCGGCCAATTGTGAGTTAGTAAACCGATTCATTCATCTCCGGCAACACATCCTAGGGTAAAGTGATCACGTTTCCACAAGCCTGGAACATCGCCCTCTAGCGGTCGCCGTTTGCATTTCCTGACACACGTTCCTGTCTAAATCTTGTTTGTCATGGTGTGACAAACCAGCATGTTAAGCTTGGCGACGACCTTTTGAAACACCCTGTATAAAAACAAAAAAAATTATCTCTGTGGGTCTGCTTCAAATTTAATCCATCTTTTCTTCAGAATTATCAGTGAAATGCAGCTCATGTTTCATTATAACTTAGTATTGAAAACGCGCTTCAGATACGTTTCAGAGTTGGACTTGGTTCGAAGATTGATCTCTTCACAATCTTTCGGTCTGAGAGCCCATTCTTGAATGCATCTTCAAATCATTTTAAGTGTAAATGCATACGAAATCTTTCTTATAACTCTCTTTTATAGTAAAATATCATATACTAAAATAATTAATCATTTTTTTTTCAAAGAAAACAGTTAGAAGATTTCATACATAGGAACCATTGCCTAAAGATTGGTCCATTCTTGACGGCAGATTATTTGTCAAGTGTAGGGGGGAGAGTGGGGAGGGGGGAGGGGACTGGGTTTAATCTCAGGCTGCGTCAGGCACACGTCTAATGCATGCTTGTTTTGGTTAGAAAGTAGCCGAAGATTTTTATCTGCGACCTTCATCAAATTTAATTCGAATCTACACTTAGGAACTGTTGATCAGCGCAAATTTCCTTCCGCACTTTTATTCACCGTGCAATGCAGCTGGCATTTCATTATGAATAATTGAACACTATCAGTTCATTTCCCAATGCCTCGAGAGTGAGGTCTGTTCGTCATCGAAGTCCTCCCTATCTGACGGTCCATTCCAGAGTGCGTCTTGAAATTATTTAAAACGCAAAACTGCATCCAGAATCTTCCGTATCTCTCCCTCATATTGATCTCGGAGGCTCGGAACGATTTCGGATTTTGTATCTTTTCTGAAATGTGCTCGGGGGGGGGGGGGCTGCTTCCCGGGCGCATGCTCGCACGAGTCCTCTTATTCGGTGATAAATGATAATAAGAAACAAAGTTTGTCGCTCGAAATCTGTGTCTCGTCCCGTGCCCATGAATGATGGTCGGGGCGTCCGAAATGGGCGTAGCCACAGCTATGGGCGCGGTCTTAATCAACGGCAAGTGTTATCTCTGGCCAGATAAGGCCGGCCCCGCTCACAGCAGATGGGGGGAGGATTAAGAGCCCCAAAGATGGATGGATGACTTTTTGAAAAGTCGTCCATCGTTTACCCAGGCTGTTCAACCCAGAGGAGGTGGCGGTAAAAACGGATGTTTTTGAATGATGCATTTTAAAGCAGTGGCTTCAACTTGCCTCAGATTAAAATATTCGGCGCACCCCGATGGGCATATGCTTCGCTCGAGTTCGGAACTGGCGTATGGCTTGCCAGGCTGCTAGTCATTTGGAAGTTTGATGGCTGGCGGGGGAGGGGGGTCTTATCTATGCATTTGGGGCAAAAAAAATAATTTTTTAAAAGAATAAGTGTCTCTGAATAAGTGTTTTTGAGTTGAAAGTAATATTTCACACGAGTCGTGCGTTTGGAAAAAATTATCGTCTTTTTAATAAATTTATTTATTACTTAACTTAGTTACACATTTTATGAGCTAACGGCAGCATGAGGTCACATATCGTTTTGACTTTACTTCTGCTTCACGACGAAACAGGTTTTTTTTTTTTTAATTCAAAATTCAATGTTCACAGAAGTGCCAAATGTCGTAGTGGGATGTGATGTTGAAATGTGTTCATTTTAAACAGCAATCGCCTGTCTGAAATAGATGCTCCGTTAGCTTTTCTGTTGAGTAAATGGGATCGTGCGTGTCTCAAATGCCGAAAATTATGTACGTCAATGGTAGGAATACTAACATTTTTATAAAGGTTCAGGTCAACTATTTACTTTGTTTATTTAATTTTTTATTTATTTTTTAATCTTGGACGAAAAAAGGGTTTTAATTATTCATCGGACATTTTTATGATATTCTAACCGATCGACATTGGTCAGTTGAAATTATTATTTTTTTCAATAATAAATGTAGAGTTATTTTGGATTTATCTGCGAAGTGATAGTTTTCACACCTCTCCTATCGTAAGATCCAAAAATTAGTTATTGTAAAATATTAGCCTCACTGCATAAAACATTTCTACTAGGCTCAGCCTGGTCTTTCAACTCCCTCGTGCTCATTACTGGCTCGGATTAGATTTACAACAGTGTAAGAAAGCTTTATTTTTAATATTTTCAATAATATTAGTAAAAACTAAAAACATTCTTACGATAAATACCAGTAACAAACACAAGTATGAAGAATATTTTTACTTCATCTATCTTTCAAAACAAAAAAAACAAATCACTTAAATTACACTTTTACATAGTATTAAGTTTGGCATTTTGATAGCAGTTATTGATAAAAAGAATATATTCTCTTCAAAACTTCACTTTTCAAAGCATTTTCAAATTTAAATTAAAGGTTTACTATCTAAACACAAAGGCTTCTTTGAATCTCTTAGATACTCATTCTATTGCAGATACTCAAAGCAAAAACATTCATAGTTTTTCATTTTGAGTTTATCATAAACTGGTATGATCTTTGATTAATATTAGTCATAAGTAAAGATGCGTAATTATCAATAAGGAATACTAGTATAAACTTTGATCTACTAGCTGCTTTAAAAGAAAAAATAGTTTAAAAAAACAAATTTTACAAAAACGTGTTAGTAATTAGATGAGAGTCAAAATAAAGTTTAACTCTCATAACTATAATCTGATTAACTAGTGCTAAAACTAGTGCTATAAGCAATTAAATATTTCTACTTTTCAATTCTTGAATACGCTAGTGCTAAATCAGTTTAATAGCAAAATAGCAGCCTTTTTATGTAAAAGGTATTTCCTTTTTTACAAATTTTAGATGCATTTTAATTAGATGAAACATTATACATTTGTTTTTCAACGCTACTACAACTTCAGATGTAATCTGCTCATTACAGTCTTCGAAGCCATAAGTCTCGGAAATGAAGTAATTAGTTTATTATTCTTTTATCCTCCGAAGCCCTTTTGTACAGTTCACAATTGACATGTAAAAAGCAGCTTACTGTTGTTATGTTGTCAAGAAAAGTCTTGGAAGGGTTAGAAAAGAAACTACAAACTTTATGTAAGGTAATTAAACTAAAGAAAAGTATTTTTATAATACAGTGGACTCCGCTTAATGTGATCAGTTTGGGACACCGTGATTTTGATAACAATAACCGATTGATAACAATAAACGATATGCAAAATTAGATAAATTTACCCCCCCCCCACCCACTCTAATTTACACGTACTAAATTTCAAAATAAAATGGAAAAAAATCTCCTTATATTTATGTACTGTATATTATCCTTTAAAACACAAGAATTGTATAGATAATTAAAAAAATTCATCAATGGTTGTTTGTCTACAATTTTTTGTTAGAATTTTATTCTAAGAAACCGCTCCGCAAAAGTCATCGGAGCGGTGTTGAACTCCACGTTTCAACACTTGTAATGCATGTCTCATTTCAGCACTTGTAGGAGGTGGCTCAATATCAACAGATTCTTCATCGGACTCATCAGTTCCATCATTCGTCTGTTTTCGTATGGCAATCTGACAGACTTCAGATTCTGTTTATGTGGAAGCTACTGGGATGGTTTGATCTACTTCCACCCATGCCTCGAACTCTTCAGGGATCATATCCGAAGGAATTTCAATCTTTTCTTCAGATTTCTGGTCATTTTTTTTGCAAGAGCCTGCGTAGGCGAAGCAGTTTCTGATTGTTTGAGCAGAAACTCGATTCCAGGAAGGTGTTAACAGGTGCACCGCATCAAGAACGTTAGTTTTCTTGGCCAAATCATTGGCTTTAAGATTTTGTGTGCACTCTATTTCATCCAGTAATCGTGCCCGCATTTCGTGGCGATAATATACTTTCAAAGCACGAATAATTCCTTGATCACAAGGCTGCAAAAGGGAAGTAGTGTTTGCGGGTAAAAAAACAACATTAATATGCTTCAGAGTGACATTTAAAACGTGTGCAGTGCAATTGTCCACAAGGAGAAGAATATCTTGTTTTAGCTTATCGTCCCACTTACGTATCCAGTCATTGAAAATGACTGTTGTCATCCAGGAATTCTTGTTGGCATAGTAGTCGACAGGAAGTTTTTTAACACCTTTAAAACAACGAGGATTCTTACTTTTCCCGATGACTAAAAGTCTCTGTTTTTCTCCAGACATACTGACGCAACATAAAACAGTGATACGTTCTTTTGAGACTTTATGTCTTTTTAAGCTTTCAGTCTTAAATAAGTATGTATGTTCTGGTAGTGCTCTAAAATACAAAGCTGTTTCGTCGGCATTGTACACATTTTCTGATGAATATGAGGCAATTAGTTTTGGCCACTCGTCTCGTAGCCAATTTTTCGCTGTTGGCTTATCGGCATCTTTTTGTTCGCCGTGAATTCTCTTGTAAACAATATTTTCGCGTGTCTTCCATCGCTGAAACCAACCATTTGTTGCAACAAAATCTTTTTTTCCTATTTGAGCAGCTAAACTTTCTGCTTTTTGTTGCATAAGGGGTCCGTTGACTGGAGCATCACGTTCTCAAACATTTTCAAACCAAAGTCTTAGAGCCTTTTCAACTTGCTCATCTTTACCAGCTCTATTACGTTTGCACTCCGTATTTTCATTTTGTTTATCTCTACTAGTAAGTTTATCACGATTTTTCAAAATTTTACACAATAAAGGCTGAGAAATGTTTAACTGCGCTGACTCATTTTTGGTAACCTGTCATAACGATTTAAAATTTCGATCTTTTGTTTTAACGTTAAATCATTTCGGTTTCTGGTTTCCATATCGACAAGCTGCATGTAAGGGAGCAAGGCATAAAATGTGAATACGTTCCTTCTGAGTTCCGATAATGTTCAGTTCACATGCGCTGAAGATTGAGGGGAACTTCAGGGGTAAACAATGTATTGAAGGAAACGTTCTTAGGAAAAAAGTACCCGTTTCCGTCTATCTATCATGTGAGGGGTGTGGTTTTATGGGTTACCTTTTGCCGGCTCATTCCGACTGGTCATAAGAAAAGCCATACATTTTTCGATTACAATGCCCAGCAAGTAAAAACGGGCCAGAAAACGGTTATCTGACAACCACTGACCACCAGCAGGATGTGCGTGAAGGGGGGGGGGGGAATTCCAGGAAAGTGTAATTCCTCACTCCTTTTTTCATTCCCCATTTCCCTAGGGGGAAGCATAGGTGGAAGAGGGAGAATTCTGGGAAATTCAAACAACAGCAAAGGGAAAGAAAAGAATGGGTTTCTTCTGAATACATTGTGAATATTCCTTTGCCAGTTAAAATGAGGTTCGAAAATTGATAACATTAACCGATGTAATGATCACATAAAGCGATAATTTTAACATACAAATGAATAGAGAAAATCGGGACCAAGTGATTTCGATAACAATAAGCGATTGATAACATTAGCCGCGATCACATTAAGCGGAGTCCACTGTAGTTTCTATAAAAAGGGACATAATCCATCTTATTTCAATGTTCAAGTTCACTTTTTAAATCCATATTTTATACTTTTTACTAGTCAAAACTGGTCCGTTAGAAAAAGAAAGTCTTGTAAACTTAAAAAAAAGAAAAGAAATAAAAAACAGCTAGTGTGAAAATTGTCTCACTTTCATTATCTTTTCTTATGACTTCAAATTTCGACCGCTGAACAAAAGCCTATAAAATAATGCCTTTCAAATTCCTCTACAAATAATGAAAAGTGAAATTACTGAGTTTTTAAATTCTATATAACAGTGTATTTTCATTCTTATTATCATATTTACCACAACCTAAAAGTTTTCTTTATAATTGACATCTGTCTAAGAAAAATTAAATTATAAAGAAGATCGAGCCTCAGTTCATTGTATTGAAATGTTCATGTAACCCTTGACTATGAAAATTAAAGATTTTAAAAAACGATCGGGTCACCTTTATTTTGGTTATCCTTTTTTGTTTATTTTGAACGAAAAAAAGATTTTAATTATTCATCGGACATTCTTATGATTTTTTATCCGAATTAATCTATTCTTTGTCAAACATTGCTCCTATTGCCATTTAAAAATAAACAAAAAGATTCCCAGGGACTTAGTACTGGTAAAAATTAAGTGACAATAAATACTCAAATAAATAATGCAGATTTTATGCAATTGCATATTTTAGCTGTTTTGCGGGATTTTTACATAAATGTGAATAAATTGCCATATTTTTTATTTCCGATGCATATTCCGATCTCTTTTGCTTTGTATTCTAACTCTTTTTTCCCTTTCTTTCAGTATGTATTTTTCTTTTTAAGAGTTTTTCACAGATAACTATCATGCATGCTCAGCACATGATGGGCAGTTCTAATATATGTATTAAACTGTTTAATAACAGAACAGATTGGTAGAATAATAGATTTCGGAGGATTTTACGGTTGCATTTGTCTCCGATCTTGCTGTAGGATTTCCCTGTTGCATTAGTCTCCGATCTTGCTGTAGGGCAAGATTGGATACTAATGAAACCAGGGAAAAGCTTGAGCAAACTTTACAAGCCATTCGAACTTCTTCAACGCAAAAGGAGAAAATGGTTTCGTCTTGCAATGAAAAAACGATATAGTTAGCTGCAACATTTCATTGGTAAAATAGTCTGAATTTCAGAAGTTTTACACATTTCACTAATCAATATATTCCAGACAAATCAACTATCAGAAAACATCACTTCCGTGTGCTTTTTATCACGAAATTCTCCAAGAGATTCGAAAAATGCACATATGGATTAGCCAATTATCTGACGTTGAAACGACCGATAAAAGTGGCCATTATACAGTCCCAGAAAAAAAAAAAATCTTAATATTTTAATAGGGCAGTAATATTGTTGACAGTTCAAAAATGCAAAACAAATACATTGCGTATTTTCATAGATATGCGGGTGTGAATAGTGATAATGCTATTAGTTCAGAATGCTGTAAAGATTTTGGCGTATACAGAGCAGCCCGCGTTCAAGAAAACTTGAAAATGCTGTAAGTTTTACTTTAATAGAAAAAGTCAGGGAAACTTGCAAATTATGGCTATAAACTTGGAAAATCTTGAAGTGTGACGTAGAAAATTATCTGAAATCTGCATTTATAAAATTAATTTTATAACGACCCAATGTCGTATAGATGTGTTTCTAGCAGCACATATATTAATTAGTGCATAAACTTTTATTAAATTCAAGATTAGAATTTTTTAAGTAAAATGTCCAAAGAAACATTTATTGCTATTTGAAATGTATACCACTAAAGCATTTTTAACTGTTAAACTATACAATTGTTTTGTTCTTTATAATTCAACAGCCCTTGTATTCCCACGGATGGTAAAGCTCGAGGCTTTAGCCCATTCTCCAGGGCCGATCCCAGAAGAAAATCTTGGGGGGGGGGTGAAGAGAGGTAAATTGCCGACTGAAAAGATAGATTTGCCGATTCAGTTCCCAAGTTGGACACCTCCCTATATTGGACAGTTTTCCGGGGAACAGAATGTGCCCATAACATAGAAACTTCATAAATACCTATTTAAGTTGTCCAAAGGGAGCTGCAAAAGTTCAACTTTCAGAGGATTCACATTGTTTACGCATTAATGATCAAGCTGGTTTTTACATTAATAAAGTCAATTCTATGAATAAATTGTGGAGGTCAGTACGTAAAAGGCGGAATTTCCCAAAAAAGGCTCGATTAGTATCACTTTGCCAACAAAAATCCACATTTTTGTTCGATAGGGATGGTTATATCCCTGATTCTGTTACAAGTAATTAAATTTCCATAAAATATTCATAACTTTTAATTTAGTCATAAAATACTCCCTCCGGAATGAAGAAAATATTTGCCTATCCATATGCGACAAAACTATCAGTGCCGTAGTTTGGGTTGGCGGAAATGAATTTGGGGGCACCCCGAATGGAGTATTTACATTAACTTAAAAAAAAGAACTGGAAGCCATAGCGAGAGCACTGATTATAAAACACTTTCCAACACTGTCTTATTGGCGTATATACTATTGCATACCTGCCAATTCTACTGGATTTTTCAGGAGACTACTGGATTTTGATGGTGTCTCCTGATTTTACATTAAAATTCCTGGTTTCTCACATTTTGAAGCTTTAATAATCGACACATTTATTTCCCAACCATTTTTAAAAGATTACCGCTTTCAGGGTCTGTTCATTCAAGATGGACCAGTATACCATGGTATTTTGGTCCAATAATAAAGATTTGTGCTTATATTGATTACTCATTTGTCAAGGATTCTTGAAAATATCAGAATTAGATGGCAAATCGTTTAATTCTATCATTTTTTGAGAGAGTTCAAAGTCCCCAAAATTTTACTACTTTTTTTTTGCTGTTGTTTTTTGTTTAAAAAGAAGATATTTTGTAAAATTTCGAACATTTAAGAAAAAAACTTGTGAACGTTGAAGTTTTATTCATTTTATGTCAAAAGAATTCTATTTCTCTAAGCTCTTTTACAAATTCGATTTTTAATATCACGACCTTATGTGTGATTGAAATTTCAAACATAAGTTGTTATAAAAAGCAAACTTTTCATTTTAAAAACCATAACTGTGTCGCGTCATGTTAAATTATATATATTTTTAATTATATATAGAATAGATGGCGAAATTTAATGTGTGAAAAAATTTCGAAGAGTGTTTTGACTTAGAGTGTAAGTTAGTGTGTGACTTAGATAAGTAATTAGGACTTTAAGATTATGATCCCATATAAATCTACTGGATTTTCTTAGATGTTAGCAGGAATGCTATTGCATGCCGAACAGTTAACTGTTCACTCCCGACGTTGCTAAAGACGCGACGGTAGAGATTCTTCCCTCCTGTGTCCATCGTTGCTCCCCGGCGTGAGTCTTGGAATGTTTCTGCTCTGGCGACAGCCTTGCGCAAGCGCGTGACTGGGCCATGCCAGAGCATTCAAAGACCTATGCCGAGAAGCAACGATTTACACAGGAGGGAGGAATTTCTGCCATTGCGTCTTAGCAACGATGGTAGAGAACAGGTTAAAGCCAACAAGAAACTAATTTTTTTTAAAGTACTGCTCTGAAAGCCTGATCTATGAGTATTATTTTGCTAGCCCTGTATAGGTATTAACTCTACGTCCACCCATGCCGATGGACAGAATGATCTCATAAACCTCAATAATAAATAGCAGTTTTGTTTTGCTTGAAATGGATGAACGTTTCTAAAATGTACTCTAAACATTTCTCTGTCCATAGGCTGCAATGCATTAGAATTATTTTTAGTGCTCCTGTAACAGAACTATAAATGGTACCTACATCCTTTTCAATAGGGTACATGGTATGGTCATTTTCATTATAAAAATTCGATTGATGCATATTTACGGCAGTTAGAGCACGAGCAGGCAGACAGACGATTTCAAGTTCTTTGGAAAGTGTTAAAAAATAAAGGCTTAAAAAGAATGTGAGGCTTTAAGGGGAAAAAAAACTGGAATAAGGAAAGTAATTCTAGCTCGAAAAGTTAATTTTTGCTTTAATTTAAGATAAGATGGAAAATTAAGCATATATTAATTTCGAAGCTCCTAAGGTCACGACCCCCAATATTTGCTCTGCCATGTCTTCCTATTTAAACGGTGTGAATTATATTCTTGTATTTTATCTCTTATTATAACTTACCCATCATTTTTCTAAAATCAAATCAAATTACAAAAAATTGGGGTTATTTCTATATGAATGTAAATTATAATAAAAAGTGGGACAAATATAATCTAAATATATCGTTACCAGATCGGTGATGATCTTTTTCTTGGAGAATGGATTTGACGGAGCTCCAACAGTTTGTATGGAAATTCTCTTTCAATTATGACAGTTATTTCGCTTCTTCTTTTAATCATTATCAAAATAAGTACATATCACATTTTGTGCACTGCACTTTTTGTCGTTTTCTTTTGTTTACAACTGGTTTCAGTCTTCAGTCTTAAATGAACACTGCAGCAAACTTTTACTTCATTTTGTTAAATGCTAGAGATTTTTTGTTTTTATCAAATTGATGTATTAATTATATCTTAAAAGCTAAAGATGGTTTTCTTCTAATGAAGGTATGTTAAGATTTAGATTCCAAGATATGCTAAGGCTCCTCCAAGTATATGTTCGACTTATCGGCTCGGTTACTGTCCAGCTAACCGAGCCAACAGGAATAGGGGACACATCATTTTCTACTGTACAAACGAATTTCTTTTTCCTATGCATTTCAAAGAAGCAAAGAAAATACATCTATTTCTCAGAAAAAACCGGGCTGGACCAAAGGGTGGTGACAGCCTCAGGCCAGTTACGGCCTCCTTGCACTACTTTATACAGAGTGGTAATTCATAGTTTGCCTCAAGCCAATATATGAGACTGGAACATTCTCGATCTCATACTCAGTATTTCTCCCATAGACATGTGCACAGAAGACTTAATTAGATTACTATGGACATGTGAGATGACTATTTGCTTTGGGAAAAATGCGGAGACAAGTGTCATGGGACGCATGTGGTATCAATTGCAGAGAGCTGATTCTCCGACTTCCCCTTCTGTGTATCTGGCCACCCAGTGCCGAGTGTTCTCTCTTCTTTCTTTTGACTGATGCGAATATGCAAGCAATTTCTCTCTCGGTTTTGTATGTACTGGAAGTAGGACGTCAAAGGGACAAAAGTTAGGAAAAGTGCCGACTAAAAACTCTTGTGAATACTAGAATGAGGCGTTTTGGAAGTCCAGAATAGCAATTTTACCGACTGCATTTTAAGTGGGGGGGTGTCTCAACCCCCCACTTCCCCCCGTGGGATCGGCCCTGCCCTTCTCCCTCCAGTCAGAATCACGAGCTGAGCTCTCTGGTCGTATTTCTCGTGCCCGCGATATTTACGGGCTGGAGAGTTAAAAGTGATGAGGCAGAATGACTAGAGGATTTCAATTATTGTGCAAGGAAAATTTTTATATCTCATCATCTTTATTTATAATTTAATTTTTATATCTCATCATCTTTATTTATAATTTAATTTTTATATCTCATTTTACACAACAAATGCAGTAACACGCTACTTTTAACTTAATTGGAGATAGTTTATTTAAAAATAGATGGCATCACTGCTCAAATATGTGTATTCGGGACATGCGTTTTGTAATCTTTTAAGCTAATCACACCAAAAATATTTGTCAATATATATTTACATTATGAAGTAAGTATAATAAAATTCTCGTTTAGTATTTAAAACACGTATTTTTAATTTTTCCCTGCTTACCATTTAGTCACAATAACCCTAAATGTTGACTTTTCCTACAAATTATTATTTTTTTTAATTTTCACGCTAAAAAGTGTTAAAAACCTTAAAATGAATACATATATTCTGCATATAGTATTTATTTCTATACAATTTTTTTGTATAAAAAAATAGGCACTTTTATGACCATTTTCTTGAAACTAATACAACCTTTAAGGGGTTAAAATCACTTTTAAATCTTATAATTAAAGTACAATATCCTCGAAGATGAATTAATCTTGTGTTAATATTAATTTTTGATACAAAGCGATGGATGTCATCTTGCTCATTATTACATTTCATGCAATGCAAGACCTCGGTCCAGCGCATTAAACTGCACGGAATTTATTTAACCAGCTTAAATCTTAGTGCTGCCATCTAGTATCTACTTTGAGAAACTCTGCTTATCTTCAAGGATATCTTTATTAAAAACCTATGATGCTGCCATCTGGTATCTATATTGAAAAACTCTTTCTGATTTTCATATAATCAAGCTCAAATGCGTAATTTAATTACATTTACTTTGATTTCAGAGTACTGGATAATATTTGATATTTTACATTCCAGAGTTATTTTATTTATTTTTCATTGTACTCAATGTATGCATTTTTTCTATATGTAACAGCTAGGAACATGTTAGGTTGAACTATTATTCGTATATCTATGCGAAATGCATATAGATTTTTAAAAAAAATATTTTATGATAAATTATTTGGCGTAAAGGATCCGTATTTTTGCTTTGCAATATATTATACGGTATATACGGAGAGCTACAGAAAAATGTATACACACATTGAACTGTCACAGAAAATTTACTTTACAACTTACAAGGATATTTCCAGCTTCCACGAGCAGGAAAAAAAAAGGGGGGGGGGGCTTTTACGAGCAGCAAATTTTATTAAAATTTTAATGTCACCATTTATAATTAGTTTCATTAATAGAAGTTGGTAGGTGATCAAAGAGAGAAGAAAAAAATGTCCACTTTCATTCCGAACTATGATCTACAAAATTGAATTATAAAAATAAATCGGGCAAGACCTATTGATAAAACTCTAAAAACGCACTCGTGATTGGGTATATTTTCCCCGTTTGAATTCTCTAGGACGTATATATTTGAATGTATATATACAAGCAAACATTGTTTCAATGATAAAAAATTCGCGAAGACGTTTAATTTTGCTTACAGTCCGTCAAAAAATTAAAAATGGTGATGTTTGGGTATTATATGATGAAATACTTTTTTTTACCAAAGATGAATCCAAAATATATACAAAAAAATAATCCGTAGTATTAACACTGCTTGTAATAATTAAAACAAATTAACGCTACTTGTTTGTGTGATTATGGCAACGCTACGCTACGGCGATCTGCCAAGGATGGGAGGTGCCTTGGCAGGAGGACTTTCTAAGGGGTTCTTACACGTATTCACGTTGAAAAATAAATCAAATAAATTGAGTGATAAATATAAATGACTTTTTAGACTTATTCCCCCAGTAGCGTAACCAGGATTTTTTTTACAGGGTGGTGGCTGAGTACTCAAAAACTGAAAAGATTTGTTACTAATAAATATCCATATAACGTATCCTTTTTTGGGGGGAGGGAGGGAATGAGCCCCTCTTTTTGGCATAAAAATGTTCGCATATAAAAATAAATTTAATATAAAACAGAAAAAAAAGGATTTATAAATCGAGTTCAACATTTTTGCAGTTAGAAAAACATAATTAGGAAAAAATTTAAGTTGTCTTAGGTCCGTAAAGGAAACTCAACATTCTCAAGGGCAACTATGTGGGTAGGAGGTTGGAGGGCTACCCTATCATTTAACGCCCACGCGTTTGCACTAGTTGGTTGCAGTGTTGTTCATCCCTATATCCTCGAACGCAACCCCGGCTGTTACAAACTAGAGATGAGTTCGGGCTCATTTTTTGAAGCCCGAGCCCGCCCGAGCCCGAAGACTTTTAATCCGAGCCCGCCCGAGCCCGAGCAATATTATTAAAGTTGGAGCCCGAGCCCGAAATTTCAGCTAAAGACAAATAAAATTAACTACTTCATTAATAGGATACAATAATTTTATGAGCTTCACGCATCTTCTAGTCCCCCGTGCTGCTATTTTTTGAAATAAGTACGTCTATTTATCCCATGAACCACTTTTTAAAATCTGTTTCAAGGAGTATGTTCAACAAAGGAGAAATTTTTCACGAGCCCGAGCCCGAACGCAATCGTGAATTACAGAGCCCGACTCATCTCTATTACAAACCGAAAGCTTTTTTCATAAATGGTATGGTAGGGTGAAAGGCTATCGTACCAAATAAACCACATCTGGATACGTTGGTTTGTTAGGGAGTAATAGCGGCAAGCACGCAAAATACATTTAATTTAATGAAACATGTTGATTAAAATTTGTGTTAATTTTGATCTCCATTTTCACTTTTCAGATAGCAAGTGAGGTACGTGTTCTTTTGAAAGCGAATTTCACAAGTCATTTTTTATGTGTTTAAGCGCTGAAAATGGCCTTTCTCTATGGTTATGTGGAAATGTGAAATGTTTGCCCCACTTTTTACTAATTTACCATTTCATTTTACAATTGTAAGCATTTGCAAAAGCGCGGGTCTTAGGCGTACGCTTATAAAAGCCTTATGCATGGGCGCCGGCAGAAAATTTTCCAGGTGTAGGGGAGGGAGGGGGGCAAAGATTACTTCAAAATGTGTTTGCCATGTTGGCAAGAACAAAAAAAATCTGGGAAAAAAGGTCTACAAAAATCCAGGGGAGGCAAGCGCCCCTCTTGCCCTATGCTGCCGCCGCCCATGGCCTAATAGGATAATCCGCCACTGTCCAAGATGAATGTTTCATGAAGAAAGACGATCAAACCATTTCAGAGTTTCTGAAGGTCAGACGCCACAGAACTCGGAAAAGGGGAGAAAGTTCCCTCCACACCCCTCCGAAAAAAAAAAAGCCCACCGATTAAGTACAGATATTTAAAATACCTAGTACCTAGATATTTGAAATGCTGCATATTTTTTTAATGCCATACCTAATAATGATAAATTCTTCTGTTACTTTCCATGATTTTCATTACTCTACAGATCACATGCACTCAGTTGTATTATAGTTAATTTTTAATCCCCATTTCATATACTTGCACAATTTCTGAAATCAAATGCATCAAATTTTCACAATTATCAACAACGATTACTTTACTACAACGAACACTTACTACAGTTTTTAACATAGAAAAGTTCATTTTTTCACGAAAATAATTGAAATTTCAAATGCGGGAGACTTCAAAGATAAGTTAGCTTTGCATTTCCGCCAAGTATAAAATGAAATGATTTCATTTTTATTTAAAAAATATTACTTTATTTTTATTAAAAAATGTTATTTTCTCTTTCAAGTTCTTTTCCAACCTTTCTTGCCATTTTTCTTTAGCCTCCTTCTCCTTATATTTAAAGTTGGTTCCCAATCCATTATAATTTTTCATATTCTTTTATTGTTCATTCTCTTGACGTGTCCAAATCAGGTGAAAAGTTTTTCATCTATGCGATTTATTATCGTACGATCTGTTTTCATAACTTCTCTTCAATGTGTTTTTCTTTTCTCCATACGAGATATTCTGGAAGCTTTCCTCCAGTAGGCCATCACCCGAGCAGTGGACAGTGCTCTCAACTGGGAGACGGAAAATGCAAGGTTCAAACCCAGGTCGTGTTCGTCGACCTAGCCGTTCGGCGTTTTGCGTAGTTTTCTTCGAAACTTCGCGTAAATATGTGTTAGAACCTTTAAAATGACCCTCACGGAGGGCAACCCCCCCTCCCTTCGGCCTAGATTCCTCGTGTTCATAATCAGTCGTATTCCCAAAATCGAATCAATGAATCCAGTAGTCCAAATCAGTTGTCAAAAGTTTTTGTTTCTTTTTATTCTGCCCTTATTGTTTCTGTTTTAAAGCCATAGAACACAATGCTTTCAATACGAGTATTAAAAAGGTTCTTCTTTTTTGTTTTTCTCAAGGTTTTCTTGGTTAGGATTCCTGATATCTTTTCTCTAATTCCATTTCGGATGTTCCATTATTTTCCACTATTGAACTTAGATATTTGAAATGCTGCATATTTTTAATATCATACCTAATAATGATCAATTCTTCTGTTACTTTCCATGATTTTCATTACTATACAGATGACATGCATTCAGTTTTATTATATTTAATTTTTAATCTCCATTTTTCATATACACTTGCACAATTTCTGAAATTAAATGCATCAAATTTTCAAAATTATCAACAAAGATTACTTGGTCATCCTCAAAGAGTATATTCAACAAGTCTTTATCCTCTGAAATTCATAATCCTTCCTTTTCATTTTCTGTTATCCATTCTTTAATCATAACACCAATGGAGATTTTAAATATAAGGTTAGAGACATACAACATCCTTGTCAAAGCCCTCTACTAATGCTAAATACTTCTATAAATTTTGATCCTATCTGGCATTTGTTGTTTTCATATATCAGTTTAATTAGATTTATGTTCTCAGCTTCTTTTAATCATTCTTATAGCTGATCCCTGGGTACACTGCCGCAAGCTTTCTCCAAGTCTATGAAGGCAATGTGTAATGTGCCTTCACGTGCGTAACCATTTCCAACAGTTATCTTATTGTAAAAATGTGGTCAACACACGATCCTTCTTCAGTAAAACCACACTGCTATTCAGAGGTTTTAAGTTGCTTCTCAGTATGGTTCCAAGTAATTCTCCCAAAAATTTTCATTAGTGGATTTCTCTGCTGCATTCTTTTCTGTCTTCCTTTTTGAAAATATGAGATATATCCAATTCAGAATTCCGCAGGCATTTTGCTTCCTTTAATAATGTTTTTGAAGAGTATCAGTGTAGAAATATCTTCCCTTCATATTTTAATAATTCATCCTTGTCAAAACCAGTTCCTTGAGCTTTGATATTTTTAACATTTTTTAATTATTTCAGAATTTTATCCTCTGTGATTTCCTCATCGGATCCGTTATACATCCACTTTTCTGTTCCGTTTGAATTTTCGTTGGTTTTGTCAAGCAAGTTCATGTAATATTTTGTCCATTCCGACATCTTTATCAATTGGATGCTAGTTTTATTTTTGTCGTCCTTCTTTTGTTCTTTAGTTGTTCTCCAAGTCTGTGCAGATCGTTTGAATCCAATATGGGCATTAATATCAGCACAATTCTTTTCGAATCTTCTGCAGAGCAAAACTCATTTTTACTGTACTGATCATGTAATTTACCATGCTTTTAAAGTTTTTATAAATTTTCTTTCTTCTCATTTTTTTGAGTTCAGCTATTTTATGTGTCTCACTTTTCTTGTTGTAGTTGTATTTGGAACATTTATTTTCGGATTTTTGTGCATGGTTTCAAGAATTCACCTATAATCACTTTTCTTTTTGATTTCAGTTTCGATATCTTCTGTTATTTAATAGTAAGTTTTATTTCTCTCTTTTATACCTACATTTCATAGGCTACTTTTTTCATCTTTTGTTTAACATATTCATAAATTCAATTTGCTGTCACCGTAAATGATTCATCTATCTCATTGTCAATCTTTTTTTGGCAGAATCATCTAATGCCTTCACCCTGCAGAAGTTCTATGTTGAATACTTCGTTGTTTGTCCTTTATATAATCTCTCTTCTCAACTGAGTTATTTTTTGCTTCTTATGCTATTTGTTTCCATGACCAAAAACATTTTACTCTTATTAAGTCATGGTATGACCCGCATTCGGCTCTTCTGTAGACTCTAACATCTTGAACTTTTATAATACTTTGTTGTCTAATAAGTATATAATCAATAATAGATTTTTGCTGTCTAGTTTCGTGGTTTCATGTAAATTTATGAATTCAACTGTGTTGAAAGAAATTGTTTGTAATTTTTAATTGAAACTGGTCATACATATAAATTAATCTACATCCATTATCATTTCTATCCTCTTCTCCAAATCTTCTAATAGTTCCACTTTGTTCCTCCTTCCCTACTCTTGCATTCATATCTCCCATCACAAAAATTTTCTTTCTAGATGTATTTTTTTCTATTTTTAGATTAATTCCACAATTTTTGTGAATAAGATCTAAATAGCTGGTATTTTAAAGGTGGCATATTAAATGAATTTTACTTCAAAAATCAGTAGGATTCGACAGGTAACCTTCAACAAAATGTGCACCGATAAAATTTAGGCCTGCTGCATTTAACTATTTATTTTCTACTTTAACTCATTCTATTATAATGGCGTTACCGTCACCAAAATCGTCCTTTTCATTTACCGGCTTATAATCATATTTGGAAAGTTCTGAAGTTTCCTTCTAATTTTTTAACCGAGTTTTATGAACATTAGGCTTTCCTCAGAGAATTTCATCAATGAAATGAAATAGAATTCTTAAACTATCAATTTTAGTAAAGTGTTTTCTTTGAAAGAACATTAGTGTTTGGCGAACCATGGCCGAAAAGCTTACTGTTATTTCAACACATCTTCCAAAGTGATTATTACAAGCTGTTTAAAGACGACGTTTCCTGTCACTCATTTCTATGTGATTATGGATCGTTATAATATGCCCCACCTCCCCTTAAAGTTTGGCGATACATTTATGGGACACCCTCTATTTGCATAGAACTTCTTGAAACTATGTTTTTTTTTATGCTTCCAGTTTTATCAAATAAATAAAAGACTACTGATAGGTTTTATATATCTCTAGCTAATCTATATAAATAAAGCAATGTATAAACTGTTAGTTTGGCTGTCTGTGTCTCGCGTAGCTCCGAAACGGGTGATCGTAGACCTACCAAATTTTGTTCGGAAATTCTCCAGGACGGGTCCCGACACACCTCGAAGCGATTTTTTCAAAATTCGAATTATTTTAGGAGATATCGATAAAAAACCTGTTGCAAAAGGATTATTTTTGTTCTCGCCATTTCACAATTGTAACTCCGCAGTGAAAAGAGCGAGGTTCGAGCATATCTAGGTTGCCATGTTTGGCAAGTTTATTAAATTATTCAGACTCTTGAAGTAAAAATAAAAGAATAAGGATTTTTTTTCTTTGGATTATTAGTAAGGTTATTTCTTAATTAAAACATCGTGTGCATGTGAAATCAGAGTAGGAATGAAATGATTTATACTCAAAAGGAAAATAGAATTTGGAAATTTTCCGAAAATAAATGTGAAACGTTTTAATTTGGCGAAAAATAAAAGGGTTGATGTGCGATTCTGAGGAGGATTCTAACGCTTGGCGCTATTTATCGTAATTTAATCGTCTGCTATTTGGGTTATGAATACACTTGAGAATAAGTTTTTGAAATTTTCATTCAGTTGGAATTGTGTATTTTTCTGAACATCTTTTCTCCATCTATTTCTAATGTATTACATCCAGAAAAAAGATGTTAGAAATATAAATTTTAATTTTGTTTAATCACACTCATAAATAATGATATACTTTCCAACTTAATGAAAGAAGGAATGAAAATAGGGAAGACCCATGGATTATAATACGCTTTTAGTATACAGCACTTTAGTGCGTATTTAAAATCTGAAAGTGTTACAGATTTTCTATGATTCTAGCGCTTGGCTCAATTTAATGAAAGGGTATTTTTAAAAACAAGCGTAGGTTATCTTATAAATAAAAATGAAATTCTGTTTGTCAGTTTGTGGATTTGGGTAGTATACAAATCCACAAAAATGGACCTGTCAGCCTGAAATTTTGCACAGATATGTAAAATAATATAGAATAAATGATAGTCCACTTTAAAACTTTGGAAGTCCACCCGTTCCCGGAATTTAAGAGATTTTTTATGTTCTCCACGCAGAAAGCTTTCCGTAATTGTAACCCCTGTAGTGAAAAAAGTGTGAAATAAGCATCGTGTTTGCCATGTGTGGCGATTTTGCCGAATAAAATGTTTTAAATTCTTAAAGTAAAAATAAAAGAATAATAATGATTTTTTTTTAGTTTATATTTGTAAGGTTATTTTTTTAATTATAATATCGTGTGCGCATAAGAAATGTGAGAAGGAATAAAATGTTTTATACGCAAAACAATGAGGATTGAAGATTTCTGAGATTAATATGTAATTTTTTTTTAGTTTGGCGAAAAATAAAATGGCTGATAGGCCGATTTTGAGAAAGTGGGTTCTAGCGGTTTGCACAGTTTTAGGCTTTTTGGCGCAATTTACTGAGAGCTTAAGGAAATAGCATTTTTGAAAACAAGTGTATAGGTTTTATTAGAATACAGCATTCAATTTTAATTATCCGTGCAGAAATAATGCAGTTATTAGGACATTTCAAGCGATCTAGCTTCAGAATTCTCGCCAATTGAGTACATTGATTTAACTTGGGGGAATTCCGCCAAATTTCAGAAAATTGAAATCTTCGAATTTATTACATCGAGGTAACGATGAATAAAACACGTTATAGTTGATAATTTAAAAAATGCGGCTGTATTAAGGGATTCCACTTTTCAAATAAATGTGTGCTTTACTTTTTGGCGGTCGAACCATTTCCCATTTTGATTGCTGCTAAGTCAATGCTTCGAATGATTCCCTGAAAAAACTCTTGTAAAATGGCGTATGTTGGCACTTTGGCGAGGCTTCGATTTGAAACTGGATTTTATTTGAGACTGGTATATATAATAAGACTGGATATAGATAAAAATGAATGTTGGTATGTGCGTATGAGGTTGAAAAACTCCAGTACCGTTTCACTGATCACCATGAAATTTGGTTCACCTAAGTCTTTTATCATGGACAATGTTTTTATGCTATCCGTTTTCCTTTAACTTGCCACTAGGTGGCGCAGCAGAACGTCGAATTCTATTCCCTTTGCTATGCGAATATCGTAAAACGAATTTCGATGAAATTTCCATGAAATTTGGTATACGCGGATATTAGAACACGGAGAATATTTTTCACTATCCATTTTGCTGTAACTTGGCGCTAAATGGCGCTGCAACGCATCAACTTCTATACCGTTCGACCGGTCGGCATAAAATTTTTTATACTTACACATTTAAGCACGAAGGATATATTCTAACTGTGTTACTTTTGATGTTACTCACCACTAGATGGCACTGCAATGCATTATTATTTTAACTCGCCGCTAGATGACGCTGCAGCAGGCCAAATTCTTGACCATTCAAACGGTCGCTATGAAAATCAGTATACATAGCTATTTGAACAATGAGAATATTTTGGCGTTATCCATTTTGCTATAGCTCGCCACTTGACGGCGCTGTAGCAAATCATTACTTTAATTAACCACTAGATGGCCCTGCAGTGTATCACTTCTTGACTGTGCAACTGATCGCTATGAAAATAGGTATACATAGATATTTGAACACGGGGAAGGGTTCCCGCGATCCATTTTCCTATAACTTGACACTAGATGTCGCGTCAACACATGAATATCAGGACTATCCAGCCGATCGTCATGAAAAATCGTATACATCGATATCTGACTGCGAAGAATATTTTCGCCGTATCCGTTTTGCTAAAACTCGCCACTAGATTGCGCTACGCCGCATCGGCTTCTGCACTGTACAAAGGATTGCATTGAAATTCGGTATGCACAGGGTGCGAATTGACGGGGGGGGTCCCAGCAAACACACACAGGTTCTCTGAACGTCTATTAACGTTCAGAAGACGTTTTCTGAACGTTAATAGACGTTCAGAGAACCTGTGTGTGTTTGCTGGGATGACGGGGATTATCCCTGGCTGAAGAATGTAATATCCCTGGCTAGAGAAATATGAATGGATCCCTGCTAGGGATACTATTTATCCCCTGCTGGAGAAATTTTAAAATTAGTCTCTGACCTTACAAATTCAACAGTACCTAACAATTTTAAGTATTGAAAATAGAAATTCTTTTATTTACTAGACAAAGGAGCAAGTTACAAACAACCCTTTGAAATCGGTATATAAATGCCTGATGCCACTTCTCATTCTGCAACAAATTAAGACTGCGAAATGAACGAATAAGCGCTTTTCCACCGCGAGCTGAATTTGAGGGTGGACGTAGAATCGACATAGGCAGGAATACATGTGCACAGAAAATCAGAGGTTAACTTTTGTTTACATTTAAGTCCCTTCACAGACATGTTGGCGACTGCATTTGTCATGTAATAATATATTATGTGAGTGGAGCATTTTACGCCTTCCCTCCATTTTTTTTTTTCAAATGTCCCCTGCAGAAGAATGTTTTCTTTCAAATGTCCCTCCCTGGAGAAAATGTTCAATTCGCACCCTGGGTATGCATGATTATTGAACACAATATAACGCGATATCCATTTTGCTATATCTCTTTATTACAATAAATAGTAATCACAACAAATCTTAATATCAAAAAGTCCATTCATTCCCGTGCGAAGAACGGGTACTTCAGCTAGTATATAATAAATAATAAGTTCACAAGAATCGATCAACTCTTATTTTTAACAGGACAAAATTGAACATTTGATATCGGCTATCAAGGTCTGTCAGTTAAGTGGGAACTATTAAAATACACCACTCAATAACCATTTCCGAAATAAAGGTAAACTATGTATAATATTTCAAAATGTTGCTTACGTATTGGAAATAAATAAATGCTAGAGTGCTGTGTGAGTAATGAAATAAAAGCTTTTATAAGAAGGAACAGATTGCTCATTCTTTCGCATTTTTTATTTGCCTTAAATTGAGCTAAGCAAATACGATGAATACTCTTTTGGGAGCAAATTTTAAACACTTTTACATAGGGCTGCTTTTTTAAAAAAGTAATGTAAACGCATTGTTGTTATTTTATCATAAATGGTGTTACAATCAACCCATTTTGAATGTAACCTCCCCTCTGCAATAAAAAATCAACCGAAAGCGGTTTATAAAATACGGCTTTACTTGGAATTTATTGTTTAAATATATCAATTTTTTTAATGTTTCCTATTTTTCATGTAAATAAACTCGCTTTCTTTAGCTAAGACATGTTAATATTCAGGGTTCGTACTAGTCCTTAATTTGCTAAAATTTCGAACTTTTGAAATGAAATTTTTGAACTTTTGAAAAGTGTCTTCCTATCTGAGATTTTCGAGAGAACTTCTTTCCATATTTTATAAAAATCACGACCATTTTAAAATATCAGATCATTTTATGCAACTGCAAAATTTAACATGGTACGATCTTTCGAGTAAATAAAATCAAAAATAACATATTAATATAAATATTAAAACACAGCGTAATTGCTTGCAGTACGTTAGCAGAATTTTGATAAATTATACGTAATTGAGTTAACCAAAAACCTTCTTCTACTTAAAAATACGTTTTCTTATTTTGGAACCTGACCTTTTTTCTTTCTGCGGGTCTGGTATTTTTAGTGGTTGGTCAGAATGAACACTTATAATTTTGTAAACTTTAAAATGTTGCTTTTTATTTATTGTCTTCTGAAGTTTGTAAGTCTTTTAGTATTACTAATTTTTATATGTAGCCCTTCAAAATCAGGATAGTCTTTCCTGAACACACCCTCTGTAAGAAATAATTTTTACAGTGATTTCAGACGATATCAATTTTTATTTATTTATTTATTGTAATGGCATAGCACTGACACATGAAATTTATTTATTGTAATGGCATGACACTGACATATGAAGCCGTGGATGGGGGGTCGCCCAGCGTGACGGTCATTGGGGAAGGGCACCTAGGGGCGGATGCAGAGAAACCATCTGGGGGGAGCTACGTTTTCCATGAGAATATTACATTGATTTTCCAATACTGTTTCTCTCAATATATAACTATGCATGGTATATCACAACTAAGTAAATGTGTTGCCTGATGCCTGGCCCTTCGAGAGAAAACTCGGGTCCGGAGGGAGATCTTTCCCCCCCCCATACCGATTAAGTCAGGGCCGATGCTGATAGGTCACGTTTTCTATGTATTTCAGTGTACGACGGGACACTGAGACGGGAAAAAAATCTTCCGTTGCTCTCTCCATTGTGTGGTGGCGGTATTTGCGGTTTAGCACAATATTTTTTGTTGGTTGATCCCAACTGGTCTTTAAAAAGTCGTAAAATTCACCAGAAGAATGTCGCCTTCCTCCCTTTAGTGACGGCAAGACGTGGCTTATTTGTAACGGCCTTTATCCGTGTTTTTGTTCACGGGCACTAACCATCTACATTTTAATGTGTACAGAGTAGATTTTCTGAATGCATTATTGAACCCATTTCACTTTATAATAAGAGTAATTTGATATATATCAGAGTAATTCAATTATTTATTTCCCAGTAATCTTAGCAGTGGCGCAGCGGTGGACTCCTGAAACCCCACGACTCGAAGGGGCCCTGAAGAGTCAGGGCCCAGTGAGGGTGGCCCCATTCAATCTCTAGAAGAGGGCCCCCAAAGGAGGAGCCAGTCCGGGCCTGCTTTTTGTGAGGACTGTAGTAAGCCAACATCATTTGATATTTACAACTATTACCACTATTACCTGCTATTTACGATTTCAGCTGTCTTTTGAAAACCTGATCCCCTATCAGTGGCGTTTTCTCTGGGTGTGCAACTCGTGCGTCAACGCCCAATCAAGAATTTAAAAAAAACTTTTCAATAATTTCATCCAGGGGTGGCCCAGCACAGTAATCAAGGTAATCATCGCATCGGGGCGCCATCTTCGAAGGGATGCCATTTCAAACTCAAAAACTGGGAAAAACTTGATCTGGGCATAAAAGGGAGCGCCTTTTTTACGTTTGAAGAGGGGTGGCCACGTACCCTAGGGCTGCCCATATTTGATCGAATCGATTGTCAAAAATGTAATGTTTTTCCCTTTTTTTCCCGATTGAGACAAATACTGAAGCGTAATAGTGCAGCAAAACACTCTACGCCAAGCATTCCAGAAGAAAAACTAGGCAAGGAGTTGCAACTGCAACGGCTTGACTTGGTTGTGGGTCCCTCTATGTTGGTTGGCGCATGCGCTTAGAGTTTTCCACCTTGAGCTTACGCGAGTGAAGGCGTTGTTGGCAATTTCAACGTCTTGAGTGTCCGAACAATTCCCTTCCCCACAAAACTTGATACTCTCCTTCTTGGAGACTCCTGGAGCTTTAGCACGATCTTATCGGAAAGCATCCGTCACGGATAGTTCTCACTCACGGATACTGAAAATCTTCGGATAAATATCCGATACCCTCATTTTGACTCTACCACCATGGTTTCGACTAATGGAAGTGAGAATTTTTATGCCTCTTCCGAGAGTATTGGAAGGGGACGCTATCAACCAATCAAAACAAGGCACTCTTTGCCGCATTCGAGCACGTAGTTTAAGTTTATGACATAGTACTTAAATAGGTACCACGTCTTGTCTTATTTTGTTAGTCGATCTCTGGCTGTGTTATACCATGTGAATATACAACATGTAAGATACTAATGCGCAGTACTCAAATACAGTCAAAAAAATTAATATCGATTTTCGAACCGCTTTACCAAAACTTTAATCGTAAGTTGCGTGCAAAGTTAGTTGCGCTTCGGTGGCTGAATCGGTAAGACGCAGGACTATTACTAGGGCGTTATATGCTCGAACCCCGTGCTGCGCAATATTTTCCTGCACATTTTTTTTTTTTAAATACGCGAATCTTGGTAATTAATTCATCAGAATTTTACACTTTCAAAATAAATCACTTTTAACACCCACAAAACTCAATATTTCTTTAAGGTACATTAATTTTTGTCAGACAGACTATTTTTTCCCTAATTGTCACCCGTTCGTGATGCAACAGCAAGAGTATTAATTTTTTAAGCATCATCAATTGTAAAAATATATTCTTTGAATAGCAGAAATAAAATTTTAAAAATATATAAATAAATATACAGTCAACTCACAATTTTACGACCCTTCCGATTTAACGACCCTCTGATGAAGTGCTGACAGTTTTTCAATACCTTTTATAAACTTTATTTTGCACTCAGTATATTCACATCGCCATTATGACCATTATGCCAAAGTTCATTGAAATCCGCATTTTCCTGAAGCCGTGCCTCCTCCTTATAAAATAAAAACGGTAATATTCGAGTAAAAACAAATCAGATTGAAATTATCGTCCAAGCAATGGAAGAAAATCATTACTTAAATGAAAACAACTTTTCCAGTTTTTATAGAGCGCAGCAAACGAAATGAGGATTTGAAATCTCTAGCACAAAAATTAAACAGCAGTGGAGGTTTTATTAAAAATGTGAAAGCTTGGCAAAAAATAAGCAGACTGTTATTTTATAAATTTTAAATATCATTGAAAATTAGCATTATTATATTCTAATTGTTCTAGGCTCTAAATATTTTTTAAACTCTTGAATCACTTGGAATGCTAATGATTTATTCAAACGAAAATTGTTGATAAATTCGTCGTCGCTTAATTCAAAGGATTTACACCTAGGAATCGAATTTCGATTCCTATGAACCCTTCTAGCGTCTTATTGTTGTGCAACAGTTGCTACAATTAAAACTGAGCCATTATTTTGATGTAAACAACTACCATCAGAACAAATAACCACGCACGCTGACTTGTATCCGAAGCGGAAAGAGCTTCTCACTCGCGTTTACTGTGCCGGGAAAAAAAAGTGGAATTTCCGATATCGGAACGTTCCCGAGAACATCGTGGTAGACCAAATTGACGCCTTTTCGGAATGTGACGTCATGAGTGAGAAAAGGGTTGTTTTTCCGCTTCGGAAAGGTTTCCGAGAAGATCGTGCTAGGGCCCCTGGTCCGATCCGGTATTTCCCTGTCGATTTCTGATTTTTCGAAGGTTTTAAGGTGGCCTAATCTGATTTTTTCAAACACTGTTGCAGTTGATCAGCTTTGACTTAATATCAATATGTCAGACAACGTGAAAGGTGTTTTTACTTCTTATCTTGGAAAAAAGCAAATAACTTATTTATTTAGTTATTTATTTTAATAGATCAATTAGTTCTCAACTCTGAACAACCGAGACATAAAATTGCTTCTACTGACATAAACTTTTCGATGAAATATACCTATGCACTGCACTTTGATAACTAAATTACGAGAATCATAAATTATTTTTCAACTTTAAAATTTTGAAAATCGATATTTAATTTCCACTTAAATATTTTACACGTTTTTTTTTTTCAAAATTATTAAAATTCCCTAAACTTAATAATGTGCGTTGGTTTTCCAAAGTAAGTCATCCTTTTAATTTAAAGTCTTGAAACCTGCTTTAACTTACTCTCTTCCATCGTTGTACAGACACAACGGTAAATAAGTCTTTCTGTATCTAGCGTTGTTTCTCAGATTGGATCTTTGATTGTCCACTAAGGGAAAAACTGAGTCCCACCGACCATCCAAAGACTTGCTGAAAAAAAATTTAAAAAAACGCTGGCTACTGAATAGAATGTTCCTTGTTGTGTATTTGTAAAGATGGAAGTGAACAGGTTAATTCTGACACGGTTGAGGAGTAAAAAACTCGATAGAATCCCACCCCTAAGCTCCAAATAGAGTGAAAACAAGCTTTCAGTACTCCAACGCCCTGAGTTTGATGTCAAGAGATGCCACTACCCCCTACACACTGCCAGGTGCTCACTTAGTCTGATATCTTACAATATATATTAAACTCCCAACTGTCCGGCCTAATTTGGCTGAACGGTAGGCCGGATAAGAAAGAACCCGGACTTCTATAACTATTTACTCACTTTTTGCCCCCTCCTCCCCGCTATATTTAAAACAAATATGTTACATATTTTAAGGTAAACTAGCGGCCGAAATTTTACGCTATTTTCAACAGGCAGACAGACGCGTACATATTTTAATAAAATAGATTTTATATATACACTTCAAACAGTTTCAAAATAAGCAAAGCACAGGTCTACACAGATTTTGCATTCATAAAAATACATATTTCATGAGAGAAATTCTCATTTCAGTGACTACGTGTATTGCATGTGCAAAATTTGAGTTCACGGCGCGTAACAGACGGTCACTAACAACATTTGTCATGTTTTTCTGCTAGGCCGGATAGTCGGGAGTTTACTGTATTTTACTTTTATAGTGGGGATTTGTACCCATACGTCTGGGTGGCGTGGACAACTTTTGAGAACAGTTGAAAGAATAAAAGCTGTACAAATTAGAGGGTGGGGGGTTGGATTGTTTGTCTATGCTTCAGCATCATTTAAGGCCGATGCTGAACCGTAATCTGAAGCATTCTTGTCGCGAATTTTACGACTTTTTAATGACCATTCGGGATCCACGGACAAAAGATTCATGTACTAAACCGTAAACCCCGTCTCCTACACAATAGAGAGAGCAATGGATATTTCTTTCCGTATCAGTGTCCCATCGTCCCTTGAAATGCAGTGGAGCCTGCTGAAACTACCTGTAAGGGACGCCTCTCAAGTGACCACTATAAGGCCACTACACATACCAAGACCGTCGCGACAAGTTTGAAGGAATTGACGTTGGAGCGGCGACCGGGTTCTCTACGAACATAGTGGGGGGGAACCACAAGTGTAAAACCGCAATTTCCACGGTCCCCAATTACCTATTGTCCGGAGTATCTCCCGCTTTCTTCTCAGTGCGAAAAATTTATTGCTTACAAGTGATAATTGGCCAAGCGGCCAGCGACGGTCTCTGGGTATCTGCAGAAGCCTTTATGCAATTTCACTTTATAAACATGACACTTTACCACTTTTGTAAAAGCCCCCATTCACGATACGAGTCGTACGACTCGTCTGAAAAGCTATTAGTGGTGGGGGATTTTTGTCACCGGAGTAGCGGATATTTAGCCATAAATCTATATTTGTGGTTAAAGTGGCAGTGTCTTGGATCAAGGGGTCAGATCGAATGTTTGACAATTTTTCGTTCGACCGGTCTGAAACTTCAAAGGCGCCGCTTCAGAGAGGTTGCTAGTTCAACCAGATATAGCAATGTATCGACTAAGTGGCGATTATTTTTCTTTTACGTGGCCTATTTTTGTCAGTAGTTGTACATAATAATAATTGATCAAATTATTTTTAAATCAAAAGCAAATACGCTTATAGGGCGAGAGAGGCATCCCCCCCCCCGAAAAAATGTCTGGATTGCACTTGTAATAAATGTACGGACGCCCATATTAGTACCTTTGGTCAAAAGGGGAAACTTACATCGGTCTTTCATTTTCTATAATCAACAATATAAAAGATTTCAATATGTTGTAAAAAATATTCACTACACCGACGACTTAAGGAGGGGGGCTTGGAATGTCTATCCCACCTTCTATGGGTATCCACGATTAAATGTACCCGCACAAATACATGCATGCATATAATTTAAAAAAATGCTAGACTATAAATCTGTACGTTTTAAATTTCATATAAATCCGTATTAGTAATTATTATAAATAGTTCACTGGATAAAATAAAAAATAAAGCATTGCTTCTAGGAAGGTGTCGTGCAGAATCATTTACGATTCAATGGCTAAAGGTACAATTATATAATTATTTAATCTAATTATTTGAGAGTATAACATGCTTTTTCATCACTGTATTGTTTTATTATCTTGTTTTTAACACGCTTTTATTAGCTTCACCTGTATGTATGTTTGTATGCTTGTATGTTTGTAACCGACTCCTTTGAACTCGATTTTGACCCACTTTAAACGGTCATATTTAATTTAAACTTTGTAGATATATCAAGGATCGATGACAATACAATAATTTGATAAGTTTGTCCCATTATCCTGATTTTAACACGCTTTTATTTATTAGCTTCACCTGTATGTATGTTTGTAACCGACTCCTTTGAACTCAAATTTGGCACACTTTAAACGGTCAGATTTAATTTAAACTTTGTACATTTATGAAGAACCGGTGACAATACAATAATTTTATAAGTTTATCTCATTATCCTGATCAGGATCGCCAGGATTAAATAATTTCCTCATTTCTTATCCTGATTGAAAGTAGAACACTTCCAAAGATTACAATCTTAAGAAAACCTTTTTTACTGTGGCCGTGATCGTATAGTGGTTAGTACATTGCGTTGTGGCCGCAATAACCCAGGTTCGAATCCTGGGCACGGCAATATTTTTATTTTTACAAAATATCGTGATCCATCACATTATGGAAGAGTTGAGTACAAGAACATGTTAAGGCCATTCTTTTTAACACGCTTTTATTTGTTGATTAGAGACCTATTTTTCCTTTTTAGTGAGGAAGGTAGCATTTAACTGCAGGTTGATTAATACTTTGGTGCACAGCAGGGGCGTAGCAAGAGGGGGGCTCAGGGGGCTGCTCCCCCCCCGAAATGGGACCCTTTACTTAGCTTACAATTTGATATTTAGCTTACAATTGAACTTTAGCTTTAAATTTGATACCCAGCCCACCCCGAAATAAAATCCTGGCTACGCCACTGGTGCACAGTGAAAATAAATTATCTCACAGTTTGTACTTTCCAACTTAGTGTTCCTTAGTGTCTTATGAGAGATATCGAAAATTAAAAATAAATTTTAAATACATACAGTTTAAAAAAAACTAAAAAACACGCTTTTATAGCAAATCGAACTAAAAAGTGAAAAATAAAAATATAGTTTAAAAAACCAAAAAACACGCTTTAGTGATAAATTGAACTAACTAAAAAGCGAAAAATAATTCTTAATATAGAAATAAATTAATGAACGAAAAATAGTATTATTGTGAAAAAAGCGTGGGGTGCTCCATATATCAGTTCTTGAGAATATTCGATCGGTACGATTAGTACAAAAATGATACAAAAAATATAGACAAAGCGCCCCACGCTTTTTTCACAATAATACTATTTTTCGTTCATTAATTTATTTCTATATTAAGAATTATTTTTTGATTTTTAGTTAGTTCAATTTATCACTAAAGCGTGTTTTTTTTGGTTTTTTAACTATATTTTTTAAAGTTTATAAAATAATGTAACTTAAAGGTAGACTTTCAAATAATATGCAACGAGCATTAAAATTTACTGCCTATTTTAGTCTTAATCTGTAACTGTAGAATAAAAAACTAATCGGAAAAATTTATACTTGAATATTCTTATAAATAAATAAATTATAAATATTGACTGTTTCTTCATGATTTTGCATACAAGAAAGATAGACTTTTCTATGCTGTTCTCTGCTATTGATAACATTTTTTTTCTATTTTTTAAGTAAAATGATGCCATCATTTTACTTATGTATATATGTATGTTTAAAAGTGAAAAAAAACAAAAACTTTCAGATTACCGAACAGTTTCAGTAGAAGGTTTGCGTTCTTAATTTTTAACTCACAATCATATGTAAGTCAGGTGCAATGGTTTTACTCAGGTACTTATTTCTATTTCAATTTCTCTTAGACACACACACACACACAAAAAAAAAAAAAAAAAAAAAAAAAAAAAAAAAAAAACGCAAATTGTATACGTAAAAAGGTGCTGGGAATAAAAGATTGATGGCCGTGGCTAAAATGCGAGGGGGACTGGGCAACCACCTAAGCCCGCCAAAATTTAAGGCCGCTAAAAATTTGATTTATGAGCACTAAGCAGTCAAATAACGTCTTTTATTTATTTTATTATTAATTCCCGTTTTTTTTCCATGATGCCACATTTCATTGTTTCGGTTTTTAAGAAATTATGTTAAGATTCTGCTAAAAGAATCGTATGAAGAAAATAAACTTATCCTCTTTTATGATAAACTACTCATCTGGTCCAAAGTATTTCTCTCTTCGTGGGAAAAGAGAGAGAGAGATTTTTTTTCCATTCAATTTGTTTCAAGATTTGAACTACTTACTACCTACTACTACTTATCTAAAAGTGAAAATCAGGTTTTTTTCTGAGAATTTCTCTCTCTGCGTTTCCCAGCTTTTGGCACCCCCCCCCCCAATTTTTTCTTCTAGCTACGTGCCTGTCAAACAGAATAAATGTGTGGATTGAATTTCGAATTATCCAACATTTAATGTTCTAAAATGTATCGAAAAGTGAAAAAATGCAGTGATCAAGCTATATTTTGCAGGCATTGTTATTCAAAAGTTTATTTTAAAAAAATATATTCATTATATTCTTAAACACATGCACAAAACTGTTACTCTTTTTCAAATTAGTTTTAGAAATATATATAATTTTTAGGAAATATATCAAATACAAAAGCATGCATAATACAGATGGAACAATTTTTATACCTTTTTTTAATTAAAAAATTGGGTTAAAGTGTTTGAACTTACAAATTAAATATGAATGGAACACATGCATATAAAATTTCACCTATATAGGAAAATATAACAAATTTATAGGATAAATATAAAAAGTCTTTCATGCGGAGAAATGGCTTTTCTCATTACGTTGTTGCTCCTTTTGATAATGGGCGCAAGAAGTTTCAGTACCTCCAGGGGTGTAGCCAGAAATTTTTCATGGGGGGGGGGGGGAGTAGTATATAAATGTTCGTTCTGCTCAGCCGGTGCCATGTTAATTCGCCGGTGCTGTTAGATGCTTTCCCTGGGCTGAGCGGGGAAGGGGGCGTGGTCGGAACGGATGTTGAGATCGGATGGGGAGCGGAAGTTGACCGATGTTGGAAGGATTGATAAGAATTTTTTCCTTTTTTTTTCAAATAAGGGACTTGTAATTTTTTCAGATTGTGACATATTTTTCAAATAAGGGGACTTGTAATTTTTTCAGACTTTAACATATTTTTCAAATAAGGGGACTTGGAAAAAATTTTCAGATTGTGATGTATTCTCTAATGAAAATAAGGGACTTTGTTATATTTTAAATAAGCTATACTTTATGAATTAAACCTGAAATAAAAAATATTATTGTTATAAAATGAGGACCCACCAGCCACCCGGTAGAACGTCTACCGCCTCATTTCAAATAAAAATTTTTACTGTGCCTTTCCCCATCACGCTAGCCTCGCATGAATGGAGACAGGGCGTAGCACAGAGGATGCGTTGTTGTTTTTGTTTCTTTAAATAATAATTAACTATGTGGAGCAAAGAAACGTACAACATCCCCAGGAGGCCTACGAACTTTAATTTTAAGTTAAATAAGTAATTTTACAACAAATTTTTTTAACCAAGAATTTTAATTTTAAGTTAATAATTAATTTTACAACAAATATTTTTTAAGCAAGAGTTAATTTATTTTTATTTTTAATTTTTTTACCAAGTTTAAATTTTAAGTTAAATAATTAATTTTACAACAAATATATTTTTTTTAATCAAGAGTTAATTTTTTTTTTAACCAAGTTTTAATTTTAAGTTAAATAATTTTACAACAAATATTTAATAGATTATTTTTTAACCAAGTTTTAATTTTAAGTTAAATAATTATTTACAACAAATATTTTTTTTAAATCAAGAGTTAATTATTTTTTTAATCAAGTGTTTTTAATTTATCAAGAATAAATTTTAATCAATGTTTTTAATTTATCAAGAAAAAATTTTAATCAGGTGTTTTTAATTTATCAAGAAAAAAAAATTAATCAAGTGTTTTAATTTTTAGCTAATTTTTTGCAAACCGTATTTTTGTTAAGTAGCCGTTTAACATTAAAGTAGGATATCCATACATTTAATCTACTGTTAGGAAAGTGAGAAAATTATACCATAGAAAGATTGTAGTACCTACAGATTTTACAAATAATGATTTGGATATAGTCTTATATTCTATTGCGAGAAAACCACTTTAGCCATACATCCCCCCAAAACAAAAGTTTGTGTATACGAAATGTATGAATACTCAAAGTATTTATCTAAACATTTTTTCTTACCAACACATTTTTGATAGATTTTAGACAGCGATTATACTAGTTTATATTTTCTATAGATCAATTAGAGAAAAAATTACATTTTCAGTAATCCTACAAAACTTTTTTACTGTATATCACAAGTAGTATAACTTGATTTATAGAATTTCAATACGATACGAGTTAGATTGTTTATGTGCAACACTAATTTTAGTTTGACTATGAAAGCATAATTTTATACATGCATTAATATTTTTAGAGGTATGTACTTAACATATTTTATAGAAAGGCGAGCTTAACTAGCACAAACTTTTAGACTGGATAGTACTATTGTTAGAAAGTTGAACTATTGAAGATAAAAATTGAGATTCGTTTTAGTATATTGCATGCACAGTTTTATACCGCATGTACATAAAATATCTTTCAACTACTTAGATAAATGATAGTTTAAATTGCAAAGAGTCATCATTACTTGAACTAAAAAATACAAGGTTTTTACTTACGTGAAGGCACATCGTGCTAAATCTTCTAGTCTCTCGGCTTGCACCAACATCTATACGGCTAGCAAGTCCGGAAAATAGAGTAATGATTTAAAATACATTAACCCTACTTCCCGGCCCAACTAGCACATGTTCATTACCTGTTTTTATCCTCATATGCTGAAATAGGTATATTATTTTGACACTAAAAACAAAATAACACATTTAAAGATATTAAACGCTTTAAGAGTACTTTTTTCTTATAACAATTTATCAGATTCACAATACTATTTTATGTAGGATGAAATTAGTTAGCAAGCGAAAATTTAATCTTAGTTAGAATTTACTGAAATACAAATACCATGCATGCCTTATTTTCTATTAGGAGAAATCCCTCAAACCCCAGTTTTTGTATACAAACTGCTTAAAATACTTCGGCTGATAATGCTATTAATATTAATTACACTGGATTACCAACTTAAAATTTTGCAAAACACCAAAATACAGAAAAACATACATTAACAACAACAAAAAAATCACCTTAAAAGTACAACACATCAAAAGTGCAAACTATAAGAACCACATAATTATTTTCAATTAAAGCAATTTGAAAAAATTAAGAAGTAAGAGCTAATCAGGCAAATCAAATTAGAATTACGGTATCAACTTTTATGTAACTAAAATAATAGAAAATATTACACTTACCCTGTACTTGTACATGCGAGAGGTGAAAATAACAAAAATACTTAAATAATTCGCAAATATATTCACAGCATAAGTAAAGCACGTGCATGCGATATTGCAAACTCATTCTATTCAACACATTACTGATAAGAAATTGAGAGAGATAAGAAAGTGCCTTGAGGCCCTACAGAGTCGGTTAAATAACAGTGGGCTAGTTTGCCGATAGATAAAACCAGGGAGGCTGTTAGGGGAATACAGCACAGAATTGGGGACACGTGTTTCATTCTACGTTTAAAAATGGGGACTTATGGATTAAGATGATTACATGTTAACATCGGCATTATATCCTAAATTAAAATATCAAAGTTAAGCTAAAACGATTAATATATTTTACGTATTTTAGGAAAATAATGAATCATTAAATTAATTTCTGTGAAACAATTAGCAAAGATCATTATACTAAAGCTTTAAAGCAAATTATTTAAAAATTATCAAAGTTGTAACTACTAAACAGAAATAAACAAATTAAACTATAATAAATTAATTAGACACTGCGATTTTTAAGATGGATATTTAAAACTATTTGCAATAAGCATGTTTAGCAAGTTACTAGCTTGCTATTTGTAAAAAATTCTAAGTCCCTTATCTTGAAAGAGTAACTGAAATGCACTAAGTTGAATAATTCAATGTTTCTAAAAAGACAATTTCACATATCTAGCACTTCAGAAAAAATATATCAAGTTCGTAACATTCTAAAAATACCAAAGTTCGTCACTTCTATAAAATTTTCAAAGTACAGATATGTTAGTTTATTTCAAGAACATATTCAACGACTTATCAGAACATAAAATATACCAATGTGCAAAACTTCTAAAAGAAAAAATTACAACTTACAATCTATTAATGCAGTTTACTAAGTATTTTGTAAAACCCTTTACTTGATAATTCTGAAAAATAGTCTAGGTCCCTCACTTTGTACAGACATAAATTATATTACTTTTAATTAGTTAAGGTTTACATAAAGATAAGTTTATACATCTATGCTAAAATAGCTGATCATTTCTGTACCACATTTAAATCCATTTTATCAAAAACATGTTAAGCATACTACTTCTACGAAATTTACAAAGTTCTAATAGCTAAGTTCCTTTCGAGAAATAATTTCATAACTTATGAGAACTCATAAACGTATACAAATCAAAAGTATACTTAGTTTGAACAAGTAACATGTATAAAAGTAAGAGCATATTTATTTAAAATTTGTAAGCATAACCATCTCAATCAGTAAAATGTGTAACATGTGCACTTAGTTGATATTTCTCATAAAAATATTCAAGCCCATTACTTAATAAAAATTATAAAAATATGCTAAGTTAATACTCTAATGTTTTAAAAACATAGTGTCTGATTTAAAATATTCTGTTACTTCAAGTAAAATATGGTAAGATCTTTACATTAAAGAACACCTAAAAAATCTTTATTTAAAAATACTAAGTTTCTTTATCTCACTTAACTTTATTTTTGAAAAACCTGTAAAATCGATTAAGTTATAAAATTATGGAAACTAACTTTTTTAGCTAAGTTCATTTTATAAAAAATTAGTACTTTGGGAATTCTCATGTAACACAATTTACCTATCACACTTAAGTTTATGATTTTAATCAAAACATTTTATTTCTATGTAGTAGATTAATGTTTCCATAGTACATGCTTCAATAAATTTTGTTAAATTTCTAACTTTCTACCTTGTAGTGTATAAAAATAAGTATAAAACGAGAACCTTAAATCGTGACCAAGTATGCTAACTTTATCACTTTTTATTTCATAGATTTTTATTTTGCAAGTAATCAACACACACACATACACATGAAGAAAACACAGAAAAGTTTTGCATATTTAAACTGTTTTATTTACAAAAATATATTTTAAATTACACAAACTATTTACACAATTAAGAAAATAATAACTTTTCAATGAGTATTCTATAACTAAGCATGCATAAGTCAGTAAAATCTTACTGTTGTAGAAGCAAGCATACACTTTTTCTACATAATCACAATGGTTTTAATATATTTTTTACAATCGCAATACTAGTTATACACCAATAACATCACATAATTACACATGTTTTGTCATCCTTGGAATTAGCAAAATCTGAAAACGGTTGAAAAAATGTATTAAATAGCTCATTTTGAAGATACTTCATATAGTCTTCAATGAAAATGTTTGAAAAAAATTCTCCGTCATAATGACAAGTGCATTTGTTCTCGCATATCTCTCTTGCAATATACGGCATGTCAACCGTAAACCATGCTTTACTACTTATAAGACCCTCTCGCTCATCAATATGTGTTCTATTCGAACAGGCATGTATCCTTTGCGAAGAATGATCCTGAACCCGGCCTATGTTTTTAAAAATTTCCTGATGTACTATATCCATTAATTGTTGTTTCGCCTCATCATAATTACAATGGGGTTCACGGTTACATTTTTGCGGCTTTAATTTTAAAATTAAATGAGGTAGGGTCGTCGTATATAGCGTTTTTAAAATACATTCCAATATTTCATTTCTTATTTCACAAAGTTTTAATACTTGGTCATTTAAAAGTATTAAGGAAATTGGATTTAACGTAAATGAATCTCCGGTTTTATAAATTTGTTGTAAGATGCATTTTCCATCATCATTAAATACAGATAATTGATTATTACAAATAAAAGAGCTATTGTTATGACATATATTAAAATCTAATAGTTTTACAATAAATTCGATCCATGTGGAAGGGTTCATCACGACTCCCTGACCGGTTGGTATATAGTCTAATTGGGCGTTCTGAATAAATTGTCTAATATGAATCTTCAAGTCAGTTCTTTCATCGTGAAGTGAAACGTAAATAAGTCTTTCCAAGTGCCATGTACTATTTACAGAAGCATATAAGCTATGGTAAAGATGATCCGTCCAATCGTCCAACTTTGCCCTTTTCGGGGAAGGCTCATAAATGTACATTTTGGCAAATGTAAGGTTAATGTGCGGGTCTGTCACATAAGGTTCAGAAGGAATACCATGCGTTAAAAGTTTGTTGGTTGGGGGATATATCTTACACATTGAACCATGTTCTAATTTAATGGTAGTGGTTTCACAGTTCGCTGGTTTAAAATCCAAAGTTCGTTTAGATCCAAAACTTAGAATGCATACACCTGATGATAGGTCCAGATTAAAATCTTCGTAGTTACCGTCTTCAATTTTAGGTTGTTCTTCAGAGCCAAAGTTCACTTGCACCATATTAAATTCATAATTTGTCACTTTCTGTAGATCTTCACGTATTTTTTGCAAAATGGGTATCCAAGAGTAAACAGAGAGTGTTGCTCCAGGTAAACTGTAATTGATTCCTTCATCAGCAAAAGTAATTACTTTACGGGTCGAGGAAATTTTCTTTTCACTACTTTGCAGGGGTAATTGAAACAATTCTTGCTGTAGCACGTCAACATCACTTTCAGTATAAAACTCGGGGGAAATTTTCTTTTCAATACTTTGCAGAGGCTTTACATCTAAAGGCAATTGTATTATTTCTTGCAGCAACACATCAGCATCACTTTGAGTATAAAACTCGGGAGTGTATTCAATGTTAAAGTTATTTTCGATCGATTCAAGCAAAGACATTTTTGAAACTCGGCGAAAAATCAATTAAAACACACGTCTTAAGTATAGGCGCACACAGTGCAAAGGGAGTCTCGCAACACACACCTGGCCACTTTATCTAACTAAAATGTCTTTACTGGTTCTTTAAAAAATCACGTGATTACCCAAGCGCCCTCTACCTTAAAACTTTCTCAACCCTGTAGATATTGCATCATCTAACTTGTCTTAGCCTGTTACAGAGAGTTGCCACTCAATGTACATCCTGCCAACAAACCTACCGGATATTGAATCATCACAGATTTGCACACGTCACTATCAGGTGTCTTCTGCGCATGTCACTTCCTTATCTCTTATCTGATCTGTGATACCTGATAAGAGAAAACCAGTTGCCGTTAAATTTGTAGAGTTTGTAGGTTGGGCGTAGGTAAGTTCTCCTGCAACGGATACCTAAGAATTCTTTAGCCGTGCAAACATATGTTTTGTCCGCATGTAACAAGAGTGTTGTCCGGTATTTTTCAGGTATTATAATTGCTTATATTTTTTCTGATATATGTTGTGATTAGCTATCTTTTAGAGTAATAAGTTTAATTTATTAGCAAGTTTTCATTAATAATTTTAGTTTATGACTTTATTAAATAAATATTTTAGTTTATTATTGTAAAAATTGTTTTAATGAATTTTTAGTTCTATGAAATTTAGTTAAAACTGAGTGTAAAAATTTGTATGTTTAATTATTGTTCATAATAATTTTAGTTGACTATAAAAAAATTTAGTTTAATGAATTGTTTTAACAATTATTGTCTTAAAAGATGTCATGTAAAATTTAAGTATATAAAAAAATGTGTGTATTCATCCAAGTAAAGAATTTAACCCTGTTTTTCATATTAGAATAATCATAATGTATTTAATACGTGTTCAATAGATATCCTATACAAAATTCCAATGCATTTGTTAAAATTAGATCCTGTTTTTCAATAGTAAATACCTATTTTATACGTGAATACTCATTCGTCTGCAATGCCTATAATTTATTACTGTAATTTATCAAAACTTAGCAAAAATAATTTGTTTCAGTACAATGATCTTTGCTAATTGTTTCACAGAAATTAATTTAATGATTCATTATTTTCCTAAACTACGTAAAATATATTAATCGTTGTAGCTTAACTTTGATATTTTAATTTAGGATATAATGTCGATCAGAAGAATAACCATAATGTATTTAATACGTGTTCAATAGATATCCTATACAAAGTTCCAATGCATTTGTAAAAATTAGATCATGTTTTTAAGTAGTAAACATCTTAATCCGTAAGTCCCCATTTTTGAACGTAGAATGAAACACGTGTCCCCAATTGCATATCCCTAACAGCCTCCCTGGTTTTATCTTATCGGCAAACTGGCCCTCTGTTATTTAACCGACTCTGTAGGGCCTCAAGGCACTTTCTTATCAATTTCTGTTATCAGCAATGTGTGAATGAGTTGCAATATTGCATGCACGTGCTTTACTTATGCTGTGGATATATTTGCGAATTATTTAAGTATTTTTGTTATTTTCACCTCTCGCGTGTACAAGTACAGGGTAAGTGTAATATTTTCTATTATTTTAGTTACATAAAAGTTGATACCGTAATTCTAATTGAAAATAATTATGTGGTTCTTATAGTTTGCACTTTTGATGTGTTGTAATTTTAAGTTGATTTTTTTGGTTCTGTTAATGCATGTTTTTCTGTATTTTGGTGTTTTGCAAAATTTTAAGTTGGTAATCCAGTGTAATTAATATTAATAGCATTATCGGTAGAAGTATTTTAAGCAGTTTGTATACAAAAACTGGGGTTTGAGGGATTTCTCCTAATAGAAAATAAGGCATGCATGGTATCTGTATTTCAGTAAATTCTAATTAAGATTAAATTTTCGCTTGCTAACTAATTTCATCCTACATAAAATAGTATTGTGAATCTTATAAATTGTTATAAGAAAAAAAGTACTCTTAAAGCGTTTAATATCTTCAAATGCTATTTTGTTTTTAGTGTCAAAATAATATACCTATTTCAGCATATGAGGATAAAAAGAAGTAATGAACATGTGCTAGTTGGACCGGGAAGTAGGGATAATGTATTTTAAATCATTACTCTATTTTCCGTACTTGCTAGCCGTATAGATGTTGGTGCAAGCCGAGAGACTAGAGGATTAGTACGATGTCCCTTCACGTAAGTAAAAACCTTGTATTTTTTTTTTTTTTAGTTCAAGTAATGATTATTCTTTGCAGTTTAAACTATCATTTTATCTAAGTAGTTGAAAGATATTTTATGTACATGCGGTATAAAACTGTGCATGCAATATACTAAAACGAATCTTCAATTTTTATCTTCAATAGTTCAACTTTCTAACAATAGTATTATTATCTAGTCTAAAAGTTTGTGCTAGTTAAACTCACCTTTCTATAAAATATGTTAAGTGCATAGATAAAATACCACTCAAAAGGTTGATTCATGTATAAAATTATGCTTTCATAGTCAAACTGAAATTAGTGTTGCACATAAACAATCTAACTCGTATCCTATTGAAATTCTATAAATCAAGTTATACTACTTGTGATATACAGTAAAAAAGTTTTGTAGGATTACTAAAAATGCAATTTTTTTCTCTAATTGATCTATAGAAAATATAAACTAGTATAATCGCTGTCTAAAATCTATCAAAAATGTGTTGGTAAGAAAAAATGTTTAGATAAATACTTTGAGTATTCATACATTTCGTATACAAAAACTTGAGTTTTGGGGGATGTATGGTTAAAGTGGTTTTCTCGCAATAGAAAATAAGACTATATCATTATTTGTAAAATCTGTAGGTACTACAATCTTTCTATGGTATAATTTTCTCACTTTCCTAACAGTAGATTAAATGTATGGATATCCTACTTTAATGTTAAACAGCTAATTAACAAAAATACGGTATGCAAAAAATTAGCTAAAAATTAAAACACTTGATTAATTTTTTTTTCTTGATAAATTAAGAACACTTGATTAAAATTTTTTCTTGATAAATTAAAAACACTTGATTAAAAAATTAATTAACTCTTGATTTAAAAAAATATTTTTTGTAAAATTAATTATTTAACTTAAAATTAAATCTTGGTAAAAAAAATATTTGTATTAAAATTATTTAACTTAAAATTAAAACTCTTGGTTAAAAAAAATATAAATAAATTAACTCTTGATTAAAAATACATATATATTTGTTGTAAAATTAATTATTTAACTTAAAATTAAAACTTGGTAAAAAAAAATATTTGTTGTAAAATTATTTAACTTAAATTTAAAACTCTTGTTTAAAAAAATAAAATAAATTAACTCTTGATTATAAAATATATATATATATGTTGTAAAATTAATTATTTAACTTAAAATTAAAACTTGGTAAAAAAAAATAAAAAAATAAATTAACTCTTGATTAAAAAATATTTGTTGTAAAATTAATTATTAACTTAAAATTAAAATTCTTGGTTAAAAAAATTTGTTTTAAAATTACTTATTTAACTTAAAATTAAAGTTCGTAGGCCTCCTGGGGATGTTGTACGTTTCTTTGCTCCACATAGTTAATTATTATTTAAAGAAACAAAAACAACAACGCATCTTCTGTGCTACGCCCTGTCTCCATTCATGCGAGGCTAGCGTGATGGGGAAAGGCACAGTAAAAATTTTTATTTGAAATGAGGCGGTAGACGTTCTACCGGGTGGCTGGTGGGTCCTCATTTTATAACAATATTTTTTATTTCAGGTTTAATTCATAAAGTATAGCTTATTTAAAATATAACAAAGTCCCTTATTTTCATTAGAGAATGCATCACAGTCTGAAAAATTTTCCAAGTCCCCTTATTTGAAAAATATCTTAAAGTCTGAAAAAATTACAAGTCCCCTTATTTGAAAAAAATTCTTATCAACCCTTTCCAACATCCGGTCAACTTCCTCTCTCAACATCCGGTGCGACCACGCCCCCCTTCCCCGATCAGCCTAGGGAAAGCACCTGTACGGCCTACCGGCGAATTAACATGCTGCCGGCTGAGGTGAACTCTCCTTTCCTTACTACTGGGGGGGTTACGACTACTGCAACTCATATATATGTATACATATGTGTGATAATGTAGTGAAGTATATACATTTTGTATGGCAAAAAATTTCTCATGGGGTAGGGGGTTATGACCCCCCGAACACTCCCCTTGGTTACGCCTCTGAGTAGCTCCATATAGGTTTCCTCATTCATTCGTAGATAATTATGGAAATCTTCTGGAAAAAATCGTAAATTTTCTAATAACTTTACATGGTAAAAATCCGCTCTTTCTTTTAACCACTTTTTTTTCCAAATTTTTTTGCTGCTTTTCGCTTTTTCTGGCTATTTTTTTCAGAAAGCATGAGGCCAACTACCGCAATCGCTGTATCAATTGACGCCATTCCTTGCCAAGCCTGAACGCAAACTAGAAGTGTTTGATAGTGTGGACGAATGACAGGCGTGGAAAGTCATTTATTTATTGCTATCCCGGTCATAAAAAACTCCCACCCCGGTCATAAAAATCGCCATGCAACTAATTGTCCTGCAGCCAATTGGAACGAGAGTGGCACCCTTAAGGTGACCATCTTTATAAGGTGACCAGTTTTGTTCTTCTCAAGGGTAGTCACATGAGACAGATTCCACTGTACATATAAACGGAAGAGCTGTGCTCCAGTCTTCATTGTGGCGATGGCGAGTCAATGAAGTTTGCCCCTACTTCTGTTTTAAAACGGAAACCCTATCTTATTTTTGTAAATAGAGAAATTGTGTTTAGCGCAGAAGGATTCAATATATATTGATGTTTGTGTGATCATGGCAACACTACGCTAGGGCGATCTACCAAGGATGGGGCTGCATTTGTAGAAGTACTTTCTAAGGGGTTGTAACGCGCATTCACGTTACATCTGGAGAAAACCTACCAAAACTCCATACCGTTGGATCGATAGCCGTGCCATGGGACCCGAACCCGGGACCTTCATACTTCGCCGTCTACCATTTTCAGTGACATAACCACTGTGCCATGTTCAATAAATAGTGATGTGATTATTTTTGTATAAATAACGTACACCAGTCTACTATATACTACATATACAGAGCTATTTTTTTAATTTTCAGTTTATGTGAAAATTTACTACAAAATTTTTTTAACTTCCCTAATCCATAGCTTATGTAGCCCTGGGGGGGGGGGGCTCGAGGCCCCAGAGCCCCCCCCTGAATCCGCAATGGAGGGCGCCCAATTGGGGGGTCATTATTACCCTTAACAAAGACATCACAGACATCCAAGCCCATGCTGGGATCGAGCCTGGAACCAAAGTGTAGTAGAATGTCACATCAGCTACTACACCACCCGGATGGCTGATACCGATTATTCATTTGGATGTCTTTATTCGAAGAAATACACTATCGAAGATGTGGCGAAATTTATAAACTAAAATTTAATAGAAGAGACGTCGTAAAATGAACTGTTTTATTTTTTTTTCTTTTTCTGAGTTTGAAACAGCTAGAATTAGTTAACAGAAAAAGATCGAGACGGTAGTAAACAAGAAAGGTAGAAAAATGAAAATAAGAATAAAAAGAAATTCAATCTCATTCGCTGGAGTATGGGATTAGCAGAGTGACAATGGGAGCTGTATTTTAAAAAGTAAAATGATTCTTTCTCTCAAAAAGAAAAATGCATTTCATTATTTTTTGGAGCAAGACAACTAAGTTTGCAATATAAAAGGATTAATAGATTAACTAGACAGAAGCATTATAGTATATATTTTTTTTTATTCCAATTTGACGTTTATGGGCTCTTTTAAGTTAGGGAGCTAAAAGTTTCTTCACAAACACAGCGTAAGATGGAAATTTTAAGAGAATGCCGAAAAATATTGTGTAAAAAAGCAATTGCTTGAGAAGAAGTTTTAAATTTCTGAGATAAGATACCAAGATATTTAAATTTTTTTTAACAAAGTCGATTCGAGGTTTTTTTTTTTTTTTTTTTTTACACGAAATCTTTGAGAATTACTTCATATGAGAACATATTAGAAGTGTATATAACCAACTCTGCCAGTTTAGTCAAGGAATGAGACATCTTGTTACCACGGATTACCTCCATAAAGCATTCGTCGATTCATTAAAAGCAATGCTGATTCGCTGATCGTTGGAGCTATTACTGATTGTTGCGAGAGACGTCATACAAAATGTATTTTCTTCACACACACGCAGCATATATATACATACATATGAGTTGCAGTAGTCGTAAAACCCACCAAAATAAATTTCTCGCTGCGCATCTGGAGTATTGTTTTCTATTTCTGAGAACTAAAGAAAGTAGGATTATGCTAACATGTAAGTAATACTTATAGTAAGTAATGCAGATAGGAAAACATGTAAGAAACCTGTTGAAGTTTTCCCCAAGACACAAGAGTATATTTTGTGTGAAATTTAATCGAAATGGGAGGCATATTTAGAAAGTTGTGGGATCTCTAGAAGGAGCTTGCGTTGACTATTACGTGATAACTCATATTGGACCGACGTCCTATTTATAGGACAGTTAAATTAAATACGTATAAAATAAAGTAATACAATAAAATAGAGATGAATCTTCATGTAAATAACTGCAAATAAGCAAAATTTAATACATTAATAAGAAAAAATGAAATTTGGGGAAAAATTAATGAAAAAAATTCCTTTAAATTTACCCCTAAAAATTTCATAGCTATAAGTCATTAAATAATAAAAAAATATTTTTTTTTCCCTTGAACAAACATAAGTAATTTTTTAGTGGATCATCAGTGTTGTTAAAAACATTAAGAATAACCATGAAAAAAATAAATATTAGGCATGTGACACGTGTTTTCTAACTGTCCTATAAATAGGACGACGGTCCTAAACCCACCTTTTTTAAAAATCACTCATACTTCTAGATCACATTACTGGAATTCAGGGAACAATTTACCTTTTCAAAATTTTATGCTCGGTGGCATGGTGTAATTAAAAGGTGAAAAGTTTTTGTATCAGTCCCCCCCCTCCCCGCCCATACACACACACACACATGGTTCGTTTGCAGCTAAAAAGAATTTTGTGTCACTGAAACTGAAAACCAAATCAAATGGCAAAATGTGCCTGAAATCATTAGCTAAAACTTAGGAATATCTGATTCACTGCTTGACAAAGGCAGAAAAAGAGCATCTGTTCGCTAGAATGATAACCGTGGAAAAATAGCATCTGTTCGCTAAAATGATAACTGTGTACTTTCATTTCTAACAACTTTCGAAGTTACGAAAGTAGACAGTAAATTACAGCGCCATGTGAAAGAAGGCAGAAAGGACATAGATGTACCATTTTTTATTACGACTTATAACAAATATGAAAGTGTAATAGACGTATTCAACAGTAATATGAAAATTACTTTATTTCTATTATAGGAAAATTGTGGCACTGGACTATTTTTTTTTTCTGAATTTCATTGGAACCACTCTCATCGCTGCCTGGGATTTTTTCAAATTGTTTTCCTCTAACTATGCACGGGATTCGTTAACATTTCTCGGGTCAAAGCAAGCCGCAAGGTGAAGTATTGTTAACATAAGTTACCTAGGTGAAACAATTGCCAGAAATATTACACAAAGAGCATAGCGAAGAACTTCGTCTTCTAACTGTGAGCATGAATTTACGAAATATCTAGTTGGTTGTCAAAGCTATTTTCATTTAAAATCTCGCAAGAAAAAAAAAATTATTACAATTTCCAAAATGTGCAGCATTGGATTATATAGGAACTATTTTTCGAATTTCCATTCAGAAAAATCCTTTTTACAAGGTAAGTCAGCTTTTGTAACTTTTGGTAGTGTATTGTACCGTTGTCCTATTTATAGGACAGTCGGAATTTTTTTTTTAAATATAATACAAACTTTTAAATTTCCTGTTTTATGAGTGTAAGTACCTCGCATTGATCACGATTTTAAAATTTTCATTTCTCCTATAATTAATTTTTTGAGTGGTCCAATATGGGTTGCTTATACTAAATCTGTACTGAAAATGCACACAACCGTTTGCTGCTGCAAATTGCAAAAGATTTTGATATGCTTTCTAAAGAGTGTTTATTTCAACTTAGATGGAGAAACCATGAAAAAAAAAAAACAGTGCTTTAGGATAAATTCTAAGTATTTAGAGCGATTTTGCGTTGTATTTAAATTCTCGTTCAAGGCTGATTCTATGAATTTTGTTCGTGTGGAAGTCAGTTTCGTTCCTTAAATAATGCTCATGAAATAATATTCTATTTTTTTTTAAGAATTAGTTTTTCGAAGATTTTTTCAGACTGAACCTGCAGCAGTTGGCCAACACGAGCTTTCCAAAAGACTGCTGGACTTTTCTACGTGCGTCTTCTTCCCAGATGTTACACTTGTTATGACTCCTGTGTTGAATGATATGATTATAATTAGCATGTGGGCAGTTGATGTTATGCATGTGTTTCATATTGCATTGAAAGTGTTCGTTAATTAATAGAAAGTGATTATTGCTTCTTAATATAAAAATATGCGATTAGTTCCCTTTTTTTTATCACCTTGATGGAGTATATAGTCACTTAAGTATTTAAGTATAATTAAAATTTTCTCTCTCGCTCTCTCATGAAGATAATTGATTAGTCTTCCTCCGAAAAATGGTATATTTGAGAGTAAAAGTTTACCTTCGACTGATGATCTTTTTCTAAAGAATTTAAATTCTTTTTTAAACAAATAAGGATGGACACGAGACTGAAAATTGGCGTCTCGCGTCTCGCAAAACAGCCGAAAAGCTTTTTCTCGTCTCGCAAAAAAGCTGTAAATCTCTGTCTCGTCTCGCAAAAAGTCGTCTCGCGTCCATCCCTATAAACAAAAGCCCGAAGTTTTACTTTTCTACCCGTACATTTTTACGAGTGTGGTATGAATGAATTTTTTGCTTGTGCATCGATTACACAATTTTTGATTTTTATATTTGTCTGAACAAGTTTTAAAAAGTATTTTATAGAACCCAAGAAAAAATATATATATATATATATATATATATATACTGAAAGAAAAACAAATAGTTAACCCTTTAACGCGCAGTGATCCCGCTGTGAGAACACCAAACTCTGACGTTTTGACTGTTGCCACTCACGAAGAATAGATTGCATTTCTATAAAAATAGTTGCGGGTGACATACCTCCAGGAGAATCCTTTACTTTTTAGCACGTCATTTCCCGTCAAAAAATGGTTACAATTATTTTTAACTGCACTGACATCTGCTGAAAAATGGAAGAATGCGAGAACAGCTGGGTAGATTGCCCAATGCTGAAAAAAGGGCAGCCGTTGCCATCGCTCGACTTAACTACCAGCAAGATGGCGGACGATCGAAACGTTCATCGCGTGACCCACATCTAGAGACCCTTTTTTGGCGACAGCTGGCTGTGCGCGAGCACAGCCAGCTGTCGCCATCTTGCTGGTAGTTAAGTCGAGCGATGGCAACGGCTGCCCTTTTTTCAGCATTGGGAAAGGGTTGCGCCTCAAAGGGTTAAAATATTAAAATCAAGCATTAAAAATGCATAACTTGCAACAGCAAGCTACAGATCTTTCGAATGAACTAAATATTATTTCTGGGACAAAATTTATCAGTGTCGTATTTCAAATGCCAATGCTACGAATTTCTTTGAAAAATTAACTAAACAAATAAAAGAATCGCTTTCATTCTTGAAATACAAATGAAGTGACCCCAATCCGCTCAAAGAGCGAAAGAGGAAAAAATCAAATCACTTAATATCTGCTTTATTGCTTGGCTTCTTTCATTCAACACCCAACAACTCATATTGTCTGAATGGCACGCGTAGCTCAGTCATCTAAAAATAGCTTTCACTGGATGCTTTCATAAGAAATCTTATTAATGCCTGTACACGAAATATGAGTTGGCATATTTTATACGAAAACTTCATCAAATGAAGATACTGCATGTATGTGAAAATCGTTTTCTCGACGCTCCAAAAACGCTGCATCAGCACGTCTGGCTGTTTTAGTATTGAAAAGTTGTAGGATCGATTTAAAAGTTCTTTTATCGTACTTACAAATTACTCTTCTCTCTCTTAGGATAGATAATACAATCTAAGAATTTTCCGAGTTATTTTTTATTAATATTGACAGTCTTCCAATATATACTCAATTGAACCAGTAAAAATTGGGGGAGGGGGACTTGTAAATATTGAAAGTTGTGATGGAAAGAGTAGAAGACTTTTTTTTTATTTGTTAACATTTTTACCTTTACCAAACTAATTAGACAAGCAACCTTTAAAAAAATAATAATTAATTGATTCGATTTAGTTTGGATTAGGCCGATTACCTACATGAGTGCTCTAGGCCGAGGGAGGGGTGCCCTGCTTAGTGGACTTTCTAAGGCGTCCTAACCTGTGTTTACGTGAAATTTCGGAGAAAACCACGGAAAACTCGGAACAGCTAGGTCTACGGATGTGATCTCGGTTTCAACCAGGCACCTTCCGTCTCACAGTTGAGAGCGTTTTGCTCTCGTCCACTGGTCGGACAGGATTATAATTAAAAAGACGGCAAAAGCAGGATTTTGGTAATCGCCAGTTTCCCGAAAAGGCCAGTCCCAGACAGCACAGCAAACTTGCATCAAACTTGCAGCAAGCTTGATTTATCAAGTCAATAAACTTGAATTAAGCTTGAAAATTTCAAGCGTGTAAGCTTAATGCAAGCTTGAATCACGTGTTCAGGTTTACACTTGCCCAGCTTGCATTAAGCTTGACATAGCAAGATTGAATCAAGCTTGACATAGCAAGCTTAATTTCAAGCTTAAAAAATGTTTATAAAAAAATTTCTTAAATACACGGGGCGCCCGTCGGCGAACTCGCCCCACATATTTTATTTTTTTACGAATTTTCCCCTCTATGCTGAAATTTCAAGTTAATTTAATATGTTTCCATCAAGCGTCCGAGATAGAACTCAGGACCTATGGGTTGGGAGGCCAGCGTCCTAACCGTTCCGCCAATCTGCCTCGCGCTGGCACGACTAAAGTTTGAAGTGACTGCCATAGTTGTCACGCCGTTTTCTGGCGAGATCGATCAGTGCCCGATGCCGATTTCTTTCTTTTATTTTTCCATGGGATGAATCAAAATTAAAATAATGTTATGTGTGATTTATAGACTCTACTACTAGGGAAATAAGCATAATATAAACTTAAAAGCTGCACACGTTTTAAAACTTTCAATATAGCGACACTCATGTTGGGCAATACTGGCCAAAATCGAGACAAACGACTGATTTTAAAATCAATTTCGTAGTATAATTGTATTTTATTTTGAAGAATTTCCATATTTGGAAATATAGAATCTTTTTTTTAATTGTATGGTCAAATACATTTATGACTGATGATAAATTATTTGTTATGTGGATGTGGCTTTCCAAATCAAGCTGTAATCAAGTTGTATTCAAGCTTGACAGTTCAAATGACTTCTCCAAGCTTGCTGCAAGCTTAAAATGAATTGAACTGTCAAGCTTGTATTAATACCTCAAATTCACAGAAATGTCAAGCTTGTATTAATACGTCAAATTCAAAGAAATGTCAAGCTTGTATTAATACGTCAAATTCAAAGAAATGTCAAGCTTGATTTAAGCTTATGTACTGTCTGGGGTTAACAGCGCCGTTGAACTCAAAACCTCTTAAATAATATTACAGACTGCATAAATGCTGATATCCATCGTTTCGTTTGTACCATAAAATATGTAGTCCAGCGTCAAGTTTCTACTAATTCTAACTCTTAAATTGCATAAATTTTGCAGCAAGCGCAAAGCATAAAACCATTCAGTGTAAAATAATACGTAACTTAAAGATGCCTTATAATTACTGAACCATTTAGTGCAGTCAAAAGTATTTAACACAGTTTTAAAGTATGGTAGAGAGAGCCAAGACAGTTCAGAATCGTAAAGCAATGTGGGGTCAAAAATATTGCCTTTATGTGTCTGTTAATAATCACTTCGGAAGGCGTATTAAGTAGTAGTAAACTTTTTGAGTGTAGTTCTTCAAAACCTAATGAATCTTTCACCCAAAAGCAGTTGAGCAAAATTAATATAGTTTGCAAATTAAATTTCATTTTATTGATGAAATTCTCGGAGCTAAGACCATTGTTTACGAAATTCGCGAAAGAAGTTAGACGAACACTGCAATACTTCTTCCAAAGTGATTGTTAGCAAGCATATTAAGATGACGTTTGTTACGCCATATTGATGTATGACTCTTAATCGACTTCGTTCCCTTTACCATCCTTTACAATTGAGTCAGATATCTTTGAAAGACCCTGTGTATAAATGGTTTAAGATAATTTGTTATAAATATTATCTCAAAATTACGTGACATTTCGAACCCCGCGCCATTTCTTTTTCTCGTGAACAAAGAGTACTGCTTTTTCACAACTGGCATCAGGAAGTACTGAGGTTTATTCATGCATACCTACACGATGAAACAACGCATAGAAATCGTGAAAATTCCCAATTTTTCCAGATCATTTCGAAGCTGAAGGAAACACTAAAATGCGCCATTAATGAAATTAGTCTGCAATTATTATAAAATATTGCAGAAAATTTCATCAAAAGAGTGAACATTTTCAAACACAACCGAGACGGACATTTATCGGATGTGTTCCACACATAACCTCCATGTTAGTACTTCATATTAAAATAACAAAAAAAATTGTACTTAAAAAAATAATACGCTCTATTAGTAAAATAAATATCAGGTTATTTTGAGATACACTTTATGTTGCCAAATAAGCCAATGAAAGAAAAATATGCAATATACATTTAGGCTATTTAACATATATGTTAAAAGATATTTCCATGGACATTTTATTTTTTAAAACCTCTTTGAAATTCTATTCGATTTAGCCATTTACTACTTATCTACCCAAGGACATTTGTAGAAGTCCAGTTCTTTGGAGATAGTTTTCGATAGATATCAAAACAAAAATTACGGCTATTTGTAGTCCACACTCAACTTAATTCTTAGTGAGACGGTAAATAGCTGAAGTCCATTAGCGAAAATCAAAGAATTTAATGGAGATCTTAGATAATTCTGTTTCTACGAGATATTAGCTATGAATTCAACGAGAGATTACATTTTGAAGCATTACTTATTCTTTAATGGCATTACTTACTAGTGGTTTATGAAAAAACTATTTAAAAAAATACCTTCTAGACCTTCGATCTAGACCTTAATTTAAGAAAAAGCAAAAACAAGAAGGATAAATCATGGCAGACAGATTACAGAACGCTTTCCAAGAAAAATCTCGTTTTATCGCTAATCGGAAAAATATTCGTACTAATGCATTCTACATAGCGAATAATTTAAGCAAATTAAACAACTTCCCTAAAGGGTTTATTTCAAGGACGCCAACTGGCTGAGTGCTTTACTTTACTTAAAAATTTAACAAAAGTCCGACAGTTTTCTTCAGGAAAAGTATAATTTATGAAGTTATTTGATTGTATTTAATTACTGCTTGTCCCTACACAAACTTGAATGAAATCAAACATGGAAGAAGGAATCGTGGATGTTAAAATACTTAACGAGGTTCGATTGCATTAGAATTATTTCAGCTTTTATCAACTATTAACAAAAGACAAAAATACTGTTGAAATTCTTTTTAATGGAAATTGCCTTTCACTAAATATCTATAATATATGTTTCTGAAATCGAAAGAAATTAGAAGAAAAAATTGCCAAAATATATTTTTTTTGTTTTGAAGGATAAAGTGGATGTATTTTCAGTTAAAGTTAATTATTTCTGTGTTTCTGTATAAATTTCTTCTCATATTTAACTGAAAATGGGCTCTTACGCTACATATGAACATCACTTCGTACAATAAGCAAATGATATGTTTGCAATGAAATATTATAGACTTTCCAACTGCAAATTTTTTTTATACTTTTTATGTGTTACATTTTTAAAAGACCGTATATTAATATATATATATGTAATGTATAAAAAGGTAATTTGGGTTTTACTAGTTTGGGTATTGTTCAAGCGGGTACTTTCACTGTAAGTTTTACTTTCCTGTCATACTTGCCACGCGCGCTCTGGAGCTATGTTTTATTTATTTTGTCAAACATCAGGCCGTCGATTCTGAATTCTTTAGATGTACACGTGTCCCCACGCCCTTGTGTCCCCGGATGCGGGTCATGTTGGTAAATGTGTGTGGTTCGATCAGAGATAAGAGAGAGGAGGAGTTGTGTCTTCGCAGACCACGTGGTGTGGTGAGCGTAAATACTCCCGCACATCGAAAATCGGGGGACTTCTGCCACTGGAACTGTTTCATGAGTCCACGCTGATTCTTGTACCCGTCTCCCCTCCCCTCTTCTCATTCTAAATTGTAACTTAAATGTAATGTTCAATAAACCATATTACCTGCCTTAACTCTGAAACTTTACTTGAAATATCTGACGTCTCAAATAGTCGACAGGATGACTGCCTGTGTGCCAATTAAAATTTTTAAATTGTAAAAAATTAACGCTCAATAGTCGGGAGACGGGGTACACTGCTTACCGGAAGATGCGGAGTACGCCGGAGAGGCGGCGTTATGCCGACCGCCTGCCGATCAGAGAGATACGTAGAACCAACTTGCCCTTCACCGACTGCAGATATTTGGACTTCTCATTCCCTGCTTTGATGAAACTACTTTCGCCTGACCTCCCATGGAATCCTCCCATGAAGCCCATCGAAAAATTTGCGCTCCCGAGTTTTCCATAGCGACTAACGACGCTGATGCCGACACGTAAATTAAAGAAGTGCCTGCCCTCCGTTATCTGATATCATCTTTCTGTACCGTGTTTACCATCCAGAAATCTGTGCCTCCTTATTTATTTTTTTTTCTTCGCACGCCCGCTGCTATTCTGAAAATCCCATGGAAATCGACGAAATTTCATTGCCTTCATAGGGCCTCCCCTTACGAGAAGTGTGTGCAACTGGTGAATTATTTCCCCCTTTTCTCCGTGCCGAATATTTTTGTTTTTGTGCGTATAACTTGACCGAAACTCCTCCTGCCTGCATTGAACTTGTGAGAGAAGATATTTTTTTTGTGTGTGTTTTGTTTATTGTTGAAGAATGACGATTTCAACTTGTGGATATTGATTAAGTGAAGTAAGCAAATTATATTTTCAGAGTTGAAGCGAACATTACAGTATTATATTTAAATGGTTATTAATTGTGTGTGTGTTATTTTAAAGTGCTATTTTAATGTTGATAAAAACAAAAGAAAAAAGAAAAAAAATTGTATTGATATATCTGCGCTTGTTTTAATTAATATAGTATTTTCATTAAGGTAAGTTTACAACTGAATTGTGTTATTAAATATTTTATTTCAATTGAAGTTTTATACGGGTATTACTATTATTAAATTAATGCTTAATTTATTACTACATTACCTATATTTCCTGAAGATCTGAAATTTGAATTTTTGTTATTTGCATACTATGACGTAGTTTAGATTCATTTGATTATTTACCTGAAATGACTTATTGGGACTCTCAACTTGACACAAATTCTAATTTACTTGAGATTATGTCATTTTATTCACTGAAAAGTCACTTGAAAATTTATGACAAATTCATGCACCCGGGTACGATAACTTAAATGAAAACAACAAATACTTATTGTGTCAATGTAAAAATAATATATTCTTGCATTATATTAGGTTTGCTTATGTAGATGTTTTATTTTGAATATTTACTGTGTAAAATTTATACGATCATTGTGTGCCAAAATGATGGTATATAATTTCCTTTATTGAATAATGATGCCAACTATTTTTTTTTTCATGTAATAAAATTTAAATTTGCCTAGACGGTTAACTAGTAATAAAACCTCTGAGGAGAATATTCGCCCTCAGATTGTTAAGAAATACTAGTAATAACCAAATAAGAAAAGTACAACAAGACATTGCTAGAAAAAAAAAAAAAAATGTCAGGTCACATAAATGCAGTACCTCATGCAGGCTATCATTTATTGTATTACCTTGAAAATTTCTTCTAGCAAGCGTTCCTGTTAATACTGCTGTTTCACAGCTACGGTTTTCGAAATTTTCTACACACTACGCACATTTTTACA